>LPNX010682270.1:3659-55122 GCA_001517045.1 Pseudotsuga menziesii | reverse complement strand
GCTTGAGTCGCTGGAGTAGGGGTGAGTCTGCTGCCTGAAGTTCTTGAGCCTTAGCCGAAGCTCTGGTGCGTTTTGGTGCCATGGTTTCTGACTGCTCAGACTAGTCGGAATTCTTACAGGGTTCACAAATTTCAGTCGACTGGGAGTTTGAATGCTCAGTAGGTGCGTGGTGTGGTAAATGAACTGTGGGATGTCCATTATTTATAGGCGCGGGTGGGGTGGAGTGTCGAACTAGGTGAATTAATGGTGGACTTGACAGGCCAACTGCAACACTCGAGTGCGATTTCGTGAATCTGGGGCGGGGCTCGAGGCCATTAATGCGGGATTGGATGCTCCAGGTCGGCGGTCGGTGTCGGTGGTGAGAACGGGTGACATGGTTGGTCGAAGTAGATGGTCGATGGAAATGGAGTCAGTTGTCGAATGGGTGAGTGGCTGTCATGATGGTGGTTTCTGGGTGTACGGTTTATGGTTTTTGGAATTTTTGTATCTTTTTATAGGTTTTGAGTGGCTGTTCTTGTATCAGTTCTTGTGTGGCTGTTGAGCCACACAAGAACTGATATGAAGAATAGATTATATTATTCTCAATAGATCATACAAAGCCAAGAACTGAACTGCGTTCTTGTGTGGCTCAACAGCCTAATATACATGTTACAAACAGTTACAATCATAACTACCTGTCGGTTCACCGAACCGACACGACTATTAGTTAACAGACTAACTACTGTGTTTACTCAGCCGACCGACGTAGTCGGTCTCTCGACTTAGTCGGCTAATCGACTAAGTCGGTCTTCGTTCAAGTCAACTTATGTCGACTTGCTCCTTCTACAGAATGGTGCCCACTCTCTTGATTTTAGGGCTTGCCATACAAGCCCAAAACACCATTAAAAATAAAAATTGAAGCTATAGAAGGAAAGAATAGGGTCTAGGCTATTACTTAGAGCTAACGGTGCTTGAATCCGACAGTGGAAGCTCTCGATATCAGTAGTTGAAGATCTGACCAGGAAAGTGCTCCAAATGTTCTCCACTGTGGGTAAATAGTAAAATGTTTTGATTTTTCACTATTTACATGACTTTTATACACATTTTTTGGGTTTGACATGCTATAGTTTTGTTTTGAAATCATTTATTACTTAAAATCTGTCATTCGTAACCCTTTAATGTCAGTTATTAGCGCATTTAACACTTGTTTTGAGTCGTTGTAGGATAGAAGAACAGTAGCAGTAAAGTTTTGGGAGTTCGTTTTTGACTTTTTCGTACTGCCATAAAACGAAAAAATTCATTGAGAGTTTGTTGTGACACTTTGGTCACACTCTCGAAACTTAGTATCAAAGGTCCGAGTCTGTTTCTGATTCTTTTCAGACTAGTAAAATCTATCATTGTGAAAAGAGACCTAATTGAGTCTTCTTTAAACTCTTTTCGGGCTCCTTAAATACAAAAAGATCGTCGAGCGATCTTGTCTTCTTCATGCTCATTAAAGTATTTGAAGAGTCATCTCTCCGATGGTAGGTTATCTCTTTTTTTGTTTGGATAGACTATTTACGAAAAAGGAACACTCCAGCCAATCATGACTGGAAGAGTTCTCTAAGGTATTATTTTATACTTTTTCGGGCCTTAGGGACTAAATCATACTAAAAAGGACCCTTTATAGTCTTCTTCCGTGGTCATTTAGACTCTCTAAACATGAACGATACCGAGTTTTCTTTCATTGGACTCGTTAAATTAAACATTGAGAGACCCTCTTTTGGGGAACGAACCCCTCCTCTCTTAGGTTCGTAAAACATATGAGTTTAGACTTGTCTTCGGACAAGCTACACTGAGTGTTTGTTACCCTCTTTGAACTCGTAAAACCGAAAAGAGGCACTCATCAATCATGATGGGGGAAATGGGAAGGGAATCATTTTGCAAATAAATGGCAGTAGTTTGTCATTACCTTTGAACATGGCACTTGTCTGCATATCATTTCAATCAATTGGGTATTCAGCTGATCTCCATGACGATCCACTTTCATGAGTCATGCCACTCCTTTGAGTCTTTCAAAATAATGCACTGTCCACTATCGCACTGTGTGTTTTTATGGTTCAGTCATGTTGCCAAGGCTTTTGTTGTGCCGCCTGATGTTCAAAGGGAAGTTGAAGAAGTTTACCTCTACAATCAAAACAATCTATGTGTCAGTATTTTTGAGTCAGTCTTGTGGTTACTACATTCACATCATTCCAGAACAATGTTCCGAGTTTCGTGTCGTCAATGTGGGACTCATCATGGCCCTCCTTCGACGAGACTATTCCCATCGACATTAGCTCATCATTCGGGAAAGAGTCTTAGAAATAAAACTTAGTACCTTGATATCTGTATGCCTTAATTTTAGATTCTCTCACTCTCGACATAGGTTCACATTATTGACCTTTGATCGATAGAATCGACTGGGTGTTCGACATCAAGACATCTATTCATGCTCAGTATATTGTACTAGGGTACCTTGGGAATCATTGACATCAATGGTGATCTCCCTCACACTTGTTAATGGTTCACATCATTGGCCTGTAATCAAGTTGTTTCTACAATGTTCGACTTCAGATCATTGTAATCACATGGATAGAATCGTACTTTGTGGAAGACGAGATGAAGACACTGGGTATTTGTTTAGCGCTCATCTCTTTCCCCAGGTTGCGGTGGAGTTTTGTATATCTAGCATGGATCCACATTTGTATGGTCATGGCTACACTCAAATTTGCATTTGTATGACATAGATATATGTTGTATGTCCAGTAGCTATGTCCAAGTTTGAGTCCTCTATCACATGGATCTACGCTGTATTCTAGTAGCCATGCTTGTTTATTCCTCTCATGGATCTTCCTTGTATTGGTCTGTAGCCATGAGTTGGTTACATGTGTCTATGAGTCAAATATATTGATGTACTATAGATTCCTAGTGGGTGACATTCTCCGACCGAGATGACATTTTGACCTCTAAGTGACAACTTGTTCTCTCAAATCTCTCACTTATCGTATCCATCTAAGTCTCATGCTTTGGGGGGGATTCTGTTATACCTAAATCCTGTCACCACCATGTGATAATACTCTTAACTTCCATGTTTTCCCTTAATCCCAGCACTTAGAGTGGAAACTTACTTTGTTTGTCAATTCTACTTGAAAAAAATCAGCACCGCGCTTTCCTTGTGGCCCATGAGCGGTACCTTGCTCAGCACCGCCTGTATCCTATTTTCAAGAAGCGGTGCCACCACCTATGGCCTTTGGTCCAAACACATTTCTCATCTAAACTACTCTGTCATAAGAGGAGAAAAGCGGTACTCTGGGTAAAATGGGAAAAATAGAAGTTTCTCGAGGCTTCTAGATCATGAGCCTGATGTCCTTCCTTATCCCTATCATTGTGGGTTAGTTTGAGCTCGAGATCCCCCATCATAGGATCTTGGAGCCACCTCATCCACAATTCTCTCAACTATCCCTATCAATTGAGCCTTATAAATACAAGCTCATGTCCATAGTTGAGGGGGGGAACTATAGAGGTATTGTGATGCTGTTGGATTGACTACCTAGTCCAAGTCATTGGAGAGCATAGAGAGCAAAGTTGGAGCTTATGGGGATGAAGTTTTTGTCTCATGGAGATGCTTGTCAACACTAAGGCAATGGTTGTAAGCTTCTCCATACATTCTTAATGCAAAGATGATTTCTGTCCCACATTACTGTTGTTTTCATTTCACATGTACATGTTGTTAGATTCCTTAGTCACTAACATGGATAAGTAGATGATTTTCTGGTAGCTTTGATGTGTTTTCATGTTTGATCTATTTGCAGGTACACAGGTTCACTATCGAAGCAGGATTCTAGGTGTCTACGACATCCAGGGAATGTCTTCATCCTTTGTCATTCACTCATTTGTTCTGGATCTAAACCATTCAGACAAGAGGAACAGCTCTTGTCCGCATAAGGTGAAATATTCCTGATTACAAGGTACAACCTGCTTTCTACGCAAGGATTGATTATGTCCAAGGACAATCTATGTCTATGTGAGAACCATCTCTAGCATGGGAGCATGCAAAGACTGATTACTTCCAAGGACAACTTGCATTCTACACCGGGACTAATTAGGCCTCGAGGACAACCTACATCTCCTATCATGAGAGATATCGCTCTAGTGCATATCCGTCTTCCAGTATCTCATCATATCTAGCATGGGAGCATGCCAAGGCTGATTACGTCTAGGGACAACCTGCGTATACCACCATGCAAGAGCTCGTCACTCCCTCTTTCTCAGGACCTCAATCTGGATGACACCAAGTCTCCCTCTGAAGTATTCAAACTTCAGTCTGGATAACTGCTTGGTTAATAGATCGCATTAGGGGAGTTTTGAGATATAAAATGGGCCTCATAAGGGAAATAATAAAATAAGACTTATAATAATAAAATAAAACTTCTAAATTTTGGAGAGGAAAAATAAAACTAAAAAACTTTTTCTTATTGTATTTTTTACATATCTCCTTATATGTTCACCCAAATTTAGAGTTTGGGGACTCGTTGGATGTGGAATTGAATTTTGTATCCAACCCATTTCCACACTGCATACTTCTAAGGTACCCACGACACCCAAAAATGAAAATTTCAATAAAACATGTATTTTAATATTAAAATACAATTCATGAGGATTCAACTTCTACCTTTCTGGGAGGTAAATCCTCTTCATGTACTTGTTCAAGATGACACCTTCTGGATTTATTAAGAGCTATTTATTCGTCAAATGTTACATCCCTACTAATATGTATATGATGGAATACTGAAATGTATCTTGAATGCTTTTGAGACTTCATGATATCCAACAAATATTCTCTTCTTTCTGGAAGGATCCAACTTGGTTCTCTTTTCTTTTGGAATGTGAACATATACTGGACAACCAAATATCTTGAGATGGATCACTTCAGGTTTCTTTCATGTATACATTTCTTCAGGAATCTTGAATCCAATATCACTATGAGATAATATATTCCGCACATACACATTTGTTCTTGCTGTTTCATCCCATATATGCATGGGAAGGTCTTGATCATGAATCATTGTCTTGAATCACTACTTCCATAATGGTTCTATTCTTTCTTTCTGCTACACCATTCTGTTGCGGATTGTAGGGAGTGGCCAGTTCCCTCTTGATTCCAGCTTCTTTGGAGAAGGATTCAAATTCTTTTGAAGTATATTCTCCACTATTATCTGTTCTGACTGTCTTGATTCTTCTTTTTGAATGGTTTTCTATTAAGGATCTGAATTCCTTGATTTTCCTGAACACTTCACTCTTTGTCTTCAAGCAGTATATCCATGTCTTTCTTGAATATTCATCAATAACTGTAACATAATATTCATATCCACTTAAATATGTGGAGGGAATAGGACCACATACATCAGAATGAATTAATTCCAATGTACCTTTAGTCTTTGTTTCACTCTTCAAAAATGGATTCTTGACGTTCTTTCCTCTTTCACATCCTTTCCAAGTACCTTCATGATCGATATTCAAATCTAGTAAACCTATTACCACCTTGATCACATAGGTTAATGCTTTGTATTTTATGTGACCAAGCCTTCCATGCCATATTTCCCTTGAGATAGTGGTATCATGGACAAGGGATTTTTCTGGATGTCCCTTGAGTTTGAACAAACCTCCTTCTTCTTCACCAATGACCACAACATCTTCAATTGTCTTTCCTTTGGTCCACATGAGTACTTGTACATCTATAAAAGAAACTCTATATCCTTTCTTATCTAATGGTGAGATGGAAAGTAAGTTCTTTTTCAAAATTGGTACATATAGTACTTCCTTTATCTTCATGGAGGTTCCAGATTCAAGCTTGTAGATTGATTTACCAATGCCTTGGCTGGGATATTGATAGTCATCTCCTAATGATACTTTCTCAGGAGAGTTCTTTTATTCAAGTCTTGATAGATTTTTCTTCTTCTCCATCATGTGTTTTAAAGCACCACTATTAATAAGCCATGTATCTTCTCCAGGTATTACAGACCTAGAGAGTGCAGATAATAGTACATATTCTTCTACATCTTCTTCTTTTGGTTGTCAATTTCGAGGTATTTATTCTTCTTCTTCATCCTCATATTTATCTAGATGATTGTGATGTTTTTTTTTTGTTCTTCTTCAATGGACACTCTCTGGCAAGGTGTCCTATCTTATGACAACTATAACATTGATATTTGGAGTAGTATTTCTTCTATCTGTTTTCTCTTTTCCTTTGAAAATTCTTGGGAGGTCTATACTCCATGTAACTATCCTTCTTAAAGTTTAATTGTATTCTTCTTCTGGTATGGGTGGCTAGAGATTGATCATCTTCTTTAAGAAAATATTCTTTGTCAGCTACTCTAGCCTCCTCTTGGATGAAAACTTCCCATGCAATGTCAAACTTCATACTTTCTTTTCTGGCACACATAGTCTATATGAATGAATCCCAAGGTTAAGTGAGACCATTGAGAGTAGTCATAGCTAGTTAATCTTCATCAAGGGAGTCCCCACTGGAATTTATTTGTTCCTTGAACTAGGAGACCCTTGTGAAGTAATATTGAATGGATTCTCCTTTACTCATCTTGTTACCCTTTAGTTGAACTCTCAAATTCATCTTTCTATTGATGTTCTTTACCCCATACATTATGGAAAGGGAATCATACATTTTCTTTGGTATCTCTTTAGATGAAACTCAAGGAATAAAGTGATCTTTGATAGAATCAATAATGATCATCATTGCCTTGATTAGGTCATTTTGGTGCTTCTCCTTAGCTTCATCTTCTTCTGGATCTGCAACTTCATATTTTATGTATTTATTAAAATAAATCTATCTAATAATGAGACCGATCCTATAATTCCATGCTTAGAATTTTTCTATGCCTTCTGTCTTGTCCTCAAGCTTAGTGCTTGGGGCCATCTTATCCGGGAGGTCAGTAAAAATTGAAATTTCTCAAAAAGAAAAGTTGACCTTACCGGGAGATGTGCATGACTAAGGTGAGTTGGTTGGTCCACTTGGTTTCTAGAGATTTTAAATCTCCACCCTTCAAAACATGCTAGCGATATTTCAGTTTCTGCAAATTTCAGGTTCTGTTTTTTTGTAGTTTTCTGGTTGAGGTCCAAACTAGCATTTTTCTTTCCTGGAGATTCACCCACTCAAAAAATACGATCTATGGCTCAATATATGAGGTCTAGGGAGGAAAAAATTTCCATGCAAAAATATCTTCAAAATCCCTAATTTTGTAGAAACCCTAATTTCTCGTCGGAGGGAGAGGAGAGAGAATTTCACCTTGCGAAAGTTGTTCTATTTATGCTAGATTTTATACCATGTTAAGATTTCATATTGTTAGCTATATATCATTAGTGTTTAATCCAAATTCACAACAGTAGCATATGTAGAATCACTGAAAGAAACACAATCACAAGATAATCACATATTTATCTTGGGAAACCCTCAAGGGGAAGAAAACCCAACAAAACTTCCTCTATATAGATGTATAAGATAAAACCCCAAAACAGGTGATCCTCCTCCTTGTTGGTATGTCTCCCTCTCTATCCTATTCATTGTACACAAGTGATTGTGTGTGTTCAAATGAGGAACACAACTCCTCTATTTATACTATTTTTTTCACTTGAATTTTAACCTAACAAGTCGACCCCACTAGACTGACTGGTCGACTTGACCTAGGAAGACTCAAAACATTATTATATTATATTCATTAGGGTACTATTGACCTGACTTACAATGGAGTTTATACCTCATGACTGTATGATGACTAAATACAATAGTAGCATCCCAACTAAGGAATAAGACATCCCTTGGGGTACATTAGTAAAATACATTTAGAATATTCTTCGAAGTTACAATATTTCAACATACTCCTTCTCGATCCTTGTCTTCCTGCAGGAATTACTGAAGTATTTGAAAATATACTCTACTTCATCTTCTGATTCTGGGTAGATCTCTTTTCAATTTCATTTGTCTTTTGTGATGAGGGTCCTCCCTTTTTTTGTGATGATGGTACTCCTTATTTCTATGATTTATTCAGGTGTGAACTGTGAGAGCTTCATCTTCAGTTGCCCCCATCTTATCTTCTCTTGTTATGATGCAAGATTCTTCTTGTGTGCATTCTTCCCAAAGTATGTTGAAAGCGACCATCTTCTTTTTGGCAAATATTCATTGAATGAATGAATCCCATGATCCTAGGAGGCCATTCAAGGTGCTCATTACAATCTCCCATTCTTCTACTTTCTCATATATTGCTTCAAGTTGTTTCTTGAATTGAGAATCTCTTGTGAAGTATTATTGCATGGTATCTGAATTTTGTAACTTCAAATTCTTTAGATGGTTCCTCATTGTCATCTTTTTATTGATGTTATTTCCTTCGAACAACTTTGTCAAAGCATCGAACACTTCCTTAAGTGTCTTCAAGGATGACACATGAGGGAAGAGGTGATCCTTAATATAATTTGCAATGATTCTCTCTTCCTTAATTAAGTTCCTCTTATGGATAGCCTTAGATTCATCTCCTTTTGGAGTTGGAACTTCCCCATTGATATACTTGTCCAAATAATTTTCTTCAAGGATCAAAGAGATAATATATTTCCATGCTCAAAATTTGTCATCTCCCCCAAGCTTATCATCAAGTTGGGTGTGATGAGCCATTTTGAAATGATAATCTCAAATGGAAATAGGAGAGATTTAGATCTTATCAATTTGAGATGCCCAAAATAGTTCTGGAGCTAGCTAACTTAGGGTTCCATAGGAAAACCCTAATTTTCCAAACTTGGAATCTTGGAATTCTGTCTAGGTAAAAAGATGCGCCTCCTTGAGGCAAGTTACTCAATGAGGTCCTTTTCCAAATTCAGTGGAGGAAAACTCCAAGAACATAATTCCCTAGTTTGCCCCAGCAACAGAGATGAGACAAAAATTGAAAAAATTCAGAACTGAATTTTGACTCCAAAAAAAGGTGCACCATTGTAGGGTGAGTTTCCTAATGTACTTATTTTTCCAGATTGATGGAAGAAAATCCCAAAAGCTTGATGCCCTAGTTTTCTCCCTACATGAGTGTTTGGGTCAAAAATGAAAATTATCCAAATTTTATTATGCTTCCTCCAAAATATGCACCCTCCTAGGGTGAGTTATCCTAGCCCTCTTTTCTTGATGATCTGTGGAGAGAAGACCTTGAACTAGGAATCCCTAGTTTCCCACTATTGCACAGTTTCTTCTTTCAGAGAAGTTTTTATACCATGTTAGCTTTTCTAATTTAATTAAATTTGATTAGGAACTTTATCTGAAAGAATAACAAGCACAACAATACACACAAGATACACATGACACAAATATTTTACTCAGGGATACCATAAAGGAGAAAACCCCCCAAACTTCCTCATAATAGTTGCGTCACTAACACAATATCACAAGATGGAAAAACCAACGAATAATATGTCTTTTGTTACTCTCTCTCTTTCTCCTCTAGAGAACTTGTCCTCTCTCTCCTAATGTGCATATGAGAGAGTGTGTCTATTAGCTGGAAATACACACCTCTTGCGGACAAGAGCTAGTTCCCTAGATCTTAATGGTTCAAGTCTAGAACAAAACACAAACACCAAATGTTAAACTTCCCCTAGATCTGGTTCATTAAATGAATGAAATGCCATGATCTTTCTCTCGAATGTTGTCCTTGCTATCATCACAAAAGAACCTATAAAATATGGAAAACAACAAGAGAAACATGATAGCATACAATATAATCAACTAGATCTATGCTTGTGACAACAGAATCAAGCAATACTTACACATGATACAGCATATATGGGAAAGAGTGAACATTATTTATTAACAATGATTGGAGAGACTACAACCTTCATGCCTTGGTGTTGATAATTCCTTCCAATGGCTCCTTTATTAGGATTATTAATCATCCCTTGTCCAATTCGGTCATATGTCTAAATCAGGAGTCATGTCTAAATCGGGAGTCCACCCAGTCTATTTTTAGTCACTAGCACCATTGGGCCCACTTGGACTAATTGGGGCACATGTTTCAGTTACTAAAGTGTGGGGAACACTAATTGAGGCCTACTTCCACTGATTTCACTTCCATGCATCAATCTAGGAGCCTCCTAGACCAATCCCTACAATTTAGGAGCCACTGGGAGTGCCGATACCAACCAAGGTTAGTTTAGTTGAGTTGGTGACTAGTCAAGCTGAGTTAGGAGTCAGTTACATTCAATTCTAGTCCTCTACATTCATTTAGCACTAGTTTTGCATGGATGCATGCAGGAGAAGCGCATTTCTCACCTACCACAGTCAGTTATCCTTGGTCAACACTAAAGTAGACACTTGAGTTGTGTTTTAGAACTCTGTTGAACTTCGATAATGGTTTAGACAAGGTCAGTTAACTATTGAGTCCTCCGACAGTTATTTAGACAAGGTCTTAGTTACCTAAAGTCAAGTAGAGTCTAATCAATTCAAATTTCCTCCTGTGGATTCGAATTGCATGTGGCTATTTAATCCATTGTACTTCATTGTAATTATCTATCTAATTACTCTTTGATTAATGAAAAGAATTCATAGCTGCAAGCCATTTTTGCATTATTTCATTCTTTAATAACTGAGTAAATTGTGTGATCTATCTTGTGAGTTGTGTGTTTGTCCACAGATCTATGTGCTTAATTTAATATCCTTTCCTCTAACTTCACCTTGTCTCTAAATACTCAAGAATGATTTTGACAGAGTTTGGGTATGCAACACAATTCTTCCTCCTTTTTCCCATGGGGGTGGAGCCAGTATTTAAAGGCATGGGAGGATAGGTATGGTTGAGGATCTCATGGGTGAGGTGGAGATAATATCCTAAAATGGAGGATCTCGAGCTCCAGCTGGTCCTAAACCATAGGGANGTCAACTTTGTGAAGCCTCTCAAAGCTTCTCTTTTTGCCTTGAAAACTCGAGCACCGCTCCTCCAATGAAGAAAACAGGCGGTGTTAAGGGGGTAACACTTCTTGCAGTAAGGCTAGAAGCGGTGGCACTACTCTTTTCTCATGTATCAGGAGCGATTATTCCCTAGCACCACTTGGGTAACGCTTTTTGTTAATGGAAGAGGAGCGTTACTCACTCAAAACAAGGAAAAATTGTAAGGGGATATTTTTGCCTCTCATTTCTCTAGTGAAAAATTTGAGGGATTGAACCAGACAAGGGAATACCTATCTCATAACATGATGGTGATGAGATTTCAGTGTAACAGAGAGGCTCCCCAAAGTATGATGGCTAGAGGGAAATGATAGGCATAATACTTTGAAAGAAGAAGGTGTAGTCCCGAGGCAAAGGTCCAATGGTCAGAACTTCTCAAACATCACAAACTTTCTGCAGCACATTTTGATACATGTCCCAAATGACTCACAACATATCTTCTGACCAATACAATCCAGATCCATGTGAGATACAAAAAAAGTCATGGCTGCTAAATTAATACAGCGTAGATCCATGCGAAGAAGACAAAAAATTGGACATAGCTACTAGACATATAATGTAGATGTATGTCATACAGACTCAAATCCAAGCACAGCCATGAACATACAAATGTGGATCCATGCTAGGACTCATACAAAATACTCCATCGCAACCTGGGGAAAACAATGAGTGCTTATAACAGATACCCAGGGTCTTCGTCTCGTCTTCCACAAAGTACAATTATATCCATGTGATTACAATGATTTGATGTCAAACATGGTAAAAACCACTTCTTTACCAATCAATGATGTGAACCGTTAACAAGTGTGAGGGAAATCACCATTAATGTCAATGATTCCCAAGGTACCCTAGTACAATCTCCTAAGTGTGAATAGATGATCTGATGTCGAACACTTAGTTGAATATTTTGATCAAAGGTCAATGATGTGAACCTATGTTGAGAGCGAGAGAATCTATCATTAATGCATACAGACCTCAAGGTACTAAACTTGTTTCTAAGACTAATTCCTAGATGATGAGTTGATGTCGGAAGGAATAGTCTCGTCAAAGGAGGGCCATGATGAATCCCACATCGACGACACGAAACTCGAAACAAAGTTCTGGAATATTGTAGATAATATAACCATAGGACTAACTCAAAAGGTACTGACACAAAGGCTATTTTTGACTGTAGAGGTAAAATCTCACCATGACTTCCGTTTGAACAACGGGCGGCATGACCAAATACTTGGAAGGATTGACTTGACGAGGCAAAACACAATGCGACAATGGACAATGCATTCTTTGAAATACTCAAAGGAGTGACATGACTCATGAAAGTGGATCGACTTGGAGACAAGATAAATACCCAATTGACTGAATGAAATGCATACAAGTGCCATGTTCTAAGGTGACTAATAACTGCCATTATTGCAAAATGTTTTCCTTTTCCCTTAATTTCTCCATCATGATTGATGAGTTCCTCTTTTCATTTTTACGAGTTCAAAGAGGGTAACAAACACTTGATATAGCTCGTCCTTCAGACAAGTCCAAACTCATATGTTTTACGGACCTGAGAAACGATGAGTTCATTCCCAAAAAAGGGTCTTTCAATGTTTAATTTAGAGTCCAATGAAATAAAAATCAGTGTAGTTCATGTTTAGAGAATCTAAACAAACTAAAGAAGACTCCGAAGGGTCCTTTTTCATATGATTTAGTCCCAAGGCCCAAAAAAGTATAAAATAATACCTTAGAGAACTCTTCCAGTCATGATTGGATGGAGTGTACCCTTTTTGTAAGTAGTGCCCCCTGGTTCTGAAAAAGGGGTAAACTATCACCAAGAAAACGACTCTTCAGGTCCTTTCACGAGCATGAATATGACAAGTTCACTTGGCAATATTTTCACATTTTAAGATTCTAAAAAGAGCTTAAAGAGGACTCTATATATTAAGGGGTTCTTTTTCCATCATCCAATTTTAACGAGTCTAAAAAACATAAAAGTACACTCGATACCTCTTTACTAAGTTTTTAATGAGTACGTTGAATCTATAAAAGGCACTCGAAACCTTTTTCATGTTTGAATCCAGAGCACGAAAAAACGATAAAGTAAGCTCAAACCAGTTTTCATGTTTTAACTAGAGCACAAAAAATGAAAAGTAAGTTCAACACCATCTTGCTGTTTTTAACAAGCTCGAAGATCGATTAAAAGAATGCTCAGGGTATCTGCTTCATTTTTTAACGAGCTTGTAACAGAGAAAGAACTATGCTCAAAATGACCTGTTTCATTTTTACAAAAGCTTGAAACAAAAAATAACTATGCTTGAAACATGGTTTCATTTTTATGCAAGCTTGAAACCAAAAGGTAAACTATGCTTAAGGACATCCATTTCATTTTTTAACGAGCTTGGCATAGAATGGGAACCTTGCTCATGAACCTGTTTCATTTTTTAACAAGCTTGACAAAGAAAAATAACTATGCTCACAGACATCTGATTCATTTTTTAACGAGATTGACACAGGGAAAAGGAACTATGCTTGTAGGCATCTATTTCATTTTTTAACGAGCTTGACACAGAAAGGGAACTATGCTCACAAACCTGCTCTTACCCAACATGATATCTAGAGGTTGGTAGGATTCCCCCTTAGATAAGAAGCTAGCGACTTAACTCCAGTATGATGTCCAGAGGCTGGAGCCATGCCCCCCATTTTACCTATTATGGGAAGAACATAACTAGAAGAGGAAGGAACCACAGGAACATGTGGCACATTTAGGGAAATCTAATGACTAGGAGTAATGAGATGGTGTTGTAATCTCACAGATCACATAAGGTTACCAATAATACATACTAAAATATACATATAAAACAGAGACAAGAGATAAGAACAAAACAGGTGAATTAACAGATTATATTACATGATTGAGTCCATACAACATAGAGAACTGAACTGAGTTTTCATCTGGCTAAATAGCCTAATATATATAATTACAAAACTGTTACAAAATAACTACTTGTCGGTTCGGTGAACCGACATGACCTTAGGTGGCCGACCTAATCTCTAGTTTAGTCAGCCAACCGACTTAGTCGGCTAATCGACTAAGTTGGCTCATTGACTTAGTCGGCTGATCGACTAAGTCGGCTATCCTTCAAGTCAACTTATCGACTTGCTCCTTCTACATCTCCCCCATGAACAAAATGTTTCTTCGTCCCGAAAAAAACATGGAGGTAAAAAATTCTTCCTGGTTGGTCTCAATAATTATTGTGGTGGGCTATGAAGTCTGATGGTTGGTCTTTTCTGTACACAGACTTCTACAATGGCTGGGGCTGTTACTGCGAGGTGATGTTGGAAATCTGTCCAACTCTGCAAAATTTTCTGGATGTCGATGGGTGTATTAATGGCGAAGGTGATGTTCCAGCTGGAATACTTGAGTGTGCATTAATGGCGAATTGCTTTCGGCGCTCAATGTCATGAACGCACGATGGGACTATCGAGGTCATTGGTCGATGTCGATTATGAGAATGAACGATGGAAGTGGTCGGTCGATGAAAATGGTCGATGTTGTTATGTCGATGGACATGATGTCGGTTGTCAAAATGGTAATTTCCTGTCATAGCTTTCTATATGTACGGTATTTTTGGCTTTTGAAATTTTAAGTTTTTTTTTTATGACATTTGGTTGACGGTTATGGTCGTTATATAATTTTATTTTATTTTTATAGTTTTTGTAGCGTTTTAGTGGGGCTCCATTATCAAGCTTCCGAAATACTATGCCCTATAACATCCTTAGTCGGACTGATTCATTGGGATGTATCTCTTCAAAAACGTAAGGTCCCATCCATTATGTGTGGAGCTTTTTAAGTTTGCCTTTTACCCGACTATTGTATAGTAAAGCAAGGTCTCCGACCGACAAGTTTTTGTTTTTGATGTTTCAGTCGTGCCATGATTTCTGTTGTTGTTTCTGGATTTCTTGATGTTGTATTGCCATTAGTCGGTGCTCTTCAAGTTTCCTTAGTTGCAATAGTCGGTCCTTTCTTCCTTGTTCGACATCGACATGTAGTATTTCTGCAATGATAGGTGTCTGTTGTCGGAAGTGTAGTGGAACTACTGCTTCCTATCCATAGACTAGTAGAAAAGGGGTTTGGTCGGCCGATCGTTTATTTGTTGTTCTGTATGCCCATAATACTGCAGGTATTTTCTCATCCCAGTCATCCTTATCAGCATTACATATTTTGGTTAGTCCTCTTGTTAATGTTTTATTAAATGCTTCAATTGCTCTATTCGACTAAGGATGGTATGATGTGCTCTGACGATGGTCGATTTGGAACTGGTCGGTTAGGGTTTTGATAGTTTTGTTGATGAAGTGTGTTCCCTGGTCACTAATCAGAGTTAGTGGACATCCAAATCTAGTGATGATATTCTCATAGATAAACTTAGCAGCTATCTCACTAGAACATGTGTCGACTGATTCAGCTTCTTCCGATTTAGTTACATATTCAACTGCAGTTATGATATACCTTGCGCCTATTCTTTTTGCTGGTATAGGAAATGGTCCTATGAAGTCTATGGCCCAGATTTCAAATGTCAAACTTGGGTTCACTGATATCAAAGGCATTTCTGTGCTAGGTAGGGGTCGACCTAGTCGTTGACATTTGTCACATCGACTGACAAAATTTTTGCAAACTCTGTGGAGTGTCAGCCACCATAACCTTGACTGTTGGATTTTCTTTGCAGTTGTGTCTGCCTGAAAATGTCCTCCTGCAGGTCCATAGTGTGCTTCATGCATAATGTTGTCTCGTTCGTGTTCTAGTACACACCTTCTGAGGATGTCATCTAACCCCATTTTGTATAAAAATCCATTTATAAGATTGTAGGGTGCAGCCTTCATAGCTAAGATTTTCTTTTTATTTGTATTCATTCCTTCTGGTGGTGCATGTCCATATTCCAAGAACTGGGCTATTTCTTCTAGTTCTGCTGGGACTGCTTCTATCCGAAATAACTGTGTATCAGGTAAGTCATCGTCGACTCCTGTCGGTTCTTCTCCTGTGTCGATTCGGAATAAACGATCGGGCCCAACATTTAACTTGCCTGGTCAGACAATGACTTCGAACTCGAATTCTTGGAAGATAAGTAGCCATCGACAGATCCTTCAATGATGTAGTGGTTTATTGACGAGGTACTTCAGGGCCTGATGGTCTATATAGAATATAAATGGGTTAGCTAAGAGATAATGTCGATATTTTTGTAGTGCAAAGACCATTCCTGGCGCTTCTCTTTCTGTTGTCGAATAGTTTCTTTCAGCCTTGTTTAATTTTTTGCTACTGTAAACTATAGGATAATCCATTCCATCATCTCCTGGTTGAGTTAATATTGCGCCTATTGCTAGGCTTGATGCATCAATATGAACATGGAATTTGATCGACCAGTTTGGAAACTTTAGGATTGGTGCTTTGACTAGTTTTCTTTTTAATTTTTCAAATAATATGTGGCACTCCTCTATCCAGTTGAACTCTTGATCTTCTCTTAATAGTTCTTCAAGTGGATAGGTCATATCTGAATAATATCTTATGAATTTTATGTAATAGCCTGTGTGGCCAAGTAACACCCTGACTTGTTTTGGGTTCACTGGTGGTTTTAGGTCGAGGATAATTTTGATCTTTACAAAGTCAACCTTAATACCTTCCTTACAGACAATGTGCCCTAATAATATCCCTATGGGGGTCACAAATATGCATTTCTTGATGTTTAGGGAGAGTTGAATTTGTCGACATCTCTCCAACATAAGTCTGAGCCATTTGCAATCATCCTTTAACATGGAGTATATTGTCCAATCATCGAAGTATACTTCCATGGTCTTGTAAATATATTCCTGAAATGTTTTGACAACAATTCTAGAAAATACTGCAGGTGCATTTTTTAATCCAAAAGGCATAGCCTTGTAAGCAAATGAGCCAAATTCACACACAAAGGTTGTCTTCTTATAGTCTTATTTAGCTATTGGCACTTGGTTATAACCTGGGAATCCATTTGTAAATGAGTAGAATTCATGTCCTACGACCTCATTCAAGATTTCATCTACATAAGGGGTTGGAAATGGGTCTGTCAATGTTACCTTGTTTAGTTCACTGAAGTCGACACAAATTCTTAGTCTGGTTGGATCATGTTTCTTAGGTTGTACAACCATTGGACTTGCCCATTCTGATTGGTCGATAGGATAGATGATTCCTACTGCCAGCCTGTTATCAATTTCCTTTTTCACTATCTCTTTGTATTTGTGAGCTAGTTTATAAGGCCTTTTCTTCATAGGTCGAACATTAGGTTTAGTATCAATCTTCATTTCTCCCATTTTGTGGACTAAGCCTTTGAGGTCTTTATAATATTGGGAAAATACATCTTGGAACTCCTTTAATAAGTTCACTATCTTGGTGGTCTGTTCTTCACTCCAGTAGTCACCAATCTTTGCCATTTTTGGTCGATCATCATTGGAGATGTCGAATTCTTTAGTTTTGATTTTAGCATCTATCCATTCTGGTGCTTTGGCTTCATTGATCGGTCAACTTCCTTCCTTAAACTATGAGAATGTGGAAAGGAAGTCGGCTGCAGTCATTCTGTCGGTATCTTGTTTGTCGGTTGTTTCTACTTTCAGGATTGTACAAATAGGTTTGTTTGTTTTGACATGGTTAGATTTCCATCTAAAGTTGTTTCCTTCTATGTTTTCATTTTCTAACTGTAGTCTTGTCGACTGTGGTTTTGTCCTTGTTTGTATATTGTTACATTTCATTGTCTGTCAGTTAGCCTTTAACGGTTTGTTTTCGGTCGGCTGGATAAATTTTTTAATCTGTTTTGCTGTTTCGACCAAGTTTTCATTTTGAGGTATAAAGTTGAAATCTTTAGTGAAATTTTCCCTGAGTTCATTCCATAAGAATGTTTCACCTCTAGATTCTTCCATCTTATACCATTTGTTTGGTAAGTCGGCGAGGGTTGATGGGAACAAGTGTGGCCATGCTCGTTCATCCCTTTATCTAAGTCTTCTCCATTCTTTTTCACAGGTTTTAATATGATCTTCTGGGTCTTGTCCTTGAGTGAATACAGGTATCTGAGCTTGTTGGGTTAACTTCTTTCCTCCAAACCTTTCGAAAAAGTAAGTCGAAGCTGTTGTCCAGGTTTGCAGTCTTGTCTGATGGGTATCCCACCATCTAGCAATTTGTCCTATAAAAGTTTCTACTAGGCTTTGAAGTTGGCCATGTTCACCAATATTTTTGGAAACTTGTTTGACATGCATAATTGGTGATTCCCTTTCCTTGTATCTTGGTATTTGTGTAGTATTTACATTGGTAGGTTGTAAGGTAGGGTATTCCCTAATTTTCTTCTCAAATATTTTTGGGACAATGGACACTATGAAGCACTGTTGGGTGGGATTTTTCTGCACTTTTTGTATAGTCCAGCACCCTCTTACTTGTGTTTCATAGTTCTTGATCTCCCAATCATATAATTCAGCGTCTAAATTATAACCAACTGAGTCTTGGTTTCCTAAATGAAGTTCTCCATGGATATTTGGTTCTGTGTAATTTGCATTGTTTTGAATTTGGTAGAGTTTTTGGACATCGACTTCTTCATCGATAGGTTCAGTCCAAGGTTCCCCTTGAGATGGATGAATGGGTACAATGACCTTTTGTCCATTTCCTTTTAATTTGATTCACTCCTTGTCCAGGGATATCGATGCTTTCATCTTTCTACCCCAAGGTCGACCGACTAACGCTGGGAAGGAACTGGATCCTTCCTTCGGGTCAATGATTTCGAAGTCTACGTTGGTCGAGATTCCTTTTATAGTCATGTCGGCATTTTTTCAGACTCTAATAGGTTCAATTAGGCCCTGGTCGGCTAGTTTCAAGTATATGCTTGACTCATAGAGTCGAGATCTTCCCATTTGTTCCCAAGTGTCACGAGTCATGATGTTTACTTGTGATCCAAAGTCGAGCACTACTTGTTGGACGTGGTATCCTTCGATATCCAGGTCGACAAGTGGGTCGGCATCACCTTTGTCTTTTTTATTTAAGCTGCAGATGTTCTTTGTTTGTTTTTCAGAGTTGGTACATTTTATTTCATACAACAAATCTATGAACTGAGATACTGAGTTATCTTTTTGTACGAGTTGGATTTATTCGTTTATTGTGTTATGTCGAATGTCGTGAATGTGTTCTTGTCGTGCAATTTCGTTGAATACATTGGTGGCTTCTTTGTATGTTTGTTTTTCTTTCAATGGATCAAGATAGACATTTTTCTTTTTTATTTTACTGATTCTTGTGTTATTAGCTCCTGTTTTTGTTCCTTGTCGAGTTACAATATGCAAATTTTTTGTGTTTATTACATCATTTTTTTGCACACAAGACAAGATATTAACATTTTTCTTTGTATTTATTTTTTCCAACATGGTAGGGGAATCCTCTAGTGAGTGATCCCCTACTCCACAGTGAGTAAAAAATTTGAGGTCAGTTCTGTCATTATATGGACAGTCTGCATACCGATGTCCCTCTTTATAACATGTAAAGCACTGGATGGGTCAACGTGGTCGGTTGTCATGATTCCCAAGGAATCGACCTCTTCCTCTATAGCCTACACGTTGATTGTCCTATCGGTGCTCGTATCGTTGACTGTCATATCTCTGACTGTTCTGATCGTTAGCTAAATTGTTTTTCTCGTTAGTTTGCACAATTGCGTTGGTTTGGTAGACTGCATGATAATTTTGTCAGTTCTTCAGGTTCAAATAGCAGTCAGCCGTATTGTGATTTTTGGTTTCGCAGATTACACACCAGGATTCCTTGCTGTTCTTCATGTTGAACGCGCAGTCTTTTGTCAAATGATCCCCGTGCTCCTGGAAAATGTCACAAAAATATTTGGTCTACACGAATCGAATGTCCTGTCGACAGTTGTCTTTGGAGTGGCCGACCATCGAGCATTTGGTGCACCAAATCTCCTGATTCTTGAGGTTTAACTTCTTTAAAGACTTATGTACACTCTTAAGCTGTTCTTCCAATCTGTGGTCTGTGGGGTAAGCGGGTATGTCCTTGTCCATCTCCACTTGAAGAGCTTTTGTTAGCTCATCTTTGTAAGATTTGAACGTTTCCAGACTGATGCATTAGCGCACTTTCTTAGATAACCCTGCCAGAAACCACTGGATTAGTAACTGTTCATCTATAACATAGTCTAGCTAGCTCAGAAGGTCTTTCCAGTGCTTATCATAGTCGCGGATAGTTTTCCTTGGCTTTTGTGATGTAGTTTTTATTTTTTTCGCTGCCAAGTGTTTGGCATCTGGAGTTTTGAAAAGTGATAGAAATTGCGCCTTGATCTCGACTTTGGTTACTCTAGGTTGTCTTTCGGAAAAGGTCATATACCACATCAATGCCCTTTTTCGCAAGGCACCGGTGAACTGTGCCATTTGTCTATCTTCATCTATAACTTGGTTGGCCTCCCAAGTCGACTCGCAGATGAACTAGTGTCATCTAGGGTCCTCATCCCCCTCATATAGAGGAATGTGAGCTGATCCGTGACCCATGTCTAAATCACTGTCACTGCTCACAGGAGGTGGCGGTGGTGGAGGTGGGGGTGGGGTTGAGGGTGGTGGGGTCCGTAGTTCTGAATGTTAAGTGTCTTCTAAAGTTGTATTTGGCAGGGGGGGTGCTCCTTCATGTGTCAGTAAGAGTAAGTCGATACTTCAGTGGGAGGGTGCCGCTTGAAAGGTTACCCAATTCCCTTCCTCTAGTCGACGTATAATGAGGTGTCATCCAGTGTATGTTTGGTCATCTAGTCGACTCCGTATACTAAAGTCAGCAACTCGTAGTCGAAGGTCCTCTTCGACAATAGTCTGTATCTGAGTACGTGGATTCAATGGAGAGAGGGTTGTTCCGTCATGGGGAGCTCTTAATTGGAGAGCTTCTGGTTTCTATATCCACAATTCTTCCTCCATAGGGGACGCCTCTCGTTCCATGCCTTCTTTATGCCAGTCATGACCCGACTCTGGGAGATTCTCTTCCTGGTCGGTCACCCTAGGACTCCTTCCTCTATGCATCTCTTAGGCTCTTTCTCTTCTTGCTTCCCTCCTCTTTTGTCTCTCTTCCCTCTCTATTTTCGGAATGTCCAACATACCTTCATGTGATACTATTTTCTTGAGTTCCCTTTTGGTCAGCTGCTCATTAATAGTGAATGGTATCTATTTCTAGTCGACTAGAATCCACTCTACTCTATCTCGACACTTTTTAGAAAGCCCGGATAGTTCGGTCTATTTGCTTAGGAAGTATTCCCACTCCCTTTCTGCAATAAATTTTTCCCAGTTCCTTTGCTTCTCCTCCCAGTTAGAGTTTGATGGCAATTCGTGAAGTGATGGACGGGGTTCGACAATATGTGCTACTCCCTTATCGATCAAAAACTTGAACAGCAAGGTTGGTAATGAGCACAGAAATTTCTCAGTGGAGTCGGTGTAAAATTTCTCCTTGACGGTTTCCATCAAAGTTCTGTCTTCTACTGCTTGCTCCTCACAGAAGTCATCCGCGATTTTCTCAAACCACTTCGACAAGTTTGTTCTACCTCCTCGGATCAGTTTTTCCAGCAACTGTTGTTATTTAGTCCCTTTCGGCTTTCTCATCCAGGAGTTTCTTCAGAAGTTGGGGCACTGATTCTACAAAATTTTCATATGTTTCGGTGAAGAATCTTTCTTTTGCCTGTGTGATTGTTAATCTGTTCCTTCGTGCATAATTTTGCAAATAGTTTGCAACTTTACGTTCCCACCAGTCCTTAATCTCCTGCTTTGGTATCATCTGTCTGCATACATTCCAGACATATACTACCAGCAATGGAAACAATGTTGTAATCTCACATATCACATAAGGTTACCAATAATACATACTAAAATATACATATAAAACAGAGACAAGAGATAAGAACAAAACAGGTGAATTAACAGATTATATTACATGAATGAGTCCATACAATATAGAGAACTAAACTGAGTTCTCATCTGGCTCAAAATCCTAATATATATAATTACAAAACGGTTACAAAATAAATACCTGTCGGTTCAATGAACCGACACGACCTTAGGTGGCCGACCTAATCTCTATTTTAGTCGGCCGACCAATTTAGTCGGTTGATCGACCAAGTCGGCTCATTGACTTAGTCCGCTGATCAACTAAGTCGGCTATCCTTCAAGTCGACTTATCGACTTGCTCCTTCTACAGATGGTCAGGTGTAACAAAGGAAATATGATCAATGTTCACAATCTTCCCATCATAGGGAAAATGCATCACTCTAAAAAGTGTGGACACTACAGCTTTCATGGGGTAAACATAATCATGTCTAAGGAGGATATTGAAATCTAAAGGAACTTGGACAACCATAACATCAATACAAACAGTTTTCCCTCCTAATATAATAGAAAATGAGGAAGGATCCCTAAAGGTGAAGTAGGCCTGCGATTAAAAGCCAGTATCTGATTGGTGGCTGGCACGAGCTGAGGAGAACCTAAAGCTTTCCAAGCAGTTGAGGATAGAATACTAACAGAAGCCCCTTCCTCAACAATAGTGTGAAGCATCCGCTTAACAGTAACATTCAAAACTATCTGGAAAGGAACACTCGAATGAACATGAGACTCTGTGAGGTTACTCCAGTCAAAGGAAATAACCTCACTACTTGGAGAGGGTTCTATCAAAAGAGACAAAACTTCCTCTTGTCGAGAACAATTAGAATGAAGCATAAAAACTTTAGTAGGATTTAATTCATTCTCTACTGGGAGAGAAGAACAAGATGAAGATTTGGTCAAAGCGACTACTTTAGTCTTAACACTCTCTGATAAAAGAGTGGGATCAGGTTGAGATGACGTTGACTCGACCACTTTAAATTCACTCTTCAAAGGAAGAGTGGGATCAACCATAGATGGATCCAGATCGATGACTTGGAATTCACTCTTGGAAGGAAGAGTGGGATCAGCCACGAATGAAACCATTTCAACCACTTGGTCAACCAGTGGGGGTTCAAGAGACAACTTACGATAACCTGTTGGAAGTCATTGCTGAGGAATAGTGATATCTTCCAACAAGTTAGAAGCTTTATCCATGAGGGGACAAAGGTAAGTAAAGTGCATTTCCTTACAAAGAAAACAAGGATTTCTGACTTTACCCTTCAGACTCTTAACCACAGATTTGCAAGTTGAGGGGGGGTCATCAGTATGATGACAAGAGGATGATGATACAGTTGTTTAGACCACACTTCTAAAACAAGGGAAAGACTAGGGAAATCCTTGAGAAGGTGATCACCCTTACAAATCCTGCAAGGGAATTTTGGCTTACAAGGTCTTTGGGCATGTAGATCAACACTCTCCGCACTGGGAGGAGTAATTGTTTGAGAATTGGTTTTCTGTTTGTTTTTCTTCTTCTTAATATTCCTTTTCTTCTTCTTCTTATCCACTTGACTACTACTACTACAAATTTCAATAGGTGAAGAGGGAGAAACGGGAGAAGACATATCTAGTGAAGAAGGAGAGGGATCAACATGAGGTTGATGCTCTTGCAATGAAGGATTAGGATCATAAGAAACTAGTGTACATGGGATAACTGGACTGGAGAATAACTAAACAGGTAATCCAATAGTCAATCCAGGAAGGCTTAACATAGCCATGAGAGGAGGACCAACATCCCCATATGGGGGGAACACAAAAGACATGCTTGGTAAAGGAGTCTCTTGGTTGGTAGTCCTGGAAGGAGAAGCCATAACTATGTAACAAAAATATCTCTCTCTTCTAAAAATTCTAACTATACAAACAACAAGCGCTACTAAAACTAAAGCAGCAAGCAAAATATGTAAGAGGAGTGGATTAAAGGCCTGGAACCTCACAGGATTATTAAGGCTTCACAACTAGTGTGATGCCAAGACGGACAAAGGGTTAACTCGAATGGTCTCAGGATTCCTAAAAGTGTCTCCCAATATACACAAGGTATGTGGGAGCTCCACTTTGTAGTAGTGTTGTCTAATGCACAACCATTCACAAGGGGCCTTCCTATATACAACCGAGTATGTGAAGTACCTTTCGATATACCTCAAGGGTACGTGAAAGGTCGTTCAATATACCAACGGTACGTGGAATAACCACGCAGGTCCAGGGTTGCAGTGCAGGAAATAAATGACAGCTCCTATGTTTAAAGATGTCGAAACACATCTCTAACCTGTCACACATTGCTACAAATTTTAAACCTAAGCTAGCGCTTAATTTTATCTTGAACGGTTAGGTGGATACATGAGGTGAGGAGTAAAACCATGCAATATGAGATGAAAAATTTCACCTTAACTTTAAAGGTATGCCCTACTTAAGGAAGGGAGAGAGAGGTTCAATTTCTTTGAAACATAGAATAAATCCCATACAACAATAATACAAACGGCTTATATGGTCCGTTCCTAACTAAAACAAACAAATCTTCTTTTCTGAATTGAAAAAGAAGTGAGATCTCTAATAAGAAGCAAGAAAAGTAATTAATACTTTTATACAAAGGTGTTTAGATTTCTTCAACTAAAGGAAGAATGAACTAATAGCAACATATTACAATAACTTTTATATGGATTCTTTCACAATTTTTGAAAAAAAAGAAAAACCATACAAAAATCATGTATAATAAATGAAGAAAAACTTAAATGAATCTTTTCTTGTTCTATGAAAAAAAAAACAGAAATCAAAGATCTAACAAAACCAAGTTCTATTCATAGCCAACTATGAAGCTTTAAAGAAGAACATCAATCACAATTCTTGAAAATACGTATGATTTCATACACGCTCCTAGGGTGGTCCGGGTGGTGGGTCCACCCCGCCGTCCTGAGGGTCTTTGGGTTCACACCCCCGAGCAAAAAAAATTGGCCCTTTTTTTTAATTTTTTAATTTTTGATTGAGTTTTATGTTCAAAGATAAATTGCAAAGTTCAAACAACAATTGTAACTATCTGAAGCATGCATCTCAAATACTAATACAAGCATTTAAGAATAAAAAAACAAAGAGGGTTAAGGGGAATACCTGGCACTACTTCTACAGGTGTTGAACAGGGTGTTACCAGCTTAAGCACCGCTTCTTGTACACAGGAACAGAGTGGCGGCACCGCTTCTAAAGGTTCACACTAGAGCGTTACCAGCTCCAGCACCGCTTCTTTTACACAGAAACAGAGCAGTGGCACCACTCTATTCTAATAGGGAAAAGGTGGTGACATCTCTAAAACCACACTTATAACCTAGCTTAGGAGTGGTGCCCCAGATGGCGATTTGAAAAAATAAAAAAGCATCAAAAAATTAAGCTACACTCCAAAAAATGAACCCAAACAATCACCAGAAAACCTAATGAACCACAAATATGAAGATCCAAAGGCTGATAGAGGCAAATCAATCAAATTCAAAGCATATCTACAGATCTATTAATGGAAAACTAGATCTAGAAATTGAAAATGAAGGTGGAGGTTTCAACTTACCAAATATTCATAATTCGAAGTTATCCCCAGCGAAGTCGCCACTTTTGTTAGCCGGAAATATGCACCTCCTGTAGACAAGAGCTGGTTCTCTAGATTTGAATGGTTCAGGTCTAGAACAAAACACAAACACCAAATGTTAAACTTCCCCTAGATTTGGTTCATTACATGAATGAAACGCCATGATATTTATCTCAAAGGTTGGCCTTGCTATCCTCATAGAAGAACCTATAAAAGATGGAAAACAACAAGAGAAACATGATAACATACAATATAATCAACTAGATCTATGCTTGTGACCAAGGAATCAAGTAATACATACAATTGATACAACATATATAGGAAAGAGAAAAAATTCTTTATTAACAATAATTGGAGAGACTACAACCTTCATGCCTTGGTGTTGAGAGTTCCTTCCAATGGCTCCTTGCCTCTAACTTCACCTTGTCTCCAAAGACTCAAGAATGATTTTGACAAAGTTTGGGTATGCAACACAATTCTTCCTCCTTTTTCCCATGGGGGTGGATCCAGTATTTAAAGGCATGGGAGGATAGGTATAGTTGAGGATCTCATGGGTGAGATGGAGATAATATCCTAAAAGGGAGGATCTCGATCTCCAGCTGGTCCTAAACCATAGGGATGAGACTCCACGGAGGTTATCTTTGAGAAGCCTCTCGAAGCCTCTCTTTTGGCCTTGAAAACTCGAGAACCACTCCTCTAATGAAGAAAACATGCCGTGTTAAGGGGGTAATGCTTCTTACAGTAAGGCTAGAAGTGGTGGCACCACTCTTTGATTGTGTATCAGGAGCGATGTTTCCCTAGCACCACTTGGGTAACACTTTTTGTCAATGGAAGAGGAGCGTTACCAGCTCAAAACAAGGAAAAATTGTAAGGGGATATTTTTCCTGTCATTTCTCTAGGGAAAAATTTGAGGGATTGAAGCAGAGAAGGGAATACCTATCTCATAACATGATGGTGATGATATTTCAGTTTAACAGTGTCTCAAAATAGGGATGGTTCCTCCCTATTTATATTCTTCGGTTGTGTGACTTAACTAACTAGGTTAGCTAGGTTATCGCTTTGGGGCCAACCTACCTAGGAAAACTCAAAAATACATTTTCCTATAATTATTCTAGGGACTATTTCCTTGACTTTAAATGGAGATCTTACCTCAATGACCGTACACTATAATGACATCCTGAACAAAGGGAAAACATATTCGACATGGGTACAACAAAATACAATAATAACATACAACAACGTATCTTTCGAAGTTACATTTACAACAACATGGACTCCATTTATCATGGCATGCTTCCAAGTTGTTCCCTAGGCACATAATTCAGGATGTTACCTGTCCTTTTTTAAAATCAGTTCCACAACATCTTCATAGCACCCCTAATACTACATGTAAAGTATCCAAAATACTACATGTAGGATATCCACATTACTGCTTGTAGAGTATCTGCACTACCTCCTATTGGGTATTCATAGTAGTTCGTATTGAGTATCCACAATATTTCCCACATAGTATCCACAATACTACTTGTTGAGTATCTACATGAAAATAGGATTTTCAATACAAGGATAGTCTTCTATGATTTTCCCATGGCACCAATAAACTGGAATATTCTACACACACACACATACATCTATATATCCTGACTTATTTGTCAATTAATCAACACAATATGATAAAACAAAAGTCAATAGCTTGTGCCAAAATTGTCATCTAGATACTAAAAATATAGACAATTGAAACTTTAGAAAAGAGTAAAAAGGGGTATGAAATGTGACAAAATATTCATTCAAAAGATGACATTATTGGATCCTATCATAACACTCACATGTGGGAAAATTGAGCTATTGGAAAAACCTCGGGTTATTTAAAACCTCAATTGAGCTATTGGAAAAACCTTGATCAAGGGCTTAAATAACCTTTGAATGAGTTCTTGGTTTAGGAAATCCATGCTTGCATCTTTCCAGAAAGTGTTACCTATATTAACATGAAGACTTGATAGTTGACACAAGTAACAACTAGAAAAACCATGCACAACAAACTCATGAAGTCAAGGATGTATACAATAATTAATAAAGTCTATGTTAAACTTCAGAGACAAATTAAATCAACCACATAAATAATAACACCAACATTTCCTATGGTAAAACCCCAAAGGGAAAACATCCACACAGGAAAAGTATTGAAGTTCATTAATGAAGAAGGAGATATTACAAGACGGTCTCAACCTCATAGAAAAATATCTACATTACGTATCCCAACCATGCACTATATACTTCATGAAATTAGTTACATGAGTAAACCGTTGTTGGTTATGCTCGTTATGTGAAACTTCCCATAAACACCCGTAATGAGAAACCCCCCATAAACAAATTAGTTTAGTTGTCATTTAATAATCTCCACCTTGACAACAAAATTTACAACTACTTTGTCCAAGACTATTTATCAGTTTTTCTTCCAACCAAGAGAAGCTACACACCAACGTAAGTTCTCTAACAATACAGGTTTTGTGAACATATCTGCACAATTGTTTTGAATATGGACCTTTCTTATATATACTCCACCTTCACTAATGGCTTGTATTACAAAATGATATTTTAGATCAATATGTTTAGTCTTACTATGATAAATAAAATTTGTACCCAAATGATAGCACTTTGATTGTCACATAAGACAAGCACACTGTTCTGCAACCTTCTAATTTCTCTTAGCAGACCTCTCCGCCAAATTTCCTCTTTGAAAGCATATGAGGCACCAACATATTCATCCTCTGTAGTGGATAAAGCAATTGTTTCTTGAAGCTTTGACATCCAACTTATAGCTCCACCTGCAAGAGTAAAGACATAACTTGAAGTAGACCTTCTCTTGTCCAAATCACCTACAAAATATGAATCAACAAAACCACATATAGAATCACTCTTATTATTAAAGGTGATACAATAGTCACCTGCGCCTCTTAAGTACCAAAGCACCCATTTCACTACATTCCAATGTTCTTTTCCTGGATTTTCCATGTACTTACTAGTAACACCTACTGCATGTGAAATATCAGGTCTAGTACACACCATTGCATACGTTAAACATCCTATTGTATTGGTATATCGTACACGAGACATATAATCCTTTTCTTCAACACTAATAAGACATAAATTTGAAGAAATTTTAAAATGGGAAGCCAAAGGAACATTCACAGGATTTTCCTTATTAATTTCGAATCTTACAAGTATTTTCTCAACATACTTCTCTTGTGAAAAATTGATCTTACCATTTTTTCTATCTTTGTGTATCTCAATACCCAAGATTTGTTTTGCAGCTCCAAGATCCTTCATATCAAAATTCCTATCCATCTGAGCCTTCAAACTATTAATCTCATCGATGTTCTTGCTCACAATAAACATGTCATCAACATACAATACTAATATAATGAATATATCATTCAAATTTTTGAAGTATAAAAAATGGTCATGCTCATTTCTAGTATAACCCTGGCTCTCCATGAAAGAATCAAATTTCTTGTACAATTTCCTGGGCGTCTATTTCAAGCAATACAATGATTTATTGAGCTTGCAAACTAATCTACCTTTATGATGTTGTACACAAATTTCTGGTTGTTCCATATAAATCTCCTCATCTAAATATCCATGTAAGAAAGTTGTTTTAACATCTAGTTGCTCTAACTCCAAATCAAGTAATGCAAATAATGCTAACACAATATGAATAGATACAAGCTTAACAACTGGTGAAAAAATATCATGATAGTCTATACCTTCCATCTGAGAGTACCCTTTTGCAACAAATCTGGCTTTGTATCTTTCAACCTTACCATCAAATCCTTTCTTCAATTTGAAGACCCTTTTACATCCAATAGTTTTTCTATCTTTGGGAAGTTTAACCAATTCCAATGTCTTGTTTTTTCCCAGAGAATCCATTTCTTCTTTCATTTCCACCTTCCACTTAGAAATGCCAATACAATCAATGGCTTCCCGAAAACAAGAAGGTTCTCCATCATCATTAAATAAAACAGATGAAACAAAATCAGTATACCTATTAGGAGGATTTCACTCCCTTAATGATATTCTTGGTGTATGTTGTGGGGTTTCCACAATTTCTTGAATTTAATCATCTTCTATGACTTCTCTCTCACCAGAAACTTCTTCTTGTTTCTTTGAGTCATTACAATATTGGTTCTCCAACTAAATTAGTTGTTTTGATATTACATGTTCCTGTTCCACATCAACTCTTACACTTTCGGATTTAATTAGAGAAGATTCATAAAAAATTACATCTCTGCTAATGACAATTTATATCCTTTCATTACATAATCATAGCAAAAAAAGATGCACTTCTTTGATCTAGGTTCTAACTTAGAACAGTGATTTTTAGGAGTAAGTGCATAAGCTTCAAAACCAAAGATTTTCAAATTCGAATAATCACAGGAATGACCAGTCTATACCTCTTCTGGAATTTTACAATCTATTTCCATTAAAGGTGATAGATTTATTATATAACAAGCAGTAGAAACTACTTCTTCCCACAACTCTTTCCCCAAATTAGCATTACGTAGCATGATTCTTTCTCTTTCTAGAAGAGTCATGTTCATGCGTTCTGCAACGCCATTTTGCTGAGGAGTGTATACATTTGTTTTGTGTCTGACGATCCCTTCATCTTTGAAATATTTTTCAAACTCCAAAGAAGTAAATCCACCTCCATTATCCGTCCTTAAACACTTGATTTTCCTACCAGTTCTTTTTTCAACCATAACTCTAAATTGTTTAAACGTATTAAACATGTCATCTTTTCTTTTTAGGACATAGAACCAAACCTTTCTAGAAAATTCATCTACAAATAATACATAATATTTTTCTCCCCCATAAGAAATGGTAGGAGACAAACCCCACAAATCATTATGAACGTAGTCAAGAACACATTTACTAACATGACTACCTTCTTTAAACTTTTTTCTACATTGCTTTCCATATATACAATGTTTACAAAACATAAAATTCATAGTTTTCAAGTTTGGAAGCAATTTGCAATTCATTAATACCTGGATTCCTTTTCACTCATCTGACCAAGGCGTTGATGCCAAGTGGGTCTTGACTCTTCTTCAGATACTAATCCAGTAATTAACTTGCATCCTTCCAACCAGTTTGTAATGGTTTCCTATCCTCTGTGCCTTCATGACCACTAAAGCACCCTTGGAAACTTGTCAAGTTCCATCAAAACCTGTAAACTTATGACCACAAGAATCCAATACTCCCAAAGAAATTAATTTTATATTTAACACAGGTACATGTCTAACATTTGTAATTGTTCTTATTACTCCATCAAACATTTTGATTTTAACACTTCCACCCCCAACAGTTTTACATGAATGATTGTCTCCTAAAAGAACTATTCCATCATTAACAATTTGATAGGAAGAAAACCAATCTTTATGAGGATAGATATGTTACAAAGCACCAGAATATAACATCGATTCCTCATTATATTTAGAAATATTACAAACAGACAAGACCTAATCAATCATACCCATATTAGAAGACTTAACTGGGTTTTCCTCTGACTTGGAGTCATCCTTCTTGGATTCTTGTCTCTTCCAACAATCCTTCTTGAGATGACCAGTTTTGTTACAGTACCAACATTTTAATTTACTCTTTCTACCCTTCGATTTAGTCTTGGAAGTACCTCTTGCCTTTTCTCCTTTCTCTTTAGATCGACCTCTAACAACCAAAGCTTCAAGCGAAGAGGTTTCAAGACTAGATTTCTTCCTTAATTCCTCATACAATAATACACCAACCACATTGTCAAATTCTAAAGTATCATTTGTACTAAGGCTAATGGAAGAAACTACTTGACCCCAAGACTTAGGTAAAGTACATAAGAAATTGTCTGTTTTATCTTCATCATCAATTTTAACATCCATACTACTCAAATGGAAAATAAGAGTGTTAAAAAAATTTCAATGATCTGCAATCTCTATACCTTATTTCATTCTGATACCATACAACTGTCGCTTCAAGTAAATTTTGTTTGTCACTGATTTGGTCATATACATACTATCTAATTTGTTCCATAGGCTTGCTACTAATGTTTCTCTAATAATGTTGAACAACACATCATCCGCAAGAAATAATCAAATTGTGCTTAGCACTTTCGCATCTAGATTCTGCCATTCATCATCTGTCATGGTGAGAGGCCTTTTTTGTTTTAATAAATCCCGCATGTTTAACTTCCATAGTTCAAATTTTTTTTTACCATTGAATTTTTCAATCTCAAACTTCATGCTAGACATTTGAAATTAATATATATATATATATATATATATATATATATATATATTCTAAATCTCCCTAGCACTCTGGCAGACTCTCTTCCACGACCATCTCTTCACTAACTGCGAGTTCTTTTCCTCCACATTCTATCTTCTTCTCCACTCGGTGGTCGCGGGTTTGTCCCAACTGCAAGTTCCTTTCCAGAATGTCTTCTTCTCCACATGGGCTTCAACAACAATTAAAAAAAAACGGTGGGTTCCCTCTCCTCCATGGCTGTGACCCTCTAGCAGTGGTAGCAAAACAACTGACTAGTGATCTACCTCTTTTCATGGGTCCTCTAGCTTCCAAATGGCAGTAGACAGAGCGGTTTCCTCCAGCGATCTCTCACATGCATCTCCAACAACAGGTCTCTCACACGTGATCTCCTCCTTCTTATGCAGGAGCGCAATCCCTTCCAGTCTCGCTGGGCATAGGTAGCTTGGATCCTATGGCAATCTTCTCGGTGGACTGCGGCATGCTCTCCCGTCTAGGTGCAACACTTTTCCAATTCCTCACGAGCTGCTCTTTATGTATATTCTTCACAAACTCCCACACGGCCTTAGCATTCACCATGAGCAAACTGTCTCTTTTATCTCACAAAGCTTTGAGACCACTTGTTAAACTTCAAAGACAAATTAAATCAACCACATAAATAATAACAGCATTTTAACACCAGCATTTCATGTGGTAAAACCACAAAGGGGAAACATCCACGCATGCAAAGTATTGAAGCTCATTAATGAAGATAGAGAGATTACAAGACAGTCTCAACCTCATAGACAACTCTCTACATTACGTATCCCAACCATGCACTATATACTTCATGAAATTAGTTACATGAGTAACCATTGCCGATTATACTGGCTATGAGAAACTTCCCGTAAACACAGGTAATAAAAAACCTCTCATAAACACATTAGTTTAGTTGTCATTTAACAATCTAAAAACCATATACATCATTATATAAGTTATACAATAATTTGCTAAACCATATATAACCTATACAATAATTTGCTAAACCATATATAACCTATACAATAATTTGTTAAACCATATATAACCTATACAATAATTTGCTAAACCATATGTAACCTACTTTCCTGTTAATTGAGTGTTTGTATCCATAATATAATTGAATCTTGAAATTAGATAATAAATGGCATAATGTCACCTTCCTCCATAGCATTCTTCATAATTAAGTTCGGTGACTTAAGAGTGATATAACAATACATTATACTACTTGTATTGACAATATTAAATTGAAGTACTTTATTATATTATTGTTGGAGTGTTGATAAACATGGGCATCAACGAAAGAGGATTTTTTTGTTGTCTTTACTCATGTGAACATATGACTCATATTGGAGTCTGGTTGGTCTTTATTTTTATTGAAACAATATTTATTGAGCATTATTATCCTTTCTCTTTTATTATTTAAAAATGTTAGTTATTAAAAAGAAAAGGTTGGTTATGGTATGACTCATTGATGCCAATGGTAAAAGATTATAATAAAAATAAATAAATAGTTATGGTATATACTATATCCAATGGCCTAATGAAAAAGCTCTTTCCATTTCCTGAGACATTAATATAGTTGTTCTTTTATGAAAAAATGTCTTGGGAAAATTTGAGACTAATAAGCTTCATTACACAATCTATTGGTGGCGCTTTAGTTATTAGTTTGATTCGATAGGGTTTATCAAGTCTGCTATGCAATCTTTTGTAAAAGTTACATAGAAAAATGAACGCGTGGAGAGATTGTAGATGATAAAGTGTTCAGGATTTTGGCGCTTTAGTTATTAGTTTGATTCGATAGGGTTTATCAAGTCTGCTATGCAATCTTTTGTAAAAGTTACATAGAAAAATGAACGCGTGGAGAGATTGTAGATGATAAAGTGTTCAGGATTTTGGCGCTTTAGTTATTAGTTTGATTCGATAGGGTTTATCAAGTCTGCTATGCAATCTTTTGTAAAAGTTACATAGAAAAATGAACGCGTGGAGAGATTGTAGATGATAAAGTGTTCAGGATTTTGGCGCTTTAGTTATTAGTTTGATTCGATAGGGTTTATCAAGTCTGCTATGCAATCTTTTGTAAAAGTTACATAGAAAAATGAACGCGTGGAGAGATTGTAGATGATAAAGTGTTCAGGATTTTGGCGCTTTAGTTATTAGTTTGATTCGATAGGGTTTATCAAGTCTGCTATGCAATCTTTTGTAAAAGTTACATAGAAAAATGAACGCGTGGAGAGATTGTAGATGATAAAGTGTTCAGGATTTTGGCGCTTTAGTTATTAGTTTGATTCGATAGGGTTTATCAAGTCTGCTATGCAATCTTTTGTAAAAGTTACATAGAAAAATGAACGCGTGGAGAGATTGTAGATGATAAAGTGTTCAGGATTTTTAAAATATTTTCTATATACATTTTTTAATTTAATTTATTAACATTATAGTCATGGTTGTATATATGATATAATTATTTATAATTATTTTTTATAAAATGAATAATAAAGACAAATTAATTATTTAAAAATAATAAATTAAATCAACAAAAATAATTACCAATTTTATCAATAAGAATCCAATATTATCATTATAACTATTTTATTTTTATAAAATTTTATATTAGATTAACCTATAAAAACCAACTATAAATCCAATATAAATCTATATTTATATAAATCAACTATAAATTTAATATAAATATAATAAATTCAATATAAATCCATATTTATATAAACCAATTATAAATTTAATATAAATCTATATTTATATAAATCTCACTAGCATTAATAATGACACTCCATATTTTTAGAGAAGATTGCTCAGACATAAAACTCCACTTTGTAGTTTAGACATAAAAAAGTAGGTTGGTTATGCAAAATCATTTTCTTTGTAATGTTGAGTTTTTTTTTTAATTTAATAAGATAATTCGACATAATATTTGAAGCCATACTCACCTTTGTTTTTTTTTTCAGAAGAAAAAAGCCTGCTTTGTTATTCTTCCATACTCACCTTTGTTGCCAAACTCCAAAATCATCTCACGAGTTACATCTAGACTATTGAAGCTAAATTATAAGAGATAAGAGATGAGAAAATTCTCAAACTAAATTATTGTTCATGTGTATCATATATCTGCTAGGTAGCAATGTATTCATCCTCTATAGTTGATAAAGCAACTAGTTCTTGAAGCTTTGACATCCAACTTATAGCTCCACCTGCAAGAGTAAAGACATAACTTGAAGTAGACCTTCTCTTGTCCAAATCACGTGCAAAATATGAATCAACAAAACCACATATAGAATCACTCTTATTATTAAAGGTGATACAATAGTCACTTGTGCCTCTTAAGTACTGAAGCACCCATTTCGCTGCATTCCAATGTTCTTTTCCCAGATTTGCCATGTATTTACTAACAACACCTACTGCATGTGAAATATCAGGTCTAATACACACCATTGCATATATTAAACATCCTACTGTATTGGTATATGGTACACAAGACATATAATCTTTTTCTTCAACACAAGTAGGACATAAACTTGAAGAAATTTTAAAATGGGAAGCCAAAGGAACATTCACAGGCTTTGCCTTATTAATTTCAAATCTTTCAAGTATTTTCTCAACATACTTCTCTTGTGAAAAACCGATCTTACCATTTTTTCTGTCTCTGTATATCTCAATACCCAAGATTTGTTTTGTAGCTCCAAGATCCTTCATATCAAAATTCCTAGCCATCCGAGTCTTCAAACTGTTAATCTCGTCGATGTTTTTTCTCACAATAAGCATATCATCAACATACAATACTAAGATAATGAATATATCATTCAACTTTTTGAAGTATAAAAAATGATCATTCACTTCTAGTCTAACCTTGGCTCTCCATGAAAGAATCAAACTTCTTGTACCATTTCCTAGGCGACTATTTCAAGCCATACAATGATTTCTTGAGCTTGCGAAGTAATCTACCTTTATGATGTTGTACACAACCTTCTAGTTGTTCCATATAAATATCCTCATCTAAATCTCCATGTAAGAAAGTTGTTTTAACATATAGTTGCTCTAACTCCAAATCAAGTAATGCAAATAATGCTAACACAATATGAATAGATACAAGCTTAACAACTGGTGAAAAAATCTCATGATAGTCTATACCTTCCATTTGAGAGTACCCTTTTGCAACCAATCTAGCTTTGTATCTTTCAGCCTTACCATCAACTCCTTTCTTCAATTTGAAGACCCTTTTACACCCAACAATTTTTCTATATTTGGGGAGTTTAACCAATTCCCATGTCTTGTTTTTTTCCAGAGAATCCATTTCTTCTAATAACCAGAATCTAATAACCATTCCTCATTATATTCAAAAATATTACAAAAAGACAAGACCTAATCAATCATACCTGAATTAGAATACTTAACTGAGTTTGCCTCTGGCTTGGAGTCATCCTTCTTGGATTCTTATCTCTTCCAACTGTCCTTCTTGAGATGGCCGGTTTTGTTATAGTACCAGCATTTTAATTTACTCTTTCTTTCCTTCGATTTAGTCCTGGAAGTACCTCTTTCATTTTCTCCTTTCTCTTTAGATCGACCTCTAACAACAAAAGCTTTAGGCGAAGAGGTTTCAAGGCTATATTTCTTCCTTAATTCCTCGGACAATAATGCACCAACCACATTATCAAATTCTAAAGTATCATTTGTACTAAGGCTAATGGAAGAAACTACTTGACCCCAAGACTTAGGTAAAGTACATAAGAAATTGTCTGCTTTATCTTCATCATCAATTTTAACATCCATACTACTCAACTGGCAAATAAGAGTGTTAAAAGCATTTCGATGATCTACAATCTCCATACCTTCTTTCATTCTCATACCGTACAGCTGTCGCTTCAAGTAAATTTTGTTTGTCACTGATTTGGTCATATACAGACTATCTAATTTGTTCCATAGGCTTGCTACTGATGTTTCTCCATAATGGTGAACAACACATCATCCACAAGAAATAATCGAATTGTGCTTAGAGCTTTTGCATCTAGATCCTCCCATTCATCATTTGTCATGGTGAGAGGCCTTTTTCCTTTTCCATCTAAAGATCTCTGTAACCCCTGCTGAACTATTAAATCTCACATATTTAACTTCCATAGTTCAAAATTGATTTTACCATTACATTTTTCAATCTCAAACTTCGTGCTAGACATTTGAAATTAATATATATATATACACACACACACACACATATATATATATTCCCCCAAAAAATACTCCCAAACAAAAAACGACAATAAATTCTCATTACACACACACACACACACACACACACACACACACATATATATATATATTCCCCCAAAAAATACTCCCAAACAAAAAACAACAAGAAATTCTCATGAACAAGAAATTACAATGTCTTGAAATTTATTTTTAATAAACAATATATATATATTTTCCAGATATCACCAGCACTCTGGCAGACTCTCTTCCACATCCAACTCTTCACTAAGTGCGAGTTCTTTTCCTCCACAGTCGATCTTCTTCTCCACACGGTTGTCATGGGCTTGTCCGAATTGGAAGTTCCTTTCTATTTTGTCTTCTTCTCCATAGGAGCTTCAACAACGATTAAAAAAAAAACAGCGGGTTCCCTCTCCTCCACGGTTGTGACCCTCCAGCAGCGGCAGCAAAAAAACTCACTAGTGATCCACCTCTTTTCACGGGTCCTCCGGCTTCCAAATGGTAGTAGACATAGTGGTTTTCTCCAGCGATCTCTCACATGCGGCTCCAACAACAAGTCTCTCACACGTGATCTCCTCCTTCTTACCCACGAGCGCAATCACTTGCAGTCTCGGTAGGCATAGGTAGCTTGGATCCTCTGGAAATATTTTCGGTGGACTGCGACATGATCTCCCCTCTAGGTGCAACACTCTTCCACTTCCTCACAGGCCGACCTCTTCAAGCTAAGCACTGGCTCTCCCATCTAGAAACACTCTTCCACTTCCTAATGAGCTGCTCTTTAAGTATATTCTTCACAGACTCCCACACGGCCTTAGCATTCACCACATTCACCATGAGTAGACTGTCTCTTTTATCTCACAAAACTCTGATAGCACTTGTTAAACTTCAAAGAAAAATTAGATCAGCCACATAAATAATAACACCATTTTAACATGAGCATTTCATGTGGTAAAACCACAAAGGGGAAACATCCACGCATGCAAAGTATTGAAGCTCATTAATGAAGAAGGTGAGATTACAAGACGGTGTCAACCTTAGAGACAACTCTTTACATTATGTTTCTCAACCATTCACTATATACTTCATGAAATTAGTTACATGAGTAACCATTGCCGGTTATTCCTGTTATGAGAAACTTCATGAGAAACTTCCCGTAAACATTGGTAATGAAAAACCTCCCATAAACGCATTAGTTTAGTTGTCATTTAACAATCTAAAGACCATATACATCATTATATAAGTTGTACAATAACTTGCTAAACCATATGTAACCTATTTTCCTAAACTATTTGTTAATTGAGTGTTTATATCCAGAATATAATTGAATCTTGAAATTAGATAATAAATGGCATAATGTCACCTTCCTCCATAGCATTCTTCATAATTAAGTTCAGTAGCTTAAGAGTGATATAACAATACATTATACTTCTTGTATTGACAATGTTAAATTGAAGTACTTTTTATGTCCCCGACAAGGGGATATATATGAATCGGTTAGAGCTATTATTTGGAGTAATTTGTAGTAACTTTAACAAAATCATATAATTTTTGCTATAGTTTGTATCAATTTTTTTTGGGGAATTATTTAAATTTTGATTTATCTTACTTCCTATTGGTTTATATAGGTGACGTAGGCCTAGGACTTTGTGCCCCAAGACCCGACGGCGAGCTTGAGTAAGCATAAACTAATCATTTTATACCTGACATCCTACCCTGTATGGACGAAAATACTGTAAAAAGACTATTTTTACAGTGTTAGTTGTCTTTTTAATATATGAATAGAATGGCGGTGTCCATGAATTGATATTAATGTCTCACGTGATAATTCAAATAACAACTTAATTTGACTCATATTTCTGCGATTTTAATGATTCCAGCTAGGTATGCACATTCTATCCATCTCTGTTTTATTTGCAGTCTTTTACTTTTGTTGCAGGATTTTTAGTGATTTTGGATTCCGTGAAGTTACTCAATGAAGTGACATTATTTTATAAAAATCTATTTCATAGGTCTGGACTCTAGTTAATGGTTAATGCATGCAAAATGATTTTATAAAAATCCGAGTCACCAGATTTCACTAAATTTGATTTCCGAATTCATTAAAGCACTACGCCTCCAAAAACCAAGCCAAGTGGATGCCTAAGAAATAAAGTATTGTTTAGGTCGGTCAATTTAGACATATTATAATTGTTTCGTCCTGGAAGTTTTCATGCATGCAGACCACCTGTTAATGCACCAAGGAGATGGTAGATATTTTAGGCCTTACACATATTATGGTCCTACCCACTTTTGTGCACACTTAGGCATGTTAATCGCAATGAATAATTCCCGCACTCACATGATTACCCTACGGGATTTGTACCCGCGATTGGATATGATCCCTTATGCCCCTATATAGCATTGGTACGTGTACCCCAATCACATGTTACATCCTAATCCAGTTGAGAGGATAAGTGATGCACCTATTCATGGAAAATGAACAGATTTCACACAGTGTAGGTCTTATGCATTTCCATTTCAGATTTCACATAAATCTTCCCTGGGTTCATAAGCATAGATCTATTCCAAACGAGCTCTATTTATTCGGATACAACTTTGTTCCTGTATGCAATTTATATTTCCAAAATTAGTTTGAACTTCTGAATTTCGTTTTGTTAATTAGCCTTGTTCCTATATACAATTTCGTTCCAGATTTCACACATCGTAGGTCTTATGCAATTCCATTTATGATTTCACATAGTGTAGGTCAGAGTTTTTTTAGCATATTTTTACTCTTCTTTGCTCACCATTATTTAGTAAAACAGTTGGATTGAACACCCTGTTTATTTGAATAGAAATGTTGTTGTAGGTTATGAAGTAAGGTTAGGTGTGATTTCATGTATGAGTTAGTTCTGTGCATTTTTTTTCTTGTGATTTGGAGCGTGTGAGCCCTGGAGTTACAGAGGGAAAAGAGGAGATTGTGGCATGTGACATTGATAAAGAGGAGAAAGTGTTGCTGATTATGCATGGTGATGAAAAGCCCACTTTTATTGCCAAGGAACTGTCTTCTGCCTCTGCTACTGATTCTTCTCAAGTCTGAGGAATGATGGTTTGGATCGGTTATTGTCTTCTCCTCTGCTACTGATGTAGAAAGTAAGTGAAACGAGAATCTCATCGGTGGTAACAAGATCCATTTCTCCTATGCTACTGATGCAGAAAGTAAGTGAAACGAGAATCTCATCGGTGGTAACGGGACCCATTGTTGGTCAGAGAACATCAATATCAAATTACTTTTGCTATAATGTGTATATTCTGCGGTGGATGTTGTATAAACATGCAAAGATTTCAGATAAATGCTAGTTAAGTAGAAGTATGGAAAAAAATCCACATGTTTCCTTCAAGAGAGAAAAATCAACTCTGTTTCAAATGCCATTGAGTCCATGGTATACTAAACCCTTACTTTAGTTGATAAATATGTAGGGATTTCTAGAGATATTATTTTTGGAAAGGAACCCTGTAGTCACATTGAATAACAAAAGAGTGGTATGCCCTAATTCGGCACCTAAACAATTCGGCATCATACCAATGATCCAACTACATTCATCGTGTTGGCACAAATGAGATCATCAATTAAATTCAATGCTTCTAATTATGATGAAGATACTACTTCTTTTTAATGATGTAATACCATGATTTAGTTCATGATATGGAGAAAAAAACTTCATTGTGAACAAATGCTTGAGTAAATAATTTGTAGACGAAAGGGAGAGATATTGAAAAAATTTGCAAAATATACAATACTTGAAGGCTAATGGCCTCTCTTTTCTTGATAAAAAGATAGAATAGATCGAAAACATTGCTATCAGAACATATAAATTTTGATTTTTCTGTGGCCTTTTAATTTGCACAGTAAAGAGAAAAAAGAGTTGATGTACAGACATTTTAGTTCAATGATGCTCAGTCTTGGCACCGCAGAAATAACTTGTTTGTGTAGCATAATCATTTGCCCTTACAATTTACATAGATGTTCTGTAAGATAAAATTTGTTATTTGGGTACATGGTTTTCAGTCTTTGCTTCTTTTAAGCTTCGTAATGGGCTTATTATGTAGTATAAAACACACACATATGTGCACAAAGAAAAGGAAATATCGAATTCTTTTCATGTCACTTAGCAATATCAGTACTTTTACAGTCTTTGTGATGATGACTATGCTTTTATAGTATCAGTACTTTTACAGTAGTATTTGTGATGATGACTATGCTTTTACAGTCTTTGTGATGATAACTATGGTGTTGATGGTTAACTTCCACTTAGACCAACAAATAGGACCAACAAACAAAAACTATGAAGTTATATCATGATTAACCTCTACTTAGACTATACTTCATATTGTATTTGGGTTGTTCCATGTTTTTTTAATTTAATTTTGTTAAAGGATATACAACACTAGCAGCACAAGGAAACCCACTGGAAAATCCATTATGCATATAATCTTAAGAGTTGTTTCATGTTCCAGGTGAAGTTAAACAAATTATTTCTATTTCTATTTTAATTGCTATAGGAATTCGCAAGGGTTCACTGTTATTTTGATTTCAAGGTCAAGAGCATTTCAATCCAGTGCAATTCCAGGGTCAAAGGTTCGCCATTGAGAAGACACTCTATGCTTTTGGTTCAACCTATGAACTGAACTGCCTGATTTTTTCCCTAGGTTGGTTTGTTTGGTTGGGTTGTATTGTTTATATCTATTATATATAATCAGAATAATAACAGAGCTTGATCCTTTTCCAGTTTTTGTTTGCAGTCATTGCAAAAGATGAAATGACACGCTCGAGAAATAGAGATGATAAAGAATCTGACCAGACTGAATTAGGTAAAGATACACATTATTTCATGTTCTCTATTAAATGGTTAACCTATAGAAAATAGCTAACCCTTATGTGGTAATTATTTGCTTGCCTTTTATTATTATGTCACCCCAGGTGATATATATGAATAATTTAGCATTACTAACATTTTCTAAATTAAACCAATGTGGGTTGTGGGTTGATCCAAACTCCAGTTTACAAAACTTATTGCATTCCAAAGGTTGGTATCTTGTATCTTGTTCAATGCTAAATATGTTCAATTCGAGCCCTCAGCTTGATCTTGTTGTGCTAAATATGTTCAATTCGAGCCCTCGGCTTGATCATGAAAACAAGAATTCTACAGTAAGATGGATGACTATCAGGCAAAGTTTGATGTTGAAAACAAGAATTCTATAGTAAGATGGATGACTATCAAGCAAACAGTTGTTATGCATCGCTTGCCTTCCAATGACAGTTTTCTCGTCATTTTCTGATTCGTTGTACCGTAGACAATGAGAACTTCGTCAAACCCATGTTGTGTGAGATCAAGAATATAACTTATTAAAAAAATAGGGGAGGGTGGGGATAATTAGGAATTAGAATAGAAAGCCAAGGTTTCCCTTGGCTTTTCAAGGTTTTATTTATTAAATTTGGAGTGCACATATATTTTTAGGTTTTCCATTTCAACAATGCAGTAGTTGCGCAAATATTTTAGGTTTTCCATTTCGACAATGCAGTAGTTACGCTCTCTAGTTGTGATGGGAAGTTTGAAAGCTTTTTTTCCCTTTCAATTGGCCAATGCAACCTCTCCTCCTCTCAACAGGACAAATATAAAAAGTACACTAGATTCATAATGAGTGTTGGAGGAAGAAAGTACACATTGGAGGAAGAAAGTACACATTATATAGAAACAAATTGTTTTGGCTTATTTGTATACAATATTATAAATATGAAATTTATATAAAGTAAATAAATAAAAAATAATTCTCAATCTAAATTTATCAAGTGAAAGATTTAAACAATTTTCTACATTGTTTTTTTTGTTTGTTATGCATCTAAACTCATTTGTATGTGTGTTTATTTTAATTCCTCTTTTTACAGCTTCACTCTTATAGCAATAGCTAATAACAATGTTGGGGACATTGCCACCTCGTGGCTCTTGTTTATATTATTGTTAGAAAGTTGAGAAACATGGGCATCAACGAAAGAGGTTTTTTTTTTTTTGTCTTTACTATTGGAGTCTGCTTGGTCTTTATTCTTATTGAAACAATATTTATTGAGCATTATTATCCTTTCTCTTTTATTATTTAAGAGAAGTTTAGTTATTATAAAGAAAAGGTTGGTTATGGTATGACTCATTGATACCAATGGTAAAAGATTATAACACAAATACATAAATAGTTATGGTATATTGTATCCAATGGGCTAATGAAAAAGCTCTTTCCATTTCATGAGACATTAATATAGTTGTTCTTTTATGAAAAAATATGTCTTGGGAAAATTGGAGACTAATAAGCTTCATTACACAATCTATTGGTGGCGCATTAGTTATTAGTTTGATTTGATAGCGTTTACCAAGTCTGCTATGCAATCTTTTGTAAAAGTTACATAGAAAAATGAACGTGAGAGATTGTAGATGATAAAGTGTCCAGGATTTCTATAATTTTTTAAAATATTTTATATATATATATATATATATAATTTAATTTATTAACAATATAGTCATGATTGTATATATGATATAATTATTCAGAATTACTTTTTATAAAATTGATTGTAAAAACAAATCAATTAATTAAAAATAATCAACAAAAATAATTACCAATTTTATCAATAAAATTCCAATATTATCATTATAACTTTATTTTATTTTTATAAATTTTTATATTAGATTAACCTATAAATTTATATTTATATAAACAAAATATAAATCTAATATAAATCTATATTTATATAAAACCCCACTAGCATTAATAATGACACTGCATTAACCATCTATAAACAAAAAAATAGGTTGGTTATGCAAAATTATTTTCTTTGTAAATTGGAATCACGTCGATTCTTTTCTTCTTAATTTGATAAGATAAATCGACATAATATTTGAAGCCATGGCAAAATTTGGTGGGTTGGTAATCTACAGGAGTGCAATATAGTAAACTAAAACAACAAAGCCACATCTATGACCTGCAGAAGCCAAAGAAAATATATCACTTTTCCGGCTCACCTTTCTTGCCAACTCCAAAAAAATGTTCGTCACCTTTCTTGCCAAACTCCAAAATCGTCTCGCAAGTTACACCTAGACCGCCGAAGCTATATGTCTGTCCCTGCAGGGACGTAATAAAGAGATAAGAGATGGGAAAACTCACAGACTAAATTATTGTTCATGTGACGTATCACAGATCTGCTAGCATGCCATTATGTGCCCTCTCTTCATAAATAAAAGGGACTATTTTCTTCCAAAACCAGTGCTTTCTCCATTGAAAAATCATTTCTTCAATGGGTACACCCTTAGTTTTTGGCAAGAAGAGGTATACAAACAGAGTCATAATACAGATCCAGCTTGTAAAAAACAGGAAAATCCCATACTTGAAGGAACACAACAAAGCGAGGAATCCCTGTGCAATCGAAAATGTAAAAAGAAGGTTCACAAAGACAGTTATGGCCTGTCCAGCAGAGCGTGTTTCGAGTGGAAAAATTTCACTAGGCACGGTCCATCCAAGAGGACCCCAAGACCACCCAAATGCACCCACAAATAAACAGATAGCTACCACCAACAATGCTGAGAAGCCTCTGGATAGTCCGTTGTCGCCTTCAAACTTCAGGCCCAAGATTATACCTATAGCGAACTATGAAAATATGACAGATATATTAATATTTATGAAATTATTAGTAAGCAACCCAGCAATAATGGAAAAGAAACATTATATAATCTCTGCATCAGAAAATAGTAACATGAAGAAGGGCTTTGTAAACAGGGTTGCATGTCCTGTTGTACACATCTTGACCTATGAACTTGGCAAGACTATGAAATCTCCCTTTACAACTCTTTCTAACTTAATCTGAGGTTTCAGAACCATTTGAGGACTAATACTCACTTTATGATTGTTCAGCATTCATTCTGGCCTTACCCGGGTGAGGTAGGCAAGAGATCAGGATTCCACTATGGAAACGGAAGTGGAACATGTCACAAAGCACTCAGGTACAGACAACTCTTATCGTTAGAAAATGTACTAATTTGGAGCTTACTTAAAGCTACTGTACACGTAAGGGAAGGATATGGATATAATTCCCACAGTTTAAACCTTATTTTAACACTAATAATCATTCAGAAACCATCACATCCATTTGGTTTTGGATTTGAAGAACGGGAAGAAATTAAAAACAAACATATGGAATTTGGAATGTTTCCATATGTGGGTCCTTTAACATTGGTGCTTATGTCTGACACTTTAACTTTATCTAGATCTCAGAAGGCCGTATGATGTCATGGTTGAAAACTGCAAGAAAGCCCTTACTATTTGTCATCTTTGCTCTTACCTGGCATACCATCATCAGAATGCCACCACTAAGTAGAAGCACCCTGTGCCCCAACTTGTCCACAGTGGCAATGGACACCACTGTGGAAGCTGCAAGAACTGCTCCAGTGATGACAGACAAGTACAGAGAAGCATTTGCACCAAAGCCCAAGCTCCCGAAAAGAACAGGTGCATAGAACAATATTGAATTGATTCCAATCAATATCTGGAATATGGGCATACAGATGGCCATAACTAGTTGTGGCCGATTCCTTCTCTCTAAAATATTCCTGAATGGATGGCTGATGGATTTAGCCAATTCACTTGCTTCCACCATATCGTAATACTCTGCTTCTACATTCGCAATGCCCCTGATCTTCTTCAGAACAGCCCGGTCTTTGTCGAGATGGCCGCGTTCTATCAAACTGTTTGGGGTCTCAGGAAGGAATATCCCTCCAATGGTCATTAAAATTGCAGGAGCTGCAGAAAAACCTAGAGTCAGAGACAGACGCCATCCCCAGTGTTTTATTTTCTGAGTCTTATAATTGACCATACGCCTGGCCTTTGTCGAGATGGCCGCATTCTATCAGACTATTTGGGGTCTCAGGAAGGAATATCCATTAAAATTACAGGAGCTGCAGAAAAACCTAGAGTCAGAGAGAGACACCATCCCCAGTGTTTTATTTTCTGAGTCTTATAATTGACCATATTTGCTGTGAAGGTGGATGAGCTTATCCAGCATGTACGTTCATGCTAGTTAAGCCAGCTGGCGTGGGTCCAGGTCGAAAGAGTCCCCCTCCCGGATTGTTTTTAAACTTTCCGACCACTCTTCTCCGGCAAGATCGGGCGATGGGGTCTACCGTCATCTCCCTGACAAAATCCTCCAGAGCAGGATCTTCTTCCACTACCACCATAGTTCATTAATGACAGAATTCGAATTTCAAACTAGTCCTCGGTGCTGTCGAAATCGTTCTGGCAGCATGCATTCATCCACCCCTGCACAGGACCACTGTGGCCGAGCTGATTCACAAATTCACATCCACAGCAGATAACTTGATAGAATGAGTGCGAGCGTTCTCAAAATGCCCAAACGGGATACCAAAGAAAGCCGTCAGGCTCTCTCTGGTTCTCTTACGGAGTGCTTACTCTGCGTACGCTTCTGATGCTTTCTTTGTGTAGGGTGTGTTTCCTTTACCAGGTAAATTGCCATTAAAAAATGTTGTATCCCTATTTCGAACAAGTAAAAAGGGAAGAATAGATAGTGCTTGGCTTCTACCTCTGCTTCATTATGTCTTAAATAATATGGAATAAGAGGGGGGTAGAATGTCAATCGGGCCAAGGTCACTCTGGTTCTTTACCGATAGGGTGTTTAATGCCGGATTCTTTTATTTGCAGGTATGCCTGGCTAAAGAAAAGTGTATTCTCCAAACAACCCTTCGCCAGAGGAAAACTATACTAGTTTTCCATTACCAGGTATTTTTCGTTTCATTTTTTCCCTGGAAAGGATTTTCATTTTGGTTGAACCGCTAACGTTTTGCAAGAATCTTTCCAGGTGCCAATATTAGCATTCTTGCAGAAGTTTATGGCAGTGGTTTCTTTTCGTATTGATGGATGATGCTCAAAAGCTCTGTTGTAAAATAAATTCATAAAATGCCAAAACTCCATTCCTCCAACACTTATCCATCTCAACAATATTCTTTCAAGTGATCTTAAAAACGATACATAAATAAATAACCTCCACATATGGTCATTGTGCAATCTCTTTGAAACCAAACTTACTACATCGTTATATTTTGTTAAATGCAGCAATGTCACAATTATGAATGTATTCATTTGTTTATTTAGAAGTTAGATGGTCCTCAATAACATCATCAATGGACACAAGATCATCTTCAATGGTCATCATAATCTAGAGTTTCATAACGCCATATCCTATAGCGATAAGCTTTGAAACAATCCAAAAATATGCCAGGCATTTGCTCACTCCTTACAACCTCCTCCAGCCTTTTGGACACTAAGTAATCTCACAGAATGCACTTCAATGTGTACTTATGAATTCTATCAGAACTATAAATGTATTATCACACTCCTATCTACATATATATATAAGAATGACAAACAACCGAAGTAGGTATTCACATTTATTGCTATTCGTAATACTTTATAGCTATTCTTAATACCTTATAGCTGTAACAAAAGCTTCGAGAACTGGACTGTATATGAATCAGGACTCGAGAATGCAGCACGCTGGCTATCCTTTTTTTTTATAACTCTTAACATCTATGAAATTTCTCAGCTTCAAACGAGATCCACCATCTTTTTTTTTCTCATAGTTGGTTCCAATCCTCTACTGTCATTGTGATCTTTGTTTCTGGTCGAGCACTTCATGGACTGTTCATGCATGTGTTAGACATTACAATTTATAGTGTCAAATTTTGGTTTTTATACGAATCAGCAAGGTGTATACCAATTAATAAATATATATTTTAAGTTCAAAATTTTGGTGTTTAACCATTTAAGAAATGCTCAAGGTGTATATTGATCGATAGTATATCAATTAATAAATATATATTTTAAATTCAGGATTAATTATATATATTTTAATTCAGAATCAATCAAGGATGAGGATGAAGAGATCAGAATTTATCATATATATATATATATTTTAATTTAGAATCTATTAAGGATGAAGAGATCAAATTTTTAAAGTAGAAACCATTTCTTAAATTTTGCATCTTAAAAACAGTTGCATTTTAGTAAATTTGTTTTGTTTCAAGTTTTCAACACAGAAACACTGTAAAAGTTTGCAATTAAGATAAATTTATATTAATTTTATTATTACAATGATTTTTTAAAAATTTATTGTTGTAATGATTTTTTTTCATGTTTACAAAAGTCATATTTTCAATTTAAATCTATTAATATTTAGACTTAGTGTAAATGTATATAATAATTCTATGTACAATAACATTGATTGCGCCGAGAGGCGCTCTAAAGCCCAGTATGGGGTAGATCTTGTAACGTTACGTAACATTGTAACGTTGTAACATTACGTAACGTTACATAATGTTATGTCGGCTATAAAAAAAAACACAATATGGAGGAGATGTTGTAATGTTTTTACTTAACAAAATAATAAAAAATGTTGGCCTTGCAAATAGTTTTAAAACCATAAACCATGTGGTTTTAAAACCATATAAACCATGTGCATGGTTTTAAAACCATGTGCACATGGTTTGCACGTGGTTTTTAACCATGCACATACGCAATAAATGTCGGCCAGAAAAAACCTAATATGGGGGAGATGTTGTAATCTTCCTAACTAACAAAACAATAAAAAAGTAAAAATTTAATTATCCGTAAAAAAATATGGGTGAGGAAAAAAACACAATATGGGGGAGATGTTGTAACGTTTTTACTTAACAAAATAATAAAAAAAGTTGGCCTTGCACATGTTTTTAAACAAACCATGTGCATGGTTTTAAAACCATGTATGAGGAAATATTGTAATGTTAGTTCATAACAAAATAAAAAATAATAAAAAATATTATATGTGGACCATAAATAATATTAAATATTAATAATAAAATATTATATGTGGACCTTAAATAAAAATATGTGTCTTTTGGTTTGAATCAAATCAATGGATACCTACAAAGAGATTTGATCCCTCTCGGGGCTTGATAGAGCCTAGGATTTGGATCTACGTTGGTTTACTTTAGCCTGATTGCACTGAGAGGCGCTCTACAGCCCAGTATGGGGGAGATCTTGTAATGTTACGTAATGTTGTAATGTTACCGTAATGTTACGTAAAGTTACATAGATGTCGGCTATAAAAAACAAAACTTTTAATTATCTTCCAAAATAAATGTAGGCCACAAAAACAATCTAATATGGGTGAGATGTTGTAATGTTCCTACCTAACAAAATAATAAAAAATAAATAAATAATTTAATTATCTGCCATAAAAAATGTCCATGAGAAAAACAACACAATATAGGGGAGATGTTGTAATGTTTCTACTTAACAAAATAATAAAAAATTGAATTATCTGCAAAAGAAATGTTGGTCATGCACATGGTTTTAAAACCATGTGCAAGGCCTCTTAAAAACCCATCGTTTTATTGTACATGGTTTAGGAGGGCCTTACAAATGGTTTTAAAGCCATGTGCAAGGCCTCCTAAACAACCCATGGTTTTGGTGTACATGGTTTAGGAGGTAGTTGCAAATGGTTTTAATACCATGTGCAAGGCCTCTTAAACAACCCATGATTTTAGGAGGGCCTTGCACATGGTTTTAAAACTATGTATGGGGGAGATGTTTTAATGTTTTTTCCTAACAAAATAAAAAATATTATATGCAGCCATAAATAGTATTAAATATTAATAATAAAAATATTATTTGTGGACCTTAAATAAAAAAATGTGCCTTTTGGTCTGAATCACATTAAAGCTTATAGTTGAGTGCAATACTTAAGAAGAGGTCTGCACCTCCAAAGATTTGATCCCTCTCGGCGCTTGATAGAGCCTGGGATTTGGATCTATGCTGGTAGGTATACAATAGGTCCATGGTCAAAGTAACTAGCAAATAGAAAATAACAAATTAAACTATACACAACTTGAAGCAAGTGGAAGCAACTAATTTATTCAACTATTAACTAATTTCCTTCAGCATATCTCTCAAGAGGTAGTGCATCTTCCTAGGAGGGTTTAAGTTATTGTTTCAAACAATTCCAAATCTCAAACTTACCTGCATTTAACAAAATATAACGATGTAGTAAGTTTGGTTTCAAAGAGATTGCACAATGACCATATATGGAGGTTATTTATTTATGTATCGTTTTTTTTAGATCACTTGAAAGAATATTGTTGAGATGGATAAGTGTTGGAGGAATGGAGTTTTGGCATTTTATGAATTTATTTTACAACAGAGCTTTTGAGCATCAGCCATCAATACGAAAAGAAACCACTGCCATCAACTTCTGCAAGAATGCTAATATTGGCACTTGGAAAGATTCTTGCAAAACATTAGCGGTTCAACCAAAATGAAAATCCATTCCAAGGAAAAAATGAAACGAAAAATACCTGGTAATGGCAAACTAGTATAGTTTTCCTCTGGCGAAGGGTTGTTCAGAGAATACACTTTTCTTTAGCCAGGCATACCTACAAATAAAAGAATCCGGCATTAAACACCCTATCGGTAAAGAACCAGAGCGACCTTGCCCGATTGACATTCTACCCCCCTCTTATTCCATATTATTTAAGACATAATGAAGCACAGGTAGAAGCCAAGCACTATCTATTCTTCCCTTTTTACTTGTTCGAAATAGGGATACAACATTTTCTTAATGGCAGTCTACCTGGTAAAGGAAACACACCCTACACAAAGAAAGCATCAGAAGCGTACGCAGAGTAAGCACTCCGTAAGAGAACCAGAGAGAGCCTGACGGCTTTCTTTGGTAGCCCGTTTGGGCATTTTGAGAACGCTCGCACTCATTCTATCAAGTTACCTGTTGTGGATGTGAATCTGTTAATCAGCTCGGCCACAGTGGGGGTGGATGAATGCATGCTGCCGGAACGATTTCGACGGCACCGAGGACTAGTTTGAAATTCGAATTCTTTCATTAATGAACGATGGTGGTAGTGGAAGAAGATCCTGCTCCGGAGGATTTTGTCAGGGAGATGACGGTAGACCCCACCGCTGGATCTTGCCGAAGAAGAGTGGTCGGAAAGTTTAAAAACAATCCGGGAGGGGACTCTTTCGACTTGGACCCACGCCAGCTGGCTTAACCAGCATGAAAGTACATGCTGCATAACCTCAGCCGTTGTGAATATCCCGAGTGTTGTGGCCAACTGGGACAACTTATTAAGTCCTCCCCGGGTTTTTGGAGGAGCCAGCTCAGAGAGGTACAGAGGAACGACCTGACAAAAATCCAAACAAAAATCTCTGTAAACCCAAAATCCAAGCCATTGAGAGGGGAATTATTCACCCATCAAGTTTATTGTCCCAGCCAGCCAGCAGTAATCTAATCATCAAGTACCGAAGCAAGCCTAAAAAGCCTCAGTAAGCCCAACTCAAGCAACTCCAAAGTAAAAAAACACTGTAAACCCAACCTGTTGAAG
>LPNX010682260.1:736895-836004 GCA_001517045.1 Pseudotsuga menziesii | reverse complement strand
AAGGCATTGTGGAGAGCAGTTTTGATGGCTGAAATGGAGGCAATTGTGATACCTGTGATCAGTAAGTCATCAACATATAAAACAATGATAATTAGATGACCATAATTTTTCTGTAAATATACATGTGGATCTGTTCTACATCTATGAAAGTTTTGCGAGAGAAGGAAGGCATCCATCTTGGAATACCACTCTCTTGGGGCCTGTTTTAACCCGTATAGTGACTTCTTTAGCTTGCAAAACAAAGATGGATCAGTGATGTAGCCCTCGGGATGATTCATGTATATCTCCTCATGAAGATCTCCATGTAGAAAGGCTGACTTAACATTCATGTGATGCACCTCCCAGTGCTTGGATGCGGAAATAGCCAAAACAAGGTGGATGGAGTCCATTTTTGCAACCTGTGCAAAGGTCTCATGGTAGTCCACTCCTTGGACCTGAGAGAAACCTTTTGCTAAAAGCCTTGCATTATATTTGTAGGTGCTTCCATCAGTATCAACCTTTGTCTGAAACACCCACTTGCATTGAACCAATTTCCTTCCCGGAGGAAGAGAAACTAGCTCCCAAGTAGTGTTTTTCTATAGAGAATGCATCTCTTCATCCATGGCAACTTGCCATCTCGGATCATTCCGAGCATGGTAGTAGGATTTTGGATCTAAACTAATCATCAAATAGCAAGTTTCAGACAACAAATTATCAGAACAAGAGAGCGTAATACCTGCTCTTTGGAAATCAGACCAGGTTCTCCTTGGATCATCTGGATTTCCAATGTTGTCTCCTGCGGAGGAGAGTGTCTTTTGGGCCCATGTAGGAAGATGATTTTTCACTTCAGGTTCTGATTCATCATCTGATTATTGCTGCAAACTGATATCAGAAATTAGAGGATCCAAATCAGGGTCATCACCCCCAATTTCATCATCCAAATATTCAGTGGAATAGGAAGGAAATTTAGCAGTTTTCTCCTTCACTAGTTCCACCTCCTGAAGAGGCTCATCGAACTTGACACTTCTCTCGATGATGATATATTTGGTATTGATATCCAGTAGCTTGAATCCTTTAAATTCATCAGGATACCCAATAAACAGACATTCTATGCTCTGCGGTTGCAAAGCCCTTCTTTTATCAAGCGAAATCCGGGCCCATGCAGTGGACCCAAACACCCGTAGGTTCGACACATCTGACTTGTGTCCGAAGTATGCTTCGAAAGGAGCATTTCCTTTCATAGATGAATGTGGCACCCTATTTTGAATGTATGCTGTAGCATGCATGGCTTCAACCCATAAATTGGCAGCAAGCTTCTTTGACTCCAACATACAGGTGGTCATCTCCTTGAGAGATCGGTTCTTCCTTTCCGCTACTCCGTTCTGCTAGGGAGTGTAGGGAATTGAATGTTGGACTTGAATACCAATTTGGGATCATATGTACAGAAACTAATTATTGACATACTCCCCTCCATTATCATATCTCAAGATCTTGATCTTAAGGCCAGAGGCATTTTCGATCAAGGCCTTCAATTTAGAAAAAATTTCACATAATTCTGATTTCTTTTTGAGAAAGAAAACCCATGTATACCTTGAAAAATCATCAATAAAAGTAAGGAGGTACCTTGATCCAATCATGGATTTTATAGGCATTGGACTGCTAATATCAGAATGTATCAGCCCCAATATTCTTGTAGCTCAGTTTGCCTTCCCCCGATCGAACTTGTGCTCAGGGTGTTTTCCAATCACACAGCCCTTGCAGACTCCCGTGGTTGCCTTGATGACCGGGAGGCCTTCAACCATGGAGTTTTTCTGTAATTGCTGCAAATATTTGAAATTAAGATGGCCAAACCTCTCATGCCATAGACTAATAACCTCATTTCCATGAGTTAGCAGAGCGGTGGGCTTTTCATCCACAACAAAGTGAGAGAACTCATAGGCTTTTGCATGATGATTTGCAAGGCCTTTTGCAATGAGTTTCCCGGATGCAATTTCTGTTATCTCAACATCATTTGGGCTGAAAGAGACTCTCTTAGGAATTCCTGTATGTTTCATCTAATAGACACTAAGTAGATTTGCTGCTAGAGACGGTACATACAAAACATTAGAAAAAAAAGCATTTTCTAGATCTACAGTACCTTGTCCTTCGGAAATGATGGTGGAATCATCTCCCATGTGGATGGGGATGGATTTTCTGGTCTCCAAGGATGAAAAGGAGTCTTTTTCAGCAATCATGTGATTCAAAGCTCCATTGTCAATCAGTAGTGCTTTGGACTTCGAAGTGCTTGCCATGAGGGCATGACCTTTCTCATGCTGTGGTTCCCGATCTTGGTGATCTCTCCTCCGAAAGCTCTCCGGAAGATTGATGTCATTCCTCTCAAGGAGAGAGGTTGCTTCATCAAGATTTTTCTTCATGTAGGCATGTTCAGGGTGAAAACCATTCCCGTAGTAAGAACATCTGACTTTTTCTTTCCCATTGTGCCCTTTTCCTTTGTTCTTCCTTGAGTCGGAAGATTCATCATGCTGCTGATTTTCAACTCTAGGCTTGGGAGCATCAAATTTAGTTTTCTGATTTTTTTGTTGCTTTCCTTTACCCTTCACATATTTGGGCCCCGAGACATGGAGGGCTTGATCACGGGAATATCAGATGATCCCCATCTGGACAAGATTGTCATGTTCATTAGTTAGGGACTCAATGAAGGCATTGAGTGTAGGCATCTTCCATCCAGGGGTTGTGAGCTTCCCCGCACGAAATGTAGAAGAAAAAAAATGAATAATCAGCCCCGAGTTTGGAGAGGATGGCAAGGATGGGCTGATCATCCTCCTTCACCACTTTGCATTGCTTCAAGAGGAAAACAGTATGCTTGAACTTTGTAAAGAAATCATTCAGAGTCTCGAAATTGGAAGGTTGGAGAGACATGAGTTCATTTTCGAGTTGGTAAACTCTCAAGTCATCATGCTTTCTGTATAAAGATTCCAATTTGTCCCATATTTATTTCGATGTCTTCATATCCGTAAGATGGAAGAGAAGGTATTCGGAAATAGAGAGGCACAAGAAACCAAAGGCTTCATCCTTCTTGTTCAAGAATCTTGATTTTTCTATGGCGGATCCAGGCTCAACTTCAGTGTCCATGGTGACTCTATGGAGTTCTTTGGAGTGCAACTGAAGCTCCATTTTATTTTTCCATGTATGGAAATTGTATGGAGTCAAGAGAGGTACCGAGGAGGCCATCTAGATATGCTATAGCGAATGCTTCACCTATAGAAACCTGAAAATCAAAAAAGAAAGGGAAAAATAAGGTCAGACAGCCTGCACATTCTAGGCTTTCATCACACCCAACATAGCCAATAAAGCAAGCTTGATCAAAAAGTTCTTTACTTGGGATATTGAGTGGTAAGCCTTGGCTTCTGGTGCAGTGCTGGAATTTTAAGCTATTGCTCACTTTTCATTGAGAAATTTGTCAAAAATCTTGTTTTTGAGAGATTGATCTTCGTCCCGCCGTATGCTCTGATACCATATTAATTCTTGCACATGATCTAGGAACTAAGAATCAATCTCATGAAAGAATAATCAACAAATACTCATGAAATGGTGTTAATCGGATCCGGAATTGGTTTCCTCTCTGTATATTTTATAAACAAATGAATGGTTACAATTCCAATGTCAAGCAATAGCTTAACTCCATGAAGAATTCGAATACCTAAGGAGACAATTCGAATTCAGTGAGTGAGTCTAGCTTAACTGACTCTTAGACATTCAATCACACTCAGTTAACCACTTGACCAAAACCCTAATTGACTCACCAAACCCTAACTGAAGTTGGAGTGCAATAAATGACTAAATATCAACTGAAGGAGATCAAACACATGTCATAGCAAGCCAACCATCAAGTGCTAGTGCTCCATGACTTTAATGAACCCCGATGAGGTTAACTGAAGCTGAACTGACCATCAGAAGTTGGTGGAGGTGCCTTGTTGACTCCAGATCATTAAATAATAATAAATAATCATTAAATAATATATTTAATGAGAGGAGGCACCTTAACTGACTGGTTGAACTGATTGTAACCACCAGTTAGCAATTAGGTGCATTAATATCACTCAGATCACCCCCAAAGTGCTCCAATTAGCCTCCATGACTGTAGGTAGGCGTGGGTGTGACTGAATGATAGAAATTAATGCTCCACTGATGTCAATTAATGTCAATTATACTTAGGATAGTGGTTTAACTAGGCCAATTTGACCAAAAAGAGTGTGTATGATGGTAAATGTCTCCAACAATATCTGTGGACCCTGAAAAGATTGAAGCCATTATGAATTGGCCTACTCCAAGAAATGTGACAGATGTAAGATCTTTTATGGGACTTGCGGAATACTACAAGAGATTCATTGAGGGATTCTCCAAAGTTGCACATGCCATCACTTCTTTGCAAAAGAAGGGGATGAAGTTCGAATGGACATCGAGGTGTGAAGAAAGCTTCCAGCAGTTGAAGAGTCTTCTCACTAGTGCACCAGTATTGAAAGTTGTAGATCCAGAAAAAGATTTTGTGGTGTGTATCAATGCATGTGGACAAGGGCTTGGAGGATTCCTTATGCAGGACAACCACGTGATATGTTATGAGTCAAGAAAGCTGAAGGAGCATGAGAAGAACTATGCCACTCATGATCTAGAGCTTGCAGCCATAGTACATGCTCTCAAGATGTGGAGGCATTACTTGATGGGTAGAATATTTGAGCTCAGAACAGACCATTGTGGTCTGAAGTATTTGTTTGATCAGCCTACTCTAAATGCTAGACAAGCGAGATGGTTGGAATTTTTATGTGAGTTTGATTTTGAAATCAAGCACATAAAGGGAAAGGAAAACAAGGTAGCTGATGCACTCAGCAGGAAGGTACATGAAATGCATGTGGCATCCCTTAGTATTTTCCAATCAGATTTGAGGCAGCAGATTGTTAGTCATGCTGCTGGAGATGAATTGTATGAGCAGGTAAAAGACAAATTGCAGCAACAAAGTCTTGAGAAGAGGTATGAGGGATATAAATTGGAAGGAGATGGACTTCTTACTCAGAAAGGAAGAATTTATATTCCAAATGTAGTCGATTTGAGGAGAGTTGTTATGGATGAAATCCATCAAGCTCCGTATTCTGGTCACCCAGGATATCAGAAGACAATTGCTACAGCTAAAAAGTAGTACTTTTGGCCAGGAATGAAAAAGGACATGGCCGAATACATTTTGAGGTGTATGAAATGTCAACGGGTAAAGGTTGAGCATCAACACCCTACAGGTTTGTTGCAGCCTTTTCCAGTTCCAGAATGGAAATAGGAAATTATTTCCATGGATTTTATTACAGGATTGCCGATGACTTGGGGACAGCATGATTCCATCATGGTTGTGGTAGACAAGTTGACTAAGGTAGCACATTTTATACTGGTTAAGTCTACGCATAAGTTTGATGACATTGTAAAGATCTTCATGAAGGAGATTTTCAAATTGCATGGATTTCCGAAAGCAATAGTCTCTGACCGTGATGTCAAGATCACTTCCAATTTTTGGAAGGGGTTATTTGCATATTTGGGTACAAAGCTAAACTTCAGCACTGCATACCATCCTTAGACAGATGGGTAGATAGAGAGAGTTAATCAGGTTCTTGAAGATATACTTCGCATGTACGTGATGGACAAACCAACCAAGTGGGAAGATTACTTACACTTGGTAGAGTTTTCTTACAACAGTGGACAGCAGGCATCCTTGGGGATGAGTCTGTATGAAGCTTTGTATGGAAGAAGGTGTAGGACACCAATGACTTGGGATAATCCAGTGAACAGGATTGTGCTTGGAGCAGAATTGCTCAAGGAAATGGAGCAAGAGGTTGTAAAGATCAGACATAATCTGAAAGCAACACAAGACAGGAAGAAAATCTATGCAGATAGGAATAGGGTGAACAGGGAGTTCAGAGTTAGAGATCATGTTTACCTCAGAGTGAGGGCAAAGAAAAGTTCCTTGAAGCTTGGAAGTTGTGCCAAGCTGTCACCTAGATATTGTGGGCCATTTGAAGTGCTTGAAAGAATAGGGCCAATTGCATATAGACTTGCATTTCCTGCTAGCACTAGAGCTCATAATGTTTTTCATGTTTCTTTGCTTAAGAAATATGTACATGATCCTAACCATGTGATAAATTGGGATGTGATTCAGGTGGAACTCGAGGGAGAGTTCCGAATCGAGCCAGTGTGCATCCTCGACAGGAAGGTCACAATGCTCCGGAACCAGGCCATAGGGTAGGTAAAGGTGCAATGGCACATCCATGCGATTGGCACATCCATTTTTGTTCAATTTTGCGGAACACTGAGGCGGTACCAGTGTAGCATTTTGTTCAAATTTTGTAAAGTACTGAGGGAATTGCTAATGAAGGGGGAGGGGAATGTAACACTCTGGTTTTGACCCCATCGCATTAAATGTACATGATGTATATATTGTAATGAATCGTGGTGTGGAGCTAAAGGAAAAATCCCCACCATCGATTTAGTTGTGTTATGTTTCGGTGAACGAAATCGTTGCTGAGGGTATATCGTGGCACACATCATATATTAAGTTTTGTCATCATGTAAATATGAATCTTTAATTAAAGAAACCCAACCAGCTATGCTCACTGCAACCATATTGAAAAGGGCATGATTTTTCCCAAGGATAAGGGGGGGGGGGAATTATTAAACTTTGAACCTATGGGGAAAATCCATGTGTCAGCTGTTAAACCCTCTTAACTTGCTCACCTTCCCTTGTCTTATCCAACTACCACCATTAAAAGTTCTATTGTTAGTTGGGGCAGTTATGGCTGGGGAGTGGAGTGTGGTAGGACTGTCAGTCCTTGCCCACACGCACACTCCACCAACAGGTTGACCCTCACATAGGTAGGAAAACCACTATGGATTCCTTCCATTCAGGATCATCCTCATGCGCAGATTGGAATTCGCTATCATTTTTCCTCACGCGGGTGGACTCTCCATTCTCTCCACTACGCCCATCTCTCCATTGTCGGTTCATCCTCACGCAAGGAAAAACGTCCTGTGTCTCACGCAGAAGATTCTTTTCTGTTTTGGCCTCACGCAGCCAGGAGAGGGAGCCGTTTTTTACTGTCATTCATGTTTTCCACAGAGTGGTATCTGGCATGTTTTGCATCCGAATTCTAGGGTCTGGTGTAAATTTCTCTCACGCACAGGTTGGGAGGCATATTTTCCTTCCCCATTGTGATTTGTGTAAGCCTTCCCGGTGGTTTCGTTGTCCAGGACGGACTGTTGTTTTCCCTACGTTGTGAGCTGTTCTTGCTGATACGTTTTGGGACTGCTGTAAGTTTCTTGGGAGTCATTTTGGCCACAATAGGGCCAAGAATGACTCTGGAGTCATTTTCCCTGTCTAAGCTGGGACTGCTGGTTGATTGCATGCGTGTAATGGTTGGTCTTCAGATTGTGTTGGGAGTAGGGATGAGGGCTTGGTTTGCTTGATAAACCTAGTGTGTTTGGAAACGACATATATAGATCTAGAGGGCTGACTTTCTTCTCTACAACCCCTGAATAGCACTAGAAGGAAAGTCAGGGCCTGAGGGACTGTGTAGCAGAGAAAGGACCAATTCCTTGTGTTGGGTGTGTGTGGGTATCTTAGAAGTCAGGCTAGTTCTAGTGTAGGTGTTCCTAGATCTATAATGGGCTCAACAGCTTAGCATTTAGCCTTTCTCAGCTCCTTGATGGCCTGAAAAACCAGACCATGTTGGCTTGGTTGTCTTGTTGATGGCCTGATAAATCCAACTGTGTTGGCTTGGATGTGTTTTGTGTATCCTTGGCTATGTGTAAGCCTGCTCGTTCCTTATTCCTTGGAGAATCATGTCCAGCTCGGGGGTGGAAGCATTGCTGAGAGATTTAGGAGCATGCTAGCCTACGGTTGGGTGGAACGTTGTAGCGACGTAGCTGGTTGCGGAACGAGTTCTTTATAAGATAAGTAATCTTGTCTATTTTACTTCTGCAATTATATTTACTATTAATGAATATGATGAACATGTTGAATGCTTTTATGAACGTATTTTCTTCCGCTATATGATAAATAATCATGTATGCATGTTCTAGTTCAAAGCATTTTGTTTCACCATTTTATGTACACACATGTTCAAGGGGTGGTTGCCCAGATGGTTAATGCCATGGTAGCGTCCTCTTCGCCGGTCGGAGGGTTGGGGACGCTACAGTATACCAAATGACATATACTGGAGAATAGAAGAGAGTAACATTTACTCTAGATGAGTTTGAGATATATGAAATCTCCTCCAACAAAGTTGTGGCATTGGGGTATGCTGATCACCAAGATAGGATGTACAAATTCTCCAAATTTCTTCCAAATTCCAGTGGGCAAGCGCTTTTGTCTCATGCGAATGAAACCAGCAAGTTGTGGCATGAGATATTTGTCCGTATGAACTACAAATAACTCTAGGGATTGAACTAGGATGACATGGTGGAAGGGCTTCCTCCTATCAAATATTCCAATGGTGCATGCATTGGTTATGAGGTGGGCAAGCATCCAGAGCGCAGCTATGAGAGGGGGAAGGAAAGGAGAGCTACAAAAACTATTGGATTGGTCCATTCAGATCTCATTGGTCCTCTTCCCACTCCCTCCTATGGAGGATCAAGTTATTTTCTCACTTTCATAGATGATTTCTCAAGGTTATGTTGGCTATACTTCCTAAAGCTCAAATCCGAAGTCTTTAAGACTCTCAAGATTTGGAAGGCCCTGGTTGAGAATTAAAGTGGGAACAATATTAAAATCCTTAGGACTCATAATGGTAAAGAGTATGTGAATAAAAATTTCCAGCACCTATGTGAGGAATGTGGCATCCAAATGCAGCATTTGGTCCCATACACACCACAACAAAATGGTGTGGCAGAGAGGAAAAATAGGGCTCTCAAGGAGATGTCTACATGCATGATTGAGGATAAGAATTTGAGTCCTAAGCTATGGGTTTAAGCCATTAAATGTGTTGCATACATTCAAAATAGTTCTATACACAAATCGATGAAAGGGAAAACACCTTATGAGGCTTGGTTTGGTCACAAGCCAAAAATTTCACATTTCAGTATTTTTGGCTTAAGGGAATGGGCTCGAATTCCATCAGAAAAGAGTAAGTAATTGAAGCCACAAAGAAAATAATGCATCATGGTGGGATATGGTGAACAAACAAAGGGATGCAATCTATTTGATACATCCACACACAAAACTTTCATTGAAAGAAGTGTGCAATTTGAAGAGGACATTATACCAAATTTTGAACTAGCACTGAGGGAATGCTCTTCTCCTCAACACCAAGATGATGTAAGTGATGATTCACTTCCTGATATTTCTGATATTTATGATGATGATATGGATGAAGATAATTTTTCTGTACATGACTCACCCTCAAGGCCCAAGTGGGCAGAGGAAACCGTACAAGATGTTTGGGATTTAGCAGGCAATCCTCTAGATCCTAGGAAGACAAGATCACAATTTCACAATGCTTCTTATGCAAGTGAAGTTTGCATTGATGAGAATTGATATATTATGGTTGGGTCTGATCCATAATCATATCAGGAAGCATCTCATGACCCAATATGGAAATAATCCATGCAAGAGGAATTCAATTATCTACAAGAGAATGAAACTTGGGAATTGGTCCCCTTGCCTCCCAAGAGGAAGCTTGTGAAATGCAAGTGGGTCTATAGGACCAAATTTGTTGCTGATGGGTCTGATATTAAATATAAGGCCATATTATTTTGCAAATTATTTTATCAAGTCCAAGGAGTGGACTATATAGAGACCTTTGCACGGTTGCAAAGATGGATTCAATGAGGCTAGTTTTAGCCATTGTTGCTAGTAAGCGCTAGGAGGTCCACCACATGAACGTCAAAAGTGAATTTATTCATGGTGATCTACCAGAATATATATATATATATGCATCAACCTAAATTTTTCCAATAGGACCCTTCCCTTTTTTTGAGGTAAAATAAGTCACTCTATGGCCTAAAGAAAGCCCTAAGGGCTTGGTATGCCAAGATGAACAATTTTCCGCTATCAATTGGCTTTCTTAGATGAAAGTATGATCCTAGTGTTTATTTGAATAATATTGGTGATGTATTTCAGTTCATTTTGCTATATTTTTATGACCTTTTGATTACAGGTAGCTGCACCAAATAAATTGGGTCAATCAAAGCATCTTTACACAGTGAATTTGCAATGACTGATCTACGATTGCTAAAACAGTTTCTTGGCTTGAAATTAAGCAATCTGAAAGTGGAATCATGATCAGCCAAAAAAAGTATGATTTATACATGTTATTAAAGTTTAACATGGATAAATGTAAGGCAACGAAGTGCCCATTCCTTTCTTGCATCAAACTAGGTGAAATTGGTGACTCTCCATTGGTAGATTGCTCATTGTATAGACAACTAGTCGAGAGTTTGTTGTATCTTACACATAGTATACATGATTTAGAATATGTTTTCAATGTTGTAGAAATATATATGCAGCAACCACATCATATCCATTTGAAGGAATCCAATGGGATCCTTCAGTATGTACAAGACACCAGGAACTTTGGGGTACACTATGCAACTAGTTCTCCACTAGAACTAGTAGGATTTTCTGATTTGGATTGGGTTGGAGATCCCAATGACAGAAATTCCACTTAAGGTTTTATATTCATTCTTTCAAATGTTACCATTTTTTATTCAATTAATAAACAATACACTATTTCCCTTTCTTCAACTGAGGCTGAGTACAAAGGAGCAGTGAATGCAACTACACAATGTGTGTGGTTGCAAGGCATTCTTCGGGAACTTGATGTTGCACTTGATTCACCCAATTTCATTTGGTGTGACAATCAAAGTGAAATAAATATTTCCATAGATCTAGTATAGATACAGAGGAACAATCACATAGATATTCATATGCACTACATTTGGGGCTTAGTGCATGATCGAGTGATACCCTTGCAGTATTTCCCTTCCACCGAGCAAACTGTTGATATTTTCACCAAGTGTTTTACTGAAAATACCTTAACTTACTTGATATCACTGCTTGGAATGAGTTATGCATGGTGATGGCTTCCATTCATCTTTATATTTTTGGCACCATGTTCATTTTTTAGGAGAGGTTTTGTTCCCATGTGGTTTTCCTCTTTTCCTTGTTTTTCATGGACAAATAAAATTTATGTTGTATTAGGTGACTTGAGCCTTTGTTTCCAAGGAATCCATGATATTTTTGGTTAATTTGTACTAATTAAAGGTTAAGGGGGGGTTTTAGAATAGTAATCCATCCTTAGCACCTTATTTTATACCTTAGTCAATTTCTTTTGTTTCTACGCATTGGGTTGTTATGGTTTAGACTTAGGGAAATTGGTTTAGGAGGCGAAATGGTTATTTTCATACCATTCAAAAACACACACCAACACTCTATATTGGTCAACCCATCACATGTGCACCCTCATTAATGCCTTGGAGTGTTACTTCCTTGTTTTTCGGAATATGGGTTTGGCTAGGGGCGCTAGTGTTGTCTTTTGTCCATTTTTTGCCTCCTAGTGCATTTATTGTGCTCCTTGAGCCTTTACCACACCTCTAATTGATAAACCATGCATGAATTGGACTCATTATTTCCCCTAAACACCTCACCAATGTTCACACCAGGTTTCGTGACCGTTTGGGCTTGAGTTGGAGCTTCATTAGTCCACCTAGGGGGGGTTGAGGGAAAATCTTGCCATGACACATGTACACTCCCAATTGGATTCCTAAGCATCATGAATTATTCCTAATGCAATATATATATGATATAAACACATTCATATGTTAGACAGTTCAATAATATCCACTTTGTGTTCACATGTATGTAATTTTTGTTACTCTTTAAAGATTTTTGCTGGTTTTTGCAAAGTAATTCAAATTGTGAGAGTCTCTTGCACTCCTAGATCCTACTTTGAATCAAATTCTCATAGATTTTGTACCATATATTGGATGTAATGATATCTAATTTCTATATGTTTCAAATTATCATGAAACACCAAGTTTTATATCATCTTAATACAAATCTAATTATCACAATGGATATTAGTCACATCTATTTCTGCATCAAATAATTATGTCAACATCTTGCAAAGCCATACTTCTTCTCTACAAGATGAACATGATGCAAAGTATTCATCTTCTGTCATTCTAAGTGCAATATTGGAATTCTTTCCACTGAACTATGAGATTATGCCTGATCCCAAACAAAAACAACATCTTGAAGTGCTCTTTCTATCTTCAACACTTCTTTCCCAATATGAATTTGTAAATCCATGTAGTCTGATCTCGCCATCTGATGCATATTTAATACCATATTCTAAAGTACCATTTAGGTACCTCATCACATGTTTTGCTCCTACTAGGTGAATCTATCTGGGATTCACCATATATCGATTTAGAGTGTTTATATCAAAACATATATCTTCCCTTGTATTAGTTAAGTACATTAGAGAACCAATAATTTGTCTGTATAAGGTGACATATGCTATTTTTGAAGATTCATCATTCAACAAATTCAAATTTGTTTTCATTGGAGTAGTCATAGACGTGTAATCTATCATCCCAAATCTCTTTAGGATCTCTGTAACCGCATATTTTCCTTGGTTTAGGAAAATATTGGATGGATATTGCCATAATTCAAGACCTAGAAAGTAGTGCATCATTCTAAGGTATTTCATCTCAAACTTTGTAGAGAGCTTCTTCTTACATTCGTTGATGGGCTTGTCTTCGCCTGTCAAGAATACATCATCTACATATAGTAGTAATATCATAATCCCGTCACTGTCAACTTTATAGTAGAGGTTGGAATATGCTTTACTCTTGGTAAAGTCCACACTCATAAGGAATCGATCAATTCTTCCATATCATGCTCTGGGTGCTTGCTTCAACCCATACAATTCCTTCTTGAATCTGCATACATTATTTTCCTTATTATCGGTCTCAAAACCTTGTGGTTGTTTGACATATACTTCTTCTTCTATCAAACTATTTAGGAAGGTTGACTTTACATCCATCTGGTGTAACTTCCACTTCATTTTGGATTCTTAGGAAAGAATGGTTCTAATTGAGGTGTACCTAGCTACTAGTGCAAAGGTCTCCTCATAGTCTATTCCTTCCTAATTTGGGAAAATCCATGAGCTACAAATATACTTCTCTATACTATCACTTGCTAAATGCTTTGTCTTGTAGATCCATTTCGAGGACACCACTTACTTGTTCTTTGGTATTGGTACTATTTCCCATACATCATTCTTTATAATGGATGGTATTCCTCGACCATGCAATCTACCCATTCCTTCTACTTTATTGCTTCTTCAAATCGTGTAGGTTCTTTGTCAATGAGATCGCACATCAAAGCCACATAACTAGGGCATGGCTTTGGATTCTTTCTTTCTCTAATAGTACCTTTTGGGAAACCATGCATTTTTGCTTCTTCATTTACTTCTCGTGCCCAGGCATTCCTTATTTTTTGTGAGATCATCTCACTGTGAAATTATTCATGTCTCTAAGGTTCTATTATTTCATGATTGTTAGACATCTGTTCTTCCTCCTCATTTCTGACTGGTTTAGAAACTTCTGCAACTCATGCTCCTCTTCATCTTCCTTGTATTTGCTTGATTTTTTGAAAGTTGTATCTTCGTTAAAAGTAACATCTCTTCTTAGTTTAATTTGAAGATATCCTGGGATATAGATTCAGTAAGCTTTTGATTGCTCACTTTATCCTACAAACAATCCTTTCTTTCCTGAAGTGTCTAGCTCTAATCTTTTCTCCTTGGGAATGTGTGTGTATACTAGACAACCAAATATTTTTAGGTGACTGACTTAAGGATTTTCTCCGGTAAACATCTCTTCTGGAGTCTTATCCCAAGGGTATCGTGGGAGATTTTATTGTGTATATATACTGATGTTCAAGTTGCTTCTTCCCATAGGTACATAGGTATATCTTGATCATGGATCATATATTTTACAACTTACATCATAGATCTATTATTTCTTTCTGCCACACCATTTTGTTGTGTAATATATGGAATGGTGAGCTCCCTCTTAATCCCAATTTCTTTGCAGTACTCGTTGAACACACTTGGTGTGAATTCTCCGCCATTATCTGATCTTAATATCTTGATCCTATTTTTAGAGAGGTTTTCTACAAGAGCCTTAAACTCTTTGAAATTTTCAAAAACTTCATCCTTCTTTTTCAAGAAATAGATCCAAGTTTTGTTGGAGCAGTCATCAGTAAAGAAAGCATAGTAAACATACCCGCTTAATGAAGTATTTTGCATTGGACCACATACATCTGAATGAATAATTTATAAGATCCCTTTTTATTTGTTTTCACTGTTTGGATAAGGGTTCTTAGTATTCTTTTATTTTGCACATCCTTTTCACACTTCTTCATGATTTATCTGAATCTCTGGTAAACATGTCGCAACATTGCTCATAATTGGAAATGCTTTGTAATGTATATTAGCAATTATTTTGCGCCATAACTCATATGGGATTATGGTACTAGTCATCAATGTTGAATCTACATGCCCCTTTAATCTCTAGAGTTCTCCTTCTTCAACTCCAATCACTACTGCATCATCTATAGTTTTTTTCCTTTTGTCCACCTGAGGAATTCACCATCTGCAAAAGAAACTCTGAAACCTTTATTATCTAATTCTGAGATAAAAAGGAGATTATTATTTAGTCATGGGACATTAGGACATCCTTCATCTTCATGGAATTTCCAGACTCCAACTTATAGGAGGCTTATCCCATCCCTTTGAAGGGATATTTATAATTATCTCCAAGAATTACTTTGTGTGGGGACTCCTTATGTACAAGACATGAGAGTGAGTCCTTGTAACCTGTCATGTGCTTGGAGGAACCACTATATACTATCTAGTTGTCATTCCCAGGTGAGACTGAACCTGTAAGTGCAAAGATCAAAACATATTCTTCACAAGAATCTTCATCTTCTTTAGTTCCTTCCTCATCTTCTTGGTTGTTGTCTTCACCAACATGAGCCTGGAATATTTTGTTCTTCTTCTTGATTTGATTTGTCTTCATGGGACAAATTATGGAGATGTGTCCCACCTTGTGACAAGTGAAGCATTCATAATTTGAGAAGTCTTTCTTGGAAATCCTAAACCCTTAATATTTTCTAGGAGGATGGTCATAACTCTTCCTCTTGTTCTTGACTTTGGTATGGAATTCCAAAGCTTGATCCTCATTTTCATTTAGGTTGCCTTCTCTGGCTGCTATTTTTCTTATTCTTGAACATATTATTCCTGCAACTATCGGAATTGAATAAGCTTTCTTTTGGAACAGATTCCTCGAATAAAAGATTCCCAATCTCTTGGAAGACCATTCATGGTGGTCATTACAATTTCTGTTTCTTCAACCATATCACCAATGGATTCCAAATTCTCCTTGATTTGAGATACTCTTGTGAAGTATGATTGCATGGTTTCTAAATTTTGATCCTTTACACTTTTGAGGTGATTCCTCAAGGTCATCTTTCTATTAATATTTCTTCCTTCAAATAAGCTAGATAGAGCATCAAACATTTCCTTTGGTGTCCTCATTGAAGATACTTGAGGAATCAAGTTATCTTTGATGGAGTAATCTATGATCCTCTTAGCCTTGATCATATCCTTCTTATATTTGGCCTTAGCTTCATATCCTTCTGATTCCACAACTTCCTCCTTTATAAATCCTTCTAGATCATTTTCTTCAAGGATGAGCATGATCTGATACTTCCGTGTTCTAAAGTTTTCAACACCCTCAAGCTTCTCATCCAACTTGGTACTTTTTGTCATCTTTTAACAACATGAGAAATTCAAAGGGAAATAGAAGAAGTAATACTTACTTGATGAATACTGCTTCTGGATGAACTTCATCAGGATGACCTAGGGTTTGATGCAGAAAAGCTAATTTTCCAGTTGAGATCACTAGTAGGGCTAACTGATGGAAAATATGTGCCTTCCCAAGGTTATCTAGACTGTATCTTTCTTTTTATGAGATTGATGATGGAGCCTATGGAAAACTAAAGCCCTAGTTCTTCCCAACAATAGTCTCTAGTCCAAAAATTAAACTTCTTGGAATTTAGTTCTATTTTCACATAAGGATGCGCCCTCCTAGGGAGAGTTGAGTGAGCCCTCTTTTCTAGCTGATTTGTTGAAGGATTTTTTCGGAATAACAAACCCTAGCTATGTAGTGTCTCCTTTTAGGGTGGCTCTGATGCCATTTTATGTTTTATTATTTTCTTAGATGATATTCTAAAACAATTTACAATAGTAGGATCACTAAAAGAACAACAAGAACAACTACATAAAGAACACAAATATTTTCCTCGGGGAAACCACAAGGGAGAAAACAACGCAAAAATTCCTTAGTATAGAACTCGATTAGAACAGTGTAAAACCCTAATACAACTTATCCTCTTTATTTCGAGTGCACTTGTCCTTCTCTCTCTTGCAAACTTGTTTGAGTGAAGTGATAACAAATGAAGGGGGTGCCTCCCTATTTATATTTGACTCTTGACTTGACGTAAACCCTAGCAGGGTCGATTTGTCTAACTGATAGCGCTGACTTGTCTAGTAAGACACCAAAATAATATTTATTATAAGGACACATGGGTTGTATTGACCCGACTTACATCCACAGGTTTACATTGAATCTTTCAATGACTCTTACATGACCAATCACATCAGATACATCTCCTGAAGGAGGAATACAATTAGTACAACTAGAATATCTTCCGAAGTTACAATAATTTAACACTCATTTGAGAAGGATTGGTATATTCTCTACACCGAACTCTAATATATATCTGTAAATAGAACTGTCTACCCAAAAATCCATAGCTCTCGTAAATTGATGATCAAGCTGATGCAATTTAGCTAGTTCTTGAGGCGTCCACTGGATAGATATTTGGTGTTGATTCTCATACTCAGGGGATTACATGGGCCGCTTTATCCACTTGTACAATTTCACTAAGAAACCACACCAAAAAACATCATATTGATGCTAGGATGTTCCAACATACAAGATAAACTCTATGTAACTTACAAGGTTCCCTTTTCTTAATAGGGATTCTTGTAGCACATAGTCTTCAAACCTCTTATCCCACCAGTAATTAATCATGGATTTATATATCATCTCGTTCATTCAACTAATATATCCTTATTAAGAAGTAGGTCTCAGAAACGGAACCATTTGTTGGTGCAAAAATTTTCAAAGACCAAGGTTTTGCGCAAGGGCCAACAAAGGACCGTTGTTGTCTAGAGATGTCAACATTTTCATCCTTCTCTGAAAAGAAGAACGTCTCACTCATGGCATTGCCAATGGAGGATGAGGGAGATACTAAGGGAGAGGTAGGGGGAGTTACCAGGGTTCATTTAGTCACTTACTATGTTTCACAACAAAAAGGGGAGTTAAATAGTCATCTCCTATTGACAATGCATTTCATATAGAAATAAATACAACAAGTGAAAATATATCATTCACACATACACACATAAATAATAAATTTTGAGGGGGCACCAATATTTCTCATTTTATTAAAAAAACTAGAGCACATTATGTAGATTAAATTCCTAAGACATATTTGTCTTGCAACCTCTTCTTTAGTTCCCAAATCCCACACATTACATTGGAGAACTCATTGTAGCTAGTTCTCACCACCATTAGCTTAAGCTTTCTCTCCAACCTGACTGCTAGATGCCATCTACACTTGATAAACTCTTTCATTGGCCCAGATTCCCCTTTTATGTTGCTTGGGTGGTTACTTCTGACCATGTCCAGGATATTTCCAACTCTGCATTATTTATGTGCATGCATTAATTGTCCATTATATCTTCTTCTGCATCCCCTTTTCACAACCTTTTTTGTGTTGACTTGGCTACCTATATTTTTTAATCTAGTTTTCAAAATAAGTTGCCAACAACATTGGTTTTTTTCACACATATTTTCTGATTTGGATGTTGGTTCACTTCACCAAGTTCCACTTAAAATAATTGTATACCATATTATAATATATTTCAACCATTAGCTTTCCTTATGAACTAACACACTAAGGCTCATATGTTATTGAAATGTTTGGTCAATTTCTTAACCTATAATGACTATTTCTCCTTAACGCCACTTATCAGCGAGCAATTATCCGTACAAAAATGTCATTTTTCTTAACACTTTTACTTTTCCTTCAATAAACATGGAAGGCCCCACTCCTTCCTTAAAGAAACTTGCAAGGGAATTCTAAAAGTTGTAAAAACATATTGAAGGGTGCCTGAATTATGTGATCTTGAGTAAGGTTTTTGGGATTCATACACTTGTACACATCTAAATATTATATACAAACTATCTAAACCAACTCTTTAGGGTATTTATTTAGACAAATTGTTGCATATAGGATACCACATTCCATTAAAGCGCCCTTGTGTTGGAGAATCAAGAGAATTGGTTATAATTTGTAAGCACATATTGAAGGTGCCTAAATTATGTGATATTGAGTAAGGTTTTTGGGATTCATACACTTGTACACATATAAATATTATACCAATTATATAAACCAACTCTTTAGGGTATTTATTTAGACAAATTGTTGCATATAGGACACCACATTCCATTAAAGCACCCTTGTGTTGGAGAATCAAGAGAATTGGTTATAACCTTGATATTTTTATGTCTCATCCCTTCCTCAAAAAACAAAATTTATGAGTTATATATTCTTGGATCAAATTTGGGATCCTAATCTTCCTTGATTATACCATTTTCTTTATAGCCAAGAACTTGAAGTGGAGTAGCAATCCTTGAATAGTCCAAGTTAGAGCAACCCAGATTTTAGTGAAGAAGGTGCTGGTGGAAAAGATAAAGTATACAAATGTATTATTGATTTATGTTTTTATTTTATTAAACATGGATATATACCCCCCCACCCCCTCCCCCCATCAACAAAACCCCCCAACTCACCCTAAATTACATCCTAGTTTGTGCATTTATGAATTGTAAATTTAGAGGAGGAATTATTTACCTAATAATAGTCAATTTCAATTAGTTAAATATTTTATTGCATTCATTATCATGAATTTGATTCTATGAAAGGTTTAAGTAAGTATCTTTGTTTCTTATGTGTATATGTTCAATGGACTAAATGTGTGAAGAACATATTTCTATTGGATTACACGTTATAAGAAAGAGACCAACCAACTGGCCTAAGGTATTCCTCTTTATTTATTCCCTATAATCCTTGATTGCATAAATAAATTAGCAAATTTGAGTTGATGTTCTATTACATTCTTTATTAATAACCCAACCTCAGTTATTTGGAATAAACTCCATAAACACAAAGAATTTTGACAACATTTTTACCCTCCTAGATACCTACAAAACTTGATGTGTAGATGGTTGTGCCTTCTACAAGCTTCAAGTCAAAGTGTTTGTCAATATATTGAGATTTTTACCAAGTTCTAGATCCAACTCCAAGTCCATATTCTAAAGAGGTAATCATCCTTAAGTTTAATTTTCGTTCATTTGTTTTTTTGTAACATTGTTTGGAAGAATATCCATTACTCATTGCTTTATATGTGCCCTTGCAATACAACAAAAGTTTGACAAGTGAATTCACTTTGTTCCTTTACCTTCTAACCCTAATGTTGTTGTCTCTACCTCCTCTTACCCTCCCACTGGTGCTACTATCATAAAATTGCAAAACATGTTGTTGCAGATTGCAAGTTCTTACAATGCCAAGCCACCTCTATGATCTTTTGCATGAAGGAGCATAATTTTTTAGTCATATCCCTCTCTGGAACCTTATTCTCAACCAAAAAGCATCCCTCTTCCTATCCCTACTATAAAATACCCATGCTTACTCTTAATGACTAAGGAAAATGCTTCACACTTCTTAGTTTGCTTTTCATTCATAATTTTCAAGTGAAAGACCAAATTACCACAATCATCCTCAATAATAGAAACCAAAACAATCACATATCCCAAGATTTTGTAGATAATATTCATTTATATACCACACCAAACACCTCTCCTTATCACCTTAGTTGATTACACTAAGATATTCATTGTATTTTGATTAATAAACATTTTGTTATATTTTCTTAAGATCTGATTAGATTATCTAGGTTCTTTATCTTAAAGAATAACAAGTACATCAAAATGAATAAGCTATAAAAGATACACAAGACACAAATATTTTCATTGGGGAAACCATAAAGAGGAAAACCCTGTAAACTTCTTCAGAATAGTAAGATGATCAAAAGCAGTAATAAGAAATGTTTGGCAACTATGTTTATCTCCTCCTCTGACTGTCTCTCTCTCTCATGCACCTTAGAGTGTGTGTTAGGTGTATATAAATTAGGGAGAGCGCCTCCCTACTTATATCATTTCAAGTCACTGAACAAATATAAGTCTCAAGCCTACATGTAATCTCACATGGGGCCCACTTCTCCTAGATAAACCATAATTACATATTACATGATGTTATACAGGGGACTATTGCCTTGACTTACAATGAAGGTTGTACCTCAAGGTCTAGACACAATTTAGACATCCCATAAATGGGTAAAACACATACCCAATGGAGGTACAACAACATAAAATGATAATATACATCAAAATATATTTCAAAGTTACAAATAAATCAATGCTCCCTCTTAACTAGGAAGGTATTCTCTATCTAGACATTCATCAACACATCTGGTTAGGTCTTCATCGCATCATCATCACGGAGTCATAGAGTCTTCATCATAGCTGTTGCCATCATCTTCTTAGAATTTGATTATCATCCCATACTATCTATCATCAGTAGTTTCTATAGTGCCATCCCATTTTCATGTTGGATGTAGGCCTAGCCTCCATGTAGGTTTTCATCAACTCTGTGAGCAAGCCATCAAGTAGGTACATCCCAAGACTTATTATATGCCTATTGAAAAACCTACAAGATCTCCAAGAACTGATTATATGCCACTGCAAAACCTGAAGGAGCATCCCAGGATTGATTACATGCCTTGGAACACCTGTGTACCCTACTATTACCTTATCATCTTGTCGCCACATGGATCACAACCTAGATACACATAACACAACACTTACATCAATGACCATGGGAGTCCCAGCCTGCCACCATGTCGGAAAGGCTCCAACACTTACATCAACGACCATGGGAGGCCCATCCTGCCACCATGTCAGAAGGGCTCTCAGCACTTACATCAACGACCATGGGAGGCAGAGCCTGCCACCATGTCAAAAAGGCTCAGCACTTACATCAACGACCATGGGAGGCCCAACCTTCCACCATGTCAGAAAGGCTCATGTGTATCTGTGTCTTCCGAACTCATCACTTCCCCTTGGAGGGAACCTTGATCTGGAAGAACGCCAAGCTTCTATCTGAAGTATTCAAAATTCACTCTAGCCATTTCTAGCATAGAATCACATTAGGACTGATTACGTCCAAGGATAACTTGTGAGCTTCGCCATGACTGATTACATCCAAGGAAAACCTACAGGATTGATTATGTCTAAGCAAACTACGAGCTTCTCCAAGATTTTATGCTCAAACAACCTGTCTCGCCATCTATGCTAGAACTCATCAATCCCTCTTTCAAGAGATCTCGATCTAGATCACATACTGGAGCTTCACTGCTCCTCTCTGCATTACACAAAAAATGAAAGTCATATCAATCAAATCAAATAGTAGATTTTAAAAGAAACATACTACCTCACAAATAACCGAGCAAGTGGAAACATATTTTTCCTTGGTTGTACTCAACACCATGCAAGATTGCATCCTACCAAACCAGTAGCCCATACTGGATCTCAAACTGAAGAAGAAACCCAAGGTGCTCTTCTTCTCAGTGGCGCTACCAATCAGAATCAACATAACCATGTAGGTTAGTCTTCTGATTCGTATCATACTAGAGCCCATACTCAAATGTACCCTTTAGGTACCTTACTGCATGCTTTGCAACCGAGTGAGCATGTCTCGGATCCGTCAGGAACTGGCTCAGGTCATTCATAGAAAACACTACAACAAATCATGGAATTAGCGCCCATTTAGCGTCCCTTTTTAGTGTAATTTTTTTACATTGAGTGGTCAAACTAGACACTAAATGGGACACGTCATGGACAAAACTTAAAGCATCTCAAAAAATGTCTTTTTTTGCTTCCTGGATAGCATCCTTTATGACGTCCAAAATAGCGTCTATTTTTTTGCTTCCTAAACAATGTCAAGGTTTGCTTCCTAAATAACATCCTATTTTGCTTCCTAGCGAGTGTCCGCTTTTGATTCTTAAATGGCATCCACGTTAGCTCCATATTTGCATCCTTAATAGCACCATGTTAGCATCCAAATTAGCATCCAATATTGCATCCATTTTTGCTACCACTTTAGCATCTCATTTTGCACCATGTTTTACTTCCAAATATGTGCCAATTTTTGCTTCCAAATTTACACCAATTTTTGCTTCCTTTTTTGCATCGTGTTTTTCTACCAAAATGACGCCAAATATTTCTTCTATTGTTGCACCATATTTTGCTTCCTATGTAGCGCCATGTTTTGCATCCAAAGTAACGTCTTATTTCGCTACCATATCAACACCATGTTTGGCTTCATCATTAGCACCACATGTTGCATCCTTTTTCATGTCTAGTTTCATGTCTTATTTTTCTACCATATCAACTCCATGTTTGGCTTCATTATTAGTGCCACGTGTTGCATCCTTTTTAATGCCTAGTTTCGCATCTCTCATTTTTTGGTCACTAATTTAGTCATTTTTAGTAATTTTATATACGAATTTTGATAATTTTGTTTGGTCACTTATCTCTCATTGTTTGTTCACTTATCTCTTATTTGTTGGTTACTAATTTAGTTGTTTTTAACCGATATTATAATATCATTAGGGCATGGAGGAATCAAACCACCAACCTCCTGCTTGTAAGGCAGACGCTCTTCCATTGAGCTAGCACCCTTTAAGAATTTGGAAACCTAACTTATAGAGTCCTCTATAATGATAAAAAGGATCTATACACAACTTTGGCAAAGGATGATAGATTGTATAAGTTCACAATATATGATCAAGAAGGTTATGAAATCCATAAATCTTTTCTAGGAATTTTGAACAAAACTAAAGAAATTGGATGAATGGGATTGCAAAAATCACTATTCCCTAGCAACCATTATGTTTGTTTAAGTTTTGATATTTAATCATACTCCATTAAGAAACCCATGATAAGAGGACATGAAGACACATCCTTAAATGAGAATAAAATGATATTCAAGAAAAATAGTCATTGTTTAAACCATATTGCAATAAGAGTTTCAGTTTTCAGATAGGGGTTTTCTCTTTTACCTAAGTTTTCTCCTTGTGGTGGTGCTCTATCTGTTGAATTTTTCCTTTTGTAAAAATCTCTGTTTTCAATGTTTTATAACTAAAAAGAAGAAGCATGTTCCAAAAAAGGTTATTAATATAATGAATAGGGAAATAGGACTACTATAACAATCCCTAAAGCTAAAACAAATGTTGACAGTCAGTATGAACGACATGCATCCCACAACACACATAAATGCTCTATGGAAGTTTTTGGTAATCACGTGGCTCATAAGTGGTAATTAAACTTTAAGCTACTAGCAATGAACATAGTGCTCCTATCATGTCCCGCAGTCCTACTCTGATATAAATTCTAAACAGAGTAAATTCTAATGGGACTGCTTTCATTGGCATGCAAATATTGATACATTTTGCAGTCTCTACTTTTACATATGCCATGTTTCAAAATACCCATATATTTAACAAATTTATCCTTCGAGGGAAAATTATTAGGTTGAACTAGGAGCTAGACTGCATATCCATTACTCCCATAGCTCTGCACTGCATATTTTTAATTGTTCCCTTTAAAACTTGACTAAAATGTACTGTTCAAGTTTTCCAATCTCTCGTGTGTTGGAATTCATGGGGTTGATACTGTGTGCTCGTATCATAGTGCCAAAAAGTCCAGAGTAAATATTCTACCAAAATTTTTTGGAACTTCTACCCAGCATCAATCATTTTTTACACTTTCCATTTAGGTGGAAAATTCCATATGCAATCATGGAACCCTAGTTGTTAAATATTCCATTGACCTCACCTATGAACCAAGGCCCAATGGCTGAACAAAGACTCTAATTAAGATAAATTTACACTTCAATCCAATGTATCTTTTAATTTATAAAACTACCGCCTTTGCTATATAGAATCAAGTTCAACCTTTCATCATGGTTTCCTAAAACTGCCTTAATATATTGTGATGTGGAGCATCTAGAACCCTCACCTCCACCGCATGAACTACTCATCGTGAAAAGTGTTTCTCTATGCCATGCATCATTGGTGCCAAATAGAAACATAGAATCCTTTCATGATATTAAATGGCCACGTTCCCTTATTATGACATCTATTAAAGAAGATAGTGCAGTGGAAGCAGTGGGGGCAATTATGCTCAAGAGCATTTGCAGAAGACTGAGGAGGGTCTTTGCACCATTCAAAACATTTCAGAATCATCAGTTTCTTGCAAAAGAAAAACAAATAAGTCAAACATACCATGTTTAACTAAGATCATTTCATAATTCCAAGTTTTGTTATTGCCCCAACAATCATCTCAGAATTTGAAATAAAGTATAGACTTACCAGAAAATCAGGGATTGAAAAAGCATTTAGAAGCCAAGAATGGGTACGATACTCAGCAGCATGCTTGATTCCTGAATCAAAATAACATATGGCCTTTCCAAGAAGAGAAGAAAACGTTAATCATGCTAAATACTATGATATAAAAGACACTATTGCATATACAGTGCTTGAAACCTTTACTAAATGTCAGCTCCAAGATATGGAAAAAGTAATCTATCTGATCGATAGATGATTACTTATGGACTCATGGAAGGGAACAAAGTTCCCAATTGACAGGAATCTAAAACATATACTAGAGAAGTTGCATTCGAGGTCACAAGAATTACATCGGTAGCCACTCATACAAGCTGATTGAGATTATACAACATGAAAATAGATCTACAGAACTGATCTGTCCTCAAATCAAGAGAGAATGGAATTTCATAATTAATGTGTGCATACCATAAACCTCCCATTGTTACAAAAGGACGATCAATGAAATTCAAAATTTCTTTCCTTTCTCATCAAAACATTTACAATCATATAGGGGCATGCACATGTGAAGATTGCCAAGATAGGTTACCAACACAACTTTCTTGACATGCATTTTCAGCAATGGACAACTCTTTGGTCATGATACCCTGTTTCATTTCATGTTGATGTTATCTGTTACAGTTTGTTGATGACATGAAGGTTGATGTTATGGTTGACCATTTTATGACAATGATATAATATATATATACTAGATGGTTGATGTTATTTGTGTACTAATACTTCTAGGAGAGTTTGTTTGAAGATGGATTTCACAATACTGCAAGATTTATCCTTGTTGGAGATCTGAATTTTTCCCTCCGAGAATCAAGACATGGGGAGATTATGATCATAAGAACCCTTTCCTTACTACTGCAATCCTTAAACCTTCCTAGATTAATAGCATACTGGTGAACAGGCCATTGCTAAAAGATTGGACCGTTTTCTTATCAATAAAGGCATGTTATTTTCGGCTTATTGTATTAAGAAGTGGATTGGTACAAGTGGAGGCTTTGATCATTATCTAGTTTTTTGGAAGTTATTGGGGATCTAAGGAAGCCCCCATCTCCTTTTAAGTTTAATGATAACTGGTTACAGGATGAAGGTTTTATTAATCTGGTGAAGGCTATTTGTGTTTCTTCCACGACTATTCATTTCTGCAGTAATCTAAAAAGGATAAAGGATACGACCATCTACTAGGTGACAAATAGAAAGCAAAGATTTGAAAGCCTTAAAGATAGTATTGTATTGGTCAGGAACATCAATGAACAAATCATTTGATGACATATCATGACATCAACTGACTCTGATGAAGCATCACTCAATAGCTTCAGGTTCAATTCCATAGGTGTGGCCATGGCCTTGCAGTCCATCATCCCGAACCTCTTTCATGATCTCCACTGCATACTTCCCTTTACCAAGGGAGATTCCATCTGCACTCTACCACACCTCCATGTCTAGAAAGTTGTGCATCATACCCAATTCCTTCATCTCAAACTCGGAATCAAGTTTCATGTTCATGTCAGCAATCAACCCATCCTCACTTGTCACAAATAGGTCATCTTCATATAGTAGAAGTATCATTGGGTTCCCTTCCTCAACCTGGTAGTAAAGGTTGGAATCTGCTTTACTCTTGGTAAATCCCAAACTAGTCAAAAATATGTCAATCCTGTCGTACCACGTCGAACCTAAGGATCTTCTGCAGTCACTCCCTTTGAAGCAGAGCATCATTCTCCTTCTTCCTTTCATACTCTATGTATTGAAACATTCTGTAATGAAGTGACAAGTAGATTTCTCTGCTACTAATATTCTATGTATCCATCTAGGGTCACTAGATACTAAGATCCTCTATCTTGAACTTTGTTGAAAAGTTCTTCTTGCACCCATCTGTGAGCTTGTCATACTCTATAGGATTTCATCTTCAATATTGTAGCAAAGGTTAATATCTTCATCACTCTAGGTTATCCTAAAGATCCTTATGTAAATACATGTTCTATCCCATGGGTGCCTTCTGAGCTTGTACAAGGCCTTCTTTAATTTGCACACATGAGTCTTCCTATCATGTGTCTCAAATCCCAGTGGCTTCTCTACATATACTTGACTCATCACTGGTGTAAATGTCTCTTCGTAGTATATGTCTTATTTCTTGCCTTGTTTCCCATGATGTTTCCATCTACTGTGTGTTGGATCTTGTAGATCCATATGGAATACACTACAGACTTCCCTTCAGGTCTCAACACCGTATCCTAGACATCATTCTTCTTGAACTGATACTCTTTGATCATAGTCTCCTTCCCTTTCTTCTTGGCTACTTCTTCATAGCTGGAAGGTTCTTCATCAATGATGTCGGTCAACAGTGTCACATATTAGAGTGTGTCTGAGGCCTATTTCTTTATTTGGAAGTCTCGTCTTCATCTTGTATTATTTCTTGTTCCCAAGGTGGTCCTCATCTCTCGAGGTGGATCTACCATTCTCTTTATATTCTTCTGAATATCTTTCTTTCGTCATGGTGTCTTTGAATCGGGAAGCTTCAGGTTCCTATTCTGAACTGTTGTTACTTGTTCCTTGGAATGACCTACAAGTCAAGTTCAGTTGCATGATTAGAAACATATCATAATTTCCAAAACATATTAATAGTGACAAATATATGTCACATAATCATGCGACTATTTAAGGCAATGCTACAACATTCATTCATATCATGTATACATATAGTAACTTCTAGATGCATTCTACCCCAATGTTATTAAGAGTGTGTACTAATCCTAATATTTCAGCAAAGAGGTTTCAATATAGATAAGTAGTAATGGAATGTTGTACATCATCATTGACTTCTTACCCATTATGTGCAGTTCAGTAATATGAATGCAAAATACTCAAACATCAATTGAATATAAAAAAATGTATAACTAAAAAATATCATGAAATGACAATTGAATACTTATATTTATTTGTTTTGTGGGTAGACTCCTTCTTGATCCTTTAGCTTCATCATCTTCTTCATTCATAACAACATCATTTCTTATCCAAATGCTAAGATGGATAAGAGGTTCTTCAAGAATTGAGTCCTTCATATTCATCATCGCTTGAGGGATCTTCTTTGAATTGTGAGATCTTGATCTTCAGTTGCTCCCATCTTCTCTTCTCTTATTATGTGTCCATATTCTTCTTGTGTGCACTCTTCCCAAATTCTGTTGAAGGATATCACTTCCTTCTCGCGCACACATTCCTCGAATGAATGAATCCCATGATCTTGGGAGGCTATTCAAGGTGGTTATAACAATATCTTGTTCTTCTTCGATTGCTTTATCATATCATTGAACACTTCCTTTTGGTGTCTTCAAGGATGACGCATGAGAGATGAGATGATCTTTAATACATCTAAAATGATTCTCTTGGCTCTAGCCTTAGCCTCATCTCCCTTTGGCTCTTAGAACTTCCTTACTGAAATACTAATCCAAGTCAATTTCTTTAGGGATCACGAAAGTCCTATACTTCCATACTTGGAAGTTGTCAGCTTCACCAATATTATCATCAATCTGGGTGTGATTAGTCATTTTGAAATGAAAACCTCAAATGTAAATAGAAAAAATTGATATCTTACCGATTTGAGGTGTCCATCCTCGTTCTGGAGCTGGTTGATCTAGGGTTTGTCATAGAAACCATAATTTTCAAAACTTGGAATTTCAAACTTATAAATGGATAGAAATATGGGCCTTTTCAAGGTGAGTTGTCCAATGTACTCCTTTTATGAAAATAGTCGAGGGAAGCTCCTGGAATAGGAAGCCCTAGTTTTCCAATTTGTTCTGTAGAAATGACTGATATTGATTCTGCTATATCTTCGAATTTTCTGATCCTTAAAGTATGAAACTTCTCACTAAGATATCCTGATATGTCTTATTTCCAACCCCATAGGTTAGAGAAGAAATGGATTCTCCAAGTGGGACTTATGCTGAGTTTCCCAAGGTGAATGTTTTGGGGACTGTCCAGTATAGAAAACTTGTACATACTTCCATGTATCACTGTTTCACATTCTGGGTCTAAAAAATGTACCATAGAAACTAAAGTCTATTCCCTACCTGAAACATATTTCTAAATTTAGTTTTGACCTTCCTAGCCCAAGATATAGAAAATATCCCTAGGTCACATGTTTATGACTGTATTCTGGAGGAGGCTTGAACCCTGATTTGGAGGAACTATATCTCCCGAGGTATAGCGAATATGAGGATAAAATTTTTACACATTGTATAGTATGAATTTATATTCAGCCTATAAAAGTTTCAGATTATGAGCCTCCTCCAACCCCGTGTTATAGTGAAATTTCTAGGATTACTAGATTAAGTATTCTAGGGTTTTTAGGCATGAAACCCTAATTTCCATTAGCTGCCATTGTAGTTGTATTTCGGTTGTACAGTGAAACTTATCTGATTCAAAAACTGATACCACCAATAGATTATCCCTAGTGAGGCGAGTTATCCTAGCCCTCCTTTCTTGATGATATGTGGAGAGAACACCTTCTACTAGGAAGCCCTAGTTCCCATAGCTGCATAGTGCCTTTTTTCAAAGAGGCTATGATACCATGTTAGATTTTATTAAGATCTAATGATATTCTCTAGGATCTTTATCTGAAAGAATAACAAGGACAACAAAATGCATAAGCTATAAAAGATACACAAGGCACAAAGATTTTTCATCGGGGAAACCATAAAGGAGAGAACCCTGCAAACTTCTTCAGAATATTAAGATGATAAAAAGCAGTAAAAAGAAATGTTCAACAACTATCTTTCTCTCCTCCTCTGACTGTCCTTCTTTCTCATGTACCTTAGAGAGTGTGTTAGGTGTATATAAATGATGGAGAATGCCTCCCTATTTATACCTTTTCAAGTCATTGACCAAATATAAGACTCGAGCCTACATGTCATCTCACATGGGGCCCACTTCTCCTAGAGAGACCACAATTACATATTACATGATGTTACACTGGGGAATATTTCCCTGACTTACAACGGAGGTTGTACCTCAAGGTCTAGACACAATTTAAACATCCCGTAAAGGGGTAACACACATCCCCAATGGGGGTACACCAACATACAATGATAATATACATCAGAATATATTCTGAAGTTACAAATACATCAACACATTTGTATCATAAAATTTCTAATATGGAATTTCCAAGACACCATCGAATGTAATGTGTCCCCCCTCAAATTTTGTGATTAACTCTTGGATATTCCATATCAACAACATTGTAATACATTATATGATGCCCTCCATAACTTGATCGTGGGATTGGGGAGAGAGATTGTGCATTGTGTATAAACTATTTAAATATGTCATCTAGTACCATAAATATCTATCATATAATGTTGTAATCCAACTAGTGAACTTGCATAAATGTATTTATCTCTTAGTTGCACCTTGTACCACACATTGGTCTCCATTTACACTATCTCCATTCCAACCCATTTAAAATTCCATCCCTCATCATACGCTTCCTTTTGATCTGGATTTATGTGAGAACAAAATGAAAGAACCAATATAGAACCATATACACAAATATATTTCAAGGAGCACAATGATAAAGTAAACACATATTCTATTAAATAACGGAAATAGAACATACTATAAAATAAAACAACTAGAGTGGTGGTAGTTATTTACGAGAAGAGATGTGAATGCTACGCTCATTTGTGCCAAGATGAATACAAAAGGAGGCAGAAAGGCCCTATTTATCATAAGCACGAGGGAAAGAACCATAAACATGCAAAATCTAGCCCTAGAAGATGAATCATCATAAAGTTTGCGGCCCCAAGGTGGTTAGTTGAACAATCAACTTATTAGGGTCATAAATTTTGCATACGATATCTATTTGGGGCACTCGATAGCCCCTTGGAAAGGCCTATATGATATTTACAAATTTGAACTAGGAGAAACTATATGTTGTTGACAACCATTAGCTCCCCCCCGAAAAATGTCACTTAGGGCCTCAAAACGACCCCATAAGTTTGGGACCCGAAAAACCATAGAAAAATTACTAGGAAACTGCCAAAATGGACAATTATTTTGAGCTAGTGGAATAGGTGGGAGACCATTGATATCCATCTAGATAAATCCTCCTCCCTTATGAAGAAATGGTCTCGATTGGGTCAAATATCTTATCATATGTGGAACTGTGTATTGAGTTGAGCTCTTGGTGTAGCATTTGCTGAAGTGAAAAGGATGCCTTTATTTGACATATTTACAGGGCTATAATTGTTGTTGATGGATGCGCTGGAGATGTTCAACAATTTTTGTTTCCATGGTCTCCTTGGTATGAACTAGCATGGATGGTTTCTTCCTGGAGGAGCACCTTAAATGTGTGGCCTTGCACCATAGAGGTACTCAGATAGATGAGGCAACAACGAATTGGTGTTCTTCTTTCTTCTGGTGAGTAAAGACACCCCATGCAGAGGCTGTGGAGGTCTTTGTTATATGTGTTATATTGTGAAATGACACTTCTTCATTGGAGTACTAACATTGTGCATGTCAGTACATAAAAGGACATATGGATTGAAGTTGCCTGAAATCTATAGATGAAGATATTCCTTAATGCACATTACTTCCTTCAGCCTTGCCCATGTTTTTAAAGGAGTTTGTCTTGCATTCACTACTCTTCTCATTACAAGTCATGAGTCATTCGTGGGTAGTGCCATATGCAACCCACAATTAGATGATAATATATTGTATTCGCGGGTTTCCTTCACAGGAGTCACGATTCGATCACGAGCTGCTAGTATATGCACCTATGGTTGCCTTAAGACAAAAAATTAAAAAATAAAAACATGATTAATTAGGGACATTTGATTTCGAAATCATAACTTCCCCAACCTCCCTCACCATCCCAGGCCTCATAAATCCTCCTCTTCATGAAGTATAAATAGAGGGGAGGGGTGGAGGATGGGGAAAACAAGTGAGAAGAGCAAGGTTATGCTTGTTGGAAAGGGGTATGGGGTGAGTGTGTTGCACAGTGTCGCGACAGCTTCGCAAGCTCACGCGGTACCATGCAAGGGAAGATCAGCATGATAAGTAGGAAAATAACAGCTTTTTGAATATTTTATGTTTATTTTGACCAAGTTTTGTTGCAATAGGTCAGTAGTGGTTAGAAGTCAGTTATTAGTGGACCCTTGATGTAAAGGCATAAGCCTATTTATAGATATATTTTGGGGCAATTGATAGGAAGAGTCATATGTGAGCAGTTGTGAACAATTGTATGTGATTGCATGCACAATTGTAAGGGATAAGATTTGGTGCGATCTGCTTTATGGAGACTTTTTTGTCTTGACTGTGATTTTATCCAGGCTTCTTCTTGATGTATGCAATCTCCGGTTTTGGAGAAGGATTGTGCAATGTGGCATATTTGCGCAAGATTAATATATGATGCGATGAGTATGGTGCAATTCTTGTCTGTTGTTATAGATCTGTTATGATGTTGCGACTCCGTTTAGTTACAATGACATGATATAGATGCGATTCAGGTTCTTCATGCTATATCAATGCGATCTGTTGATTTTAAGTTGATGCAATCTATGTTTTCATAACTGTTTGATGTGCTATGATGTTCCATGAATAATGCTGCAATATTTTTATATTGTATGATGATTGCATAAGTTATGGTCTCCCTCCGTCAGATCCCCATATCCTCCTCTCCCACTGTCAGAAACTCGGTTCTGACAGCTCTCCCTCGAATGCCTCGGGTGAGACCTCGTCTACTCCACAAACGTTGCTAGGTAAGGTAAAACCTATCTGGGTTGGTGCTCAGGGAGATTGTACTGCAGGGCGTCAACAGAGTGGGAACCCTTGTCGACGAAGCTTTGTTGTTGGGCTTCGCCAAAAAATGGCTCCATTGATGGGACCAAGTTGCAAGTAGGAGAGGGATATGTTCTGGCATTCGACTCTATCAGAGATTGAGGGATGGTTTGATATGAAGTTGCGGGAGTTTGCTGAAGCTAAAAACCAGAATCCTAAGCTGTCGACAAGCCACTAGTTGGATAGATATATCCACGACGGTCCTCATGAATGGTTCTTTTGTGAATTCCCTGTGCTCTTGCATGAATGCTTGGCAAAGTTCCCTAAGCAGAAGACAAACTTTCAAGGAGGAGAGACGACATCCTAGACCCCAGAATTGATCCAAGCACTGCAAGAAACCAGCAACAAGGCATCACGGGCAGTCGAGGTATGGTTGGATAGTATCTTAGAAGGATATATCACTAAGCTTGTCGTTGATACTAATAAATATTTTAGTGAAGTGGAAAGGGAGTTTTTCAGTGGACCTTGAGGAAGATTCTTATTGTTGCTACAAATTTTGATTAAGCAACTAGTCTGTGAAAAGGGTATCCTAGAGATGGACCAAGAGTAGTGGACTCTGGTGTGCGGGGGATGTAGGCACTGTGATAGAAATGGGGGAAATGCATAAGGATGTAAGGGGTGGATGGGCATGAGTTCTAGTGAGAATGTAAAGGTTGTCAAAGAAACAAGTGGTTGTATGAGGGGAGGATTAAGGTTTCGAGAAAAGAGGTAGAGGACGGGAGAAGGTCCTGTTGAAGTTGAAGTGCGATACCATGAAGAAGAACCACATGGAACGAAGCGACCTTTTTTGTGACGACGAGGACATACAGGCCCAGGATACACCTAGAAGAACGACATGATCGAACGCCAGTAGTAACGTGTCTACTCCTCCACGCACTACTCCACCACAAGGAAGGAACGCGCATTCTACATCGACTTGCCCGACGTGTCAACAACAATCTAGTAATAGAGCACTAGCAGGAGGAAGAAGGTCTAGAATGGAAGGAGATGAAATGAAGTTGCTGATATTCAATGGAAATGGCACCGACAATCCAAATCAGTATTGGTTCTTATGTGAAGTGATCTGGACTGCTCGACAAACTATCGATGATGATGTCAAGAAAAGTCAGCTAGCCACTACTCTGAGGGACCGTGCATTGGAATGGTTTATGAGATTCACACGGGTGCCTCAGAGAGGTACTACAAAAACATTGGATGAGATCAGAACAGGGATATTTGAGGAATTTAAGAAGCTGAAGTCTAAAGCTCAGTACATTACTAAATTGAAAGAGATCAAACAATTCCCCAATGAAACAATTTGGGATTTTGATCAACGATTTAAGACATTGATGGCTCGGGTCCGTTTTCACACGAGCAAAGTTTAGCATAAAGAATGGTTTATCGCAGCACTTGTCCCACATATCTGACAACCATTAATGCAATAAAAGATTGCGACGCAGACCGAGGCTCTGGAGACCGCGATGAAATTGGAGGCATCGCCGGTAGGGGAAACCGTTGTTGGAATGAATCAGATTTAGGCGCAGTTGGCCAATTTGATGCTACAATTGCAAGACATCAAAAAGGCCAAGGAAGATCGCAATGATCTTTGGTGCACCCGTTTCCATGCAGGCGGACATACCAAGGATACCTGTCCAACATTTCGGAACTATTTGCTGCCAGGAGCCCCTAACCCGTTGAGTGGTGCTAGTGCACCATGGTGCCACATCTGCCAAGTCTATGGGAATATACACAAGAACTGTGATTACATGCAGAAGATGGTTACCAAAGTAGAAAGTTTGTACTATACATTTTGTCGGTCAGTTGGACATGATGAAAAAAACTGTCGTGCTTATGATTTTCTCCAGGAAAGGACATTTGATTCATACTTTGTGAAAGGAGAGGACCCCCAGATAGCGCAAGCATAGCTGCAAGTAGTACAACCAACAGCATAGGTACCGTATACACCATCGCCTCCATTGCAGTTTGTCCCTGCGCAACCATAGCAACAGTTTATGGCGCAGCTGCAGTTCGCACCACAGCCACAAATGGTGGTACAACCACAATATAACCAAGCATCGCAACTCCAGTATAACCAGCCACAATATGTTCAAGCCACGTAATATGTCCAGCAGCAACCTAACCCACTGCAGCAACAAATGGTCCAACGAGAGTATCAGCAAGGAGGAGTCCGAGGAGAATTCCGTGGAGGGTTCAGAGGTCGAGGAGGAGGATTTGGTTGCGGGGGAGGATAAGGTCATGAATCAGTCCAGTGCTATACCTGTGGGGTATTTGGGAATTACTAGAGGGAGTTCCCTCATGTGCAGTGCACATACTATGCATCCAATGATCATAATGTTGAAATTTTCCCTCATTTGATTGCAAAATGGCAGGCATGACAAATTCCTCAGTTACAGGATGCGTAGAATCAGAATCAACCTGCATTCCAAGTACAAAACCAGTCAATAATGCAGAACCAAGTCCCACCGCAGAATCAAACTCAAAACCCACCTCAGAAACAAAACCAACTGATGAATCAACCATTGAATCAAAACCCACCTTTGAACCAGGGATCAACAGTTGCCACTATTCAGGCTGAACCACGGATGAAGGACGTTGACATTGGGATTATCACTCACCCTGGTGCGACAACTAGAGATGATGGACCACGACTACAAGTTCGACTCACTGGTAAGAAGAAGGTTGCATTTGATATTGCGACAGAGAAAGATACTTTCTTTGATGCAAAGAATGAAATTGGGAGAAATCTGGGTAAGTTACCAATTGTTGATATGCCATTTTCTTTCAATCCATCTGCAAAGGCAGGACCATCGCGGCAATATGGTACCCTGCGCAAGTTCTTTGAGATTTGGATATCGCTGGCAAGGGATTCAGACACCCTTGTCGATCTTGAGGCATTATTGCACCTCTTAGATAAGACAATGAAGGATTCTACTGTGAATTCCTTGCAAAAAAGAAAGACCAGAAAGGAGATGAGGATGAATGTCTAGATTGGATATTATGAGGTTGACTCAGTCATTTTGGACCTTGGATCAGATGTAAACATCATGACAAAGCAAACCTGGAAATTGATGGGAAATCCAACGTTGGCACGGTCACCAGTATAGCTGCGTTTAGCAAACCAGGTGAAGGTTCAACCCATTGGTCACGTTTCAAACTTGGTTGTCGACATTGAAGGTATGAAAACACGTGTTGACTTTGATGTGATAGAAGTTGTAGGAGATGGTGTTTCCTATCCCGCGCTTCTAGGAATTGGATGGGCTAATGATAGCATGGCAGTTATCAACTTCAAGAAACGTGTTATGACATTTGAAAACTAGGATGTTAGGGTCATTACTCCTATGGACCCTCAGGAAGGACGATAATATATCAAACCAGTAAAGGATGAAGTTAGGATAAGTTGGGATGATGCTTATAACATCTCCGAGGACTATATCCATCCTACTGTCGATGGTGAACTTGGATGGTGCAGAGCAAGTTTTGTGTCCTCCGACTCTGACGATGCTTTAGAAAATTGGCAGAATCGGCTGCATGAGGTATCATTCAGAAAGTGCGGGTTGATTACACAGTCTTTCTGACATGTTGCTACTGAGACTGTCGAGTTTCCCATTTATGAAGGACTGTCGGTATTATCAGAGTTCTTTCAAGAATTTGAAGAGAAGGTGTTTGAACCGTAAAGGATACTGGCTCTTGATATAGCACTGAAGGCTACTCCGGCTCGATGGTGGGCGACACACAAATAGATGATCCATGACTGGGAGCAGTGCCGCAGGTTGATGATGGTCCATTTTGGCGATGTAGAGGGCTATCATGCTGGGAGATATGATGGATGAAATGACCCCACCAGTCATTTGATTGAATGTCAGACATTATGGACATCATGGCCCAGAGATGAGTGGGTTCATGCTTTTGTTCATACTCTAGAAGAGATGCCAATATCCTGGTATGTGGCGGTAGAATTGCGCAGAACCATTACCACTTGGGAGGAGTTGTTAGTTTGCTTTGTGCAAAAATTTAGCTTCTAGGACGCCAACCCTGAGGTACGTAATGCTTTTCACATTATCCACGATGTAGTACTAAAATTCATCCCTATTGCATACCCAATTCATCATCATGCAAATTGCTCCATCCAATCCATGATGACGTGCTACAATTTGTCTGGGGAACCTAAAGATGATGACGAGCTATGGAATGTTAATATTCCAGAGTCCGAAGGAAGCCATGGTGTCGCAGCTCCTAACATACTGACGGACTCTATGAACCAGCCATTGAGGATTCAAAAATTTGACATTGGGATGGTAGAGAATCCTAAATTTGCCAATGTTGGAGACTATTGGGGAGAAGAGACGATGGCCAAAATTACATATCTACTACATGAATTCCAGGACCTTTTCCCAACACAATTTTCAGAGATAAAGGGGATACTCAGTGACTTGGGGGAAATGAAGATTCCACTCAAGCCATATGCAAAACCAGTATGCCAGAGGCCTTATAGACTGAACCCATGATACAAGGATCATGTGAAAGCTGAGATCGATAGGATGCTCGATGTTGGGATCATCAAACTTGTAGAAGAATCAAAGTGGATAAGCCCGATGGTGGTCCAAGATAAGAAGACTGATGAAATCCGCATTTGTGTCAATCTGAGAAAGTTGAATGATGCATCTGTACATGGTTCGTTCCTAACCCCTTTCACAGATGAAGTCCTAGAAGGTGTAGGCAACTAGGAGGTATATTCCTTCACAGATGGCTTTTTGGGATACCACCAGATCCTGATTGCGAAGGAGGATCACCATAAGACTACCTTCGTCATTGAGTGGGGCTGTTTCTAATATACCATCATGCCATTTGGGCTGAAGAATGCACCCGCTGTATTCTCCTGCGTATTTGTCACTGTATTTCAATATTTTATTCAAAAATTCCTACAGGTATATATGGATGACTGGACAGTCTATGGCCTGGTTAAACATCATCTGGACAATCTGTGATTGATGCTGGAACGGTGTAGATAGCATCAGATTACATTGAATTCAAAAAAATGTATTTTGTGTGCACCCTTTGGCATGCTACTTGGGCACATTGTATGCAAAGAAGGTCTATTGGTAGATCCGATGAAGATTGCACTGATCCTCAGTTTACCACCACCGATGAATGTAAATATGCTCCGAGCAACACTGGGACATATAGGCTACTATCACAATTTTATCAAGGGATACGCTGTGATTACTGCTCCCATGGAAAAGCTGTTAAAGAAAGACACTGCGTTTGAATGGACTCTGGAATGTCAGGGAAGCTTCGACACCTTGAAGGCCAAGATGGCCTCCGCACCAATATTGGTTTTTCCTGATTGGAATAAATAATTCCATGTGCATGTTGATGCTTCTTCCACTGCGCTAGGGGTTGTTCTTGCACAACTAGGTGAAGGAAACTTGGATCATCCAATAGCATATGCCAGTAGAGAGTTATCATTTAGTGAACGAAATTATACCATGACCAAATTGGGAAGGCCTAGCGATGGTTTATGCTTTGCAAAAGTTCAGGCACTATTTGTTGGGAGGACATTTCATGATGTTCACTAATCATTCTGCTTTACAATACCTAGTCAATAAGCCTGTGTTGGGGGGGAGAATCTGTAGGTGGTTTCTTTTGTTCCAAGAGTTTGATTTTGAAATAGTGGTAAAGCTAGGATGGTTTAATGCTGGTCCGGATCATCTGTCATGTGTTGAGAATGGTGAAGAACCAACCAATATTGATGATGGCTTGCCAGATGCGCAATTGTTTCGGGTTGAAGTCACATATGATCACTATGCACCAATTGTTCAGTTTTCGTCTACTGGTGTCGCCCCAACAGACATGTCAATTAGCCAAAAGAAGCAGTTGGTCGCAAAAGCCTCTGATTTTCAACTAATTGTTGGACAACTATATAAACTTGGACCGGATGAAATATTGCGACAATGCGTCTTACCATATGAGCAGGGTCCCATTCTAGAAGAAGCACATGCAGGAATCACGAGAGGTCACTATGTAAGTCATGCTACTACATGAAAAGTGTTGCGTGCTGGGCTATGGTGTCCCACATTGCATAATGATGCCGCAGCCTATGCAAGGAGATGTGATGTCTGCCAACGGGTTGGTAAACCATCATAGAGGGATGAGATGTCGATGGTGTCGCAAGTGACTCTGCAACCGTTTGATAAATGGGTTGTAGAATTTGTAGGTCCTATCAATCCACTAGGTAAGCGCACTGGCGCCTGCTATAACATTACTGTAACTGAATACCTGACTCGGTGGGTAGAAGCTACACCATTCGTTGATTGTACCGCTGCGACAGTAGCACGGTTTATTTTTGAGAACATTGTGACACAATTTGGGTGTCCTAGAATCCTGATGAGTGACCAGGGCAGTCACTTTGTCAACCAGACGGTAAAAGTGCTAACTGAAGAGCTCCAGATACAACATAAGAGGAGTACACCATACCATCCATAGGAAAATGGTACTGTTCAGGCCTTCAACAAAATTTTGGAGACAGCGCTGACCAAGGTATGTAATGATAACCATGATGACTGGGAATTAAAAATTCTTGCAGTTCTATGGGCCTATCGCACTACTTGCAAACGACTAATAGGTCAGACACCATTTAAGTTAGTTTATGGGCAAGAGGCAGTCATGCCTATGGAGTATATCGTTCCCAGTTTGCGCATTGTCGCAGCGACGAGTAAGGGTGATGCAGCGAGATTAGAATAATGTGCTGCGCAGTTGATTCAGCTTGAAGAAGATCATTTCATCACAGGATTCCACCAACAGGTTGTGAAGGATCAACAGAAGGCATGGAATGATCGCCATATTAAGCACAAACAGTTTGAAATAGAAGATCTGGTGTTGTTCTACGACAATAAGTTCATCAAGCATCCAGGTAAGTTACAAATGCACTGGTTAGGTCCCTATCTTGTTCATTCCATTACATCTGGCGGTGTAGTTCAGTTACAACAATTAGATGGCGCAATGTTGCCGAAACTCATCAACGAAAGTCGCTTGAAGCTCTACAAAACGGGGCCGGTGATGCACACCACATGAAGTATTTAGGGAAAAAATAAAAAATAAATGAGGATTTTAGTTCAGCAGCGCAAGGAGATCCCCAAGGGAGAGGCTGCGCAAGGTTAAAATTGTTACTGGTAGTTGGTTGACCCTTTGTGATAGTTGTAGAGCTGTGGGGTGGTCAAATCAAGTAATAAATGTAGGTAGTTAAACCAGTTGGCTGGCGGTGCTTTTTGAAGCGACCCGCATTAATGGGTGATTCGACTATTAGAAGCATAAGATCGCCGGTGGATTTGGTGTCATTAATACCCGATTTGGAAATAATGATGAAGTTAGATTTGGTAATGATGGATTTGGAATTGGAAGTGGCTATAAAACACCGTGCAGAATGTGTCAGATGGAATTATTCAGTTGTGAGAGCAGAGATAGAAGGTGAATTATGTGCAGAGTATTGAGCAGAGTGTTGAGTGAAGTGTAGTTTGAGATGTTGAGCGTATTTTCAGGTTTTGAGGGGTAAGGGATGTTGAGCAGCCTTGACGCTATTGAAATTTTGAGTGAGTACGAGTCCCCCGTTCGGCCCACGGCTATGGAAGAGGAAGTCATGGGTATGCCAGTGGGTTCATTGTCGATTCTGAAGTGGAAGCAGAAGACTCAAAGACCCAGTCCTGTGCCACCAGAGAAGAGGCAAACTCACACGTCTACGAAGATGCACGAAGAAGGCACTGCACAGACTGGTTCATCGAGCTCAGGAGATGTTGAGTCCGTGGCACCTTGGGGTGTATTGGTGAATGATATTTTGGGATATGTCACTCCTATGCATCCAGGAGCCAAGCCATGACAGATGTCTAAGAATCAGAAGTACTTGCCCAAGTTGCTAGCACTGCTGGAAGGGATGACATGCTCAGTTGACATCATCCCTGTGTTGATCAGGCTCAAGTTCGATGATCACAACCTGCTCTTAATTAAATATGTCTGGGACAAGCCATAGGAATCTGTCCTTATAGCGCCTGGTGGCCCCATTTAGCGAATTCTGAAACCATGGGCCAGTGGATTAGACAAGTCTGTGTTATTGGGGCCCATCAATATGCCCCATTTTGGTCATTTGAATGAAGCACATGCATGTGTAAAGCAACTGTTGGCATGTTTCCATGGAGGGATGCTTTGGTTGAATACACCGATCCCTGTCACCGTTGACTTGATTACAAGCATTACTGGTTTCCCTAAGGCTGGGGACGACCCGACGCAATATATTCATGGAAGAGATACGGATAAGAAACTTGTGAATCAGCTGAAGGAGCGCTTTGGTTTACAATGGGATGGTCGTGCTTATCGCATTGACAGTATTAAATTGCAGACGGTGCGCATTGGCACAAGAATTCTAGCCAGTAAGGTTGTTTGCAGCAATCGACCAGTCCAATGCAATTCGGGTGTTGTCTCATATGGCCAGAAATGTGCTGAGGGGGTACAAATGAATTGGTCTTTATTTTTGTTGAATCAGTTGCTCGAAGATGCACTTGCTGCTCAGACTGGGTGGCCCTTTTCTTATAGTTGGCTATTTATTTTTATCGCTCTTGTTGCTTGGATGGAACCTCAGGACTACCAACCAATGGTGGTTGAGGCAGTCAAGGTTTGCCACGATGCCCGCTATCAGAACCTATGGTGGGTCGAAGAGCCCAATCACCAAATAGACTGTGCTATTCATTTCTGGATCTATTGGGAAGCGCTGCAGGTGGTTGCCGTTGGTGTTCCTAGAGTTTCTCCCTATGTCACGGCCAAGTATCAGCGGATCCTTTGGTTTACTATTGGACCCCACTCCATTCATATTCAGGCCAGGCTGGACCCTGATCGACAGTGGCTACCATTTCCTTATAAATTCACCACAGAAGATTTGGATGCCATTGTGTAAGATTGGCTAGGGGACTGGCATGTTCCAGTGAGTCAAGAGGAGTTAGAGAAGGAGCTACCCTTAGAGGTCCCTAAAGACCCTGCCCCATAGGAATTGAGCACCCATGACTCCGACAATGAGTCATCAATGGATCCTGAAGATGTAGCACAGCGTATGTGGGAGGAAGACCAAATGGCATCAGGAGTACAAGGCCGATAGTGATACCAAATTGGGGATGGAAGACCAGTTGCAGTGGCTTATCAAAGCCGTCACTGATTCATCGATGGCTACGACTACGATGATCCATGAATCCAATCATGAAGAATTTGGTGTGGTAAGAAATAAACTAGAGTCCATTTTTTATATTATTTCCAAGCAACCATCGACAAGACCTCTATTGTAGGATAGCCTGTCAATCAGCACTGAGCCCCGGGCAAGGAACGTGCAAGTTACCTCAACTGCAATCGAGACCAGCAGTGAAGAATTTCACCAGTAGCTGCACCCAATCCAGAGCATGACTTTGGATCTAAACAAACTATCAGCCATTGCATTGGTTGAGTTGCAGCATGGCGCCGCACTGGAGTTAGCGGCATGGCAAAAAGATTTGGCGGAGCGCTATGTCGAGTCCTGGAATACTGCCGCGAAGCTGCAAAAGGAAGTAGAGGAGCTGCACCAGTTCCGCGTGCAGATGACAAAGAAGTTACAAGAAATCAAATAGCTTAAGGTGACACAGGCTGAGTTGTAGCAGAAGGTTGCTGAAGATATTAACGACCTCAAGAAGGCGCAAGACCACCTCAATGTTGAATAGGCACAGTTGTGTACAAGGTGCAGCAAAGTTGAGCAAGCTATTTCTGATGCCTGCCAGAACATTTTTGACAGCATCACAGGGCTCACCCCAGTCGAACAGGCTAAGCGATTAGGGAAAACTCTAGTTCAGCTTCAAGATAATAACTTGTTGCTCCAGGCCTAGGTACAACCCACAACGCCGTCAGAGCAAGTTGCAGAGCGTAAGACCTCCATTGAACAAATTGCCACTTAGTTCAGCACCATGGAGCAAGAGGCTAAAACAGTTATCGAGGTGGCCACGCAGTTTTGGCAAAGTATTGTTCAGGATGAGAAACTTGATCATCTAACTGTGCAGGTGCAAGAGGCATAGGGTCAACTGACAACCCTGAAGATGTCGTTGAAGGCCATGCCACTGATGGTGCAGATCACCAGGGCCATAGAACTGAAGGATCTGCAGCAACGAGCTACCAATACACAAGAACGCCAGTAAAAGTGCCGTGAACAGCTTGACAAATTCCAACAAATCGGTGCCCTATTGGTTGTTAAGGCCATAGCCATGCTCCAGGACATTCAAGAGAATCGACAACTAGTCGACAGCAAGACTGGTGAGGAGCACCCTGTCCAACAAACTTTGACTAATTGTCAGAGTATCACCAGTAAAGTCCAGCTGCATGTTCATGAAATTGCGCAACAATTTGAATATTTTAAGGACAAGACTTCGGCACAAACCCTGTCAACTTGACGTGGCTCAAGGGCGAGCCACAAAACTGTGTTGGTGGCCTATTGGTAGGGGTTTGGGGCGAGTGAGTTGTGTAGCGTCATGGTAGCTGTGCAAGCTCACGCGGTACCACGCAAGGGAATATCAGTGCGATAAGCAGGAAAATAACCGCTTTTTGAATATTTTATGTATATTTTGACCAAGTTTTGTTGCAATAGGTCAGTAGCAGTTAGAAGTCAGTTATTAGTGGACCCTTGATGTAAAGGCATAAACCTATTTATAGATCTATTTTGGGGCAATTGATAGGAAGAGTCATATGTGAGCAGTTGTGAACAATTGTATGTGATTGCATGCACGATTGTAAGGGATAAGATTTGGTGCGATGTGCTTTATGGAGACTTTTTTATCTTGACTGTGATTTTATCTGGGCTTCTTCTTGATGTATGCAGTCTCTTGTTTCGAAGAAGGATTGTGTAATGTGGCATATTTGCGCAAGATTAATATATGATGCGATGAGTATGGCTCAATTCTTGTCTGTTGTTATAGATCTATTATGGTGCTGCGACTCTGTTTAGTTACAATGACATGATATAGATGTGATTCAGTTTCTTCCTACTATATCAATGTGATCTGTTGGTTTTAAGTTGATGCAATCTATGTTTCTGTAACTGTTTGATGGGCTATGATGTTCCATGAATAATGCTGCGATATTTTGATACTGTATGATGATTGCATAAGTTATGGTCTCCCTCTGTCAAATTCTCATATCCTCCTCTCCCACTGTCAGAAACTCGGTTCTAACATCTCTCCCTCGAACGCCTCGGGTGAGACCTCGTCTGCTCCATAGACATTGCTGGGTAGGGTAAAACCTGTCTGGGCCGGTGCTCAGGGAGATTGTGCTGGAGGGCGTCGACAGAGTGGGAACCCCTATCGACGAAGCTTTGTTGCTGGGCTTCGCCAACAATGCTGGAGGAATACATTGGAGAAAGGATCAAGAGAAATCAGGTCCTAGTCAGCAGAGAGGCTTCTCTTAGACAAGGTTGTATCATTCCCTGTTACTTATAAATAAAGAGTGATTTTCTTCCACACTTTGTGTATTAATGTTCTTATTGTTGTGATTTATAAAATACATTGTTATTTATCTTTATATGCAATTATAATGTTTCTTCCTTATATAAGAATTAAGATTTATGTGGTTAGATATCAATCTCTTTTGCAGGTGTTGAAGACCTTGAAGTTTCTGGAGCATTTAGAGAAAATACTAAAGCTTGGATCAACCTTCGATCATAAGGTACATGTGCTTTCTATCCTATTTTCCTCATAAATATTTCTATGATGTTGTATGTTTGCAATTTAATACTTTGTACATTGGTGACCCTGTACCTTGTGTCATAAAGTAGAATCCCTAACCAACAGAACTGAGCACTCCACTGTGGAGTCTAACTTGTTGTGGGTATGTTCCAATAGGATTTCCAATCCCGATTTGCTCTTATTGTTTCTGTAGTGATCTGTTTATACTTTGCTTTCAGTATGTCTTTTTTTGTGCTTAGGATCCTTGGTCTATTATATTTTCATTTGAAAAATTTTAGTTGCATTTGTGACTTGCTGTGTATATATTCACAATTGGCAGGTTGTAATCGTGGGTTGTTGTGTTGGAAGTCATGGTTCATTCGTGGGTCGTTTTTATAACAGTCGCGGTTTCCTATAGAGTAAGTCCAATGTGCTAGGGTTTTCATTGGATTGAGCACTTTGGATTCTTTTATACCTGTAGGGTTACTTCCTTGGCTTAGGTTGTTCTGTTGTTGAGTACATTTCACTTTTGCTTGTTGAAGAAGTTTCCATTTGAGTGAGTTAGGTTTGATTTTCTGTGTGTGAGTGGTTTAGGTCTTTCCTTCTTGGCTCTATTGGTTCAAGTGCGAGTGTCTCTGTGGGTTTTGGTATCTGTCAGCCCTCTAGTACACTGGTGTGCATATTATTGCTTTGGTAGTGGTCTAGGTGTGTCATTTTTACCAAGTTTTTGATCTACTTGTCTTTTTGAGTCAATAATTCAGCCCAAGTAGGGCTTAGTTCATCTTAGTAGTGCTTGTTAAAGGTTTTCATTTTAAATATCAAAACGTTGTTACTCACATTTATACATTTTCAAGTTAGTCTAGCTTACTTAGTTGCATTAAGTTGCACCAAGTTTTGATTTTTTGAAAAGAAAAACAAACAAGGCAGTTGTAGTTGCATGGTTATCCCTAGCTTAGGCTCATTGTATTGTTGTTTTTCCATTATTTTCAAAGTTATTTAAAAGTTTCATTTGTTTCATAAAAGAAAAAGGGAAAAGAAAAGCATTATTAATAACATTTGTTTTTGAACAATTTTACATCATCTTTGCTTTCAATGTTGAGTCAAAACATCATTGAGTCTCACTCTCGCCACTTTTGAGTAATACAAGCCTTAAAAAGAATGCATAATTTAAAATTTATTAGCAACATTTTTATTTTTTAGGTTCAACATCAACTAGCTTAGGATAGGTTCTTGGATTAGGGATTTTTTTAACTATCTAAGAGCATTTTGAACTCAAACTTGGTGGTCAATATTTAGGTAAACCTAAGTTTACAAGGGATCAACCGGAAAACTCCTATAACACAGGAGTCAAGCACGAGGCCGTGTGAGAGCTTGGTTGTGGAGATAACCCTCCAATACCTCGTTCGAGCATAAACCAGGATTGTTGTGCGTACGCTGGTTCTTGTAGTACCACTTTTTGGGCCCCGTGAGGTGCCAATTCTATTAGAATTTTGGGCTTAGCTACCCTGCCCATGCACACCAGTCAGGCCAGAGTCTATTCTATCGGAATGTCATTGTAATTTTGGTAACCTTAGTATCCATACTTTAGGTTCTTATAGGGGTGGTAGTGGAAGGCTATTTTCATTGCTCCTTGGGAAGACTTCGAAGGTAACCTAGGTTGACAATTTTGGAGGGAGGTTTGGTGATTCAAACAATTACACCCAGAAAAATCATCATGAGATGCCAAGTAACTACTCTTCGAACTTCACTGGTTTGTGCTAGTCCCTAATCATCCCAGATGTTCCATTGGAAGGTGTATCTATCGCCTACTTGGGTTTGTGATACTCAAGATATTTTTTTAGTGTGTGCTCTGTGGTTTTCTTGCTTTTAGTTTGACCTTTAGGTGTGTGATATAAATTTTTAGCTGTGGAGGACCAACCTCCCTGTAGGTATAGAAGGTTGCAAAACCTTCCTCCACTTTTAGCAGTGAAGCCTCCACCGCCACCTCAGAGGCGAAGACTAGACACAGACAGTTCTTTTGAACTGACAGGTGTTAGTGAAGTTATAGGTGAACTAGAACTTAGACATACTAAAGAAAAAGTTCCACCAGTAGAGATAGAATATCTACAAGTTGACGAGTTTGCAAGAAATTATAATGCAGCTCTTACTAATTTAAGTGACCCTGTGTTAGTTCAAGTCCATCCTTTTAGTTCACATGAGTTTGGTGTTCCATTGAGTTTAGGTATGTCTAGTTCAGGAGAAGGCATGTCTACCCCCACTTCAGCCATGATGTCTAGCGAAGTCTCTCCTCCCCTTGTGAGTTCTCCAAGACCTAATGCATCTGTTGCACCTGTAGTGTCGTTGAATTTTCCAACTCCAATTTCTCCTAATGTTCGAGTGGTTAGTCCCTTGAAACATTCAAACATTACAGGTCAGTCTAGTGGGGTGGTTACTAGGATACCTAATGCACTTTATACTTCCTCTCCCTTTATACAAAATACTCAAAGTGGTCTGAGTGGGTCCACTTCTTTTGTTCAAGGATTTCCCTGGAATGGAGGGCATGTTCCTCCATATGCACCTTACGTAGGTCCATCGCCTACTTATGTTGGTGTGTCATTTGGAAACTAGAACCTCTTTACAGGTTTTGGTGTTTAGACCTCTAGTCAAGTATCGACTGCTCCACTGGTCAAGTATCGACTGCTCCATTTGGAAGCTCTATATTTTCACTATTCAGAGTGGGGATCTCAGCTCCCACTTTCCAAACTCCAGCTCCAACTGAAACTGGCCAAACAACTTACCACAGACCATAGGTCAGTAATCCTTTAGCATTTGGGTGGAACACATTTCAAAACAATGCTACTACATCACAATCGGTGGCTGGGGGGAAAACTCAAATTTTATTTTGGAATCCATGGTGCAGGTACTTCCTCACCCCAGAATCCTCAATACCAAACCCTGGCTAGGAAAAGACTTTTCTTTCTGGAAACTTTAAAATTTCCATATTTATCGAAACTGATGAATGATCCCATGCATCATAATGCGATAAGGCCACCTGTCCCAATGAAATTACCTTCAAACATTCCAAAGTTTGAAGGGAAAACTGGTGAAGACCCAGGTGCTCATATAACAACATTTCATTTATGGTTTTCTTCCAATTCACTAAACGATGACTCTATTTCGTTGAGGCTATTTCAATGAACACTGACTAATGTAGCAGAAAATTGGTACATTGAACTCCCGTCAGCGACATACAACAGTTTTCTTGACTTAGCAACCGTGTTTTTGAATCATTTTAAACTTCCTGTCTGGTATGATGTCAGCACAATCATTTTGTCAACCTTTCGACAAACCAAGGCCACTCATATATATGATCATATTCAGGAGTGGAGAAGGATAAAGAGGCTTATCAAAGCCAACATTCCTCCCAAGTTCTTATTGGAAAGGTTTTTGAAATATTTATTGCCTCATATTTCAAAATATGTTTCCACATCGGGAGTCACCAAGGAGGAAGAAGCCATCCGTAGGGCCCAACAGCTAGATTTGACCTATGCTCAATCTAGGATTCTTTACGAAATTATCCCTAAGGTGTCGAGGCCTATTACAGACTTTGAGAAACCCAAGCCTGGACCCCATGTCGATGGTGTGTTCATTTCAGTTGAAACACCCACTATAGAGTCACTGGCTAAGCAGATGCATGAGTGTCCATTGAAGCAGTCTGCAGTGGAGGCAGCTAAGGCTGCCACCCCCTCACCTCAGAATGATAATGTCTATTCATCGTAGTCTTCCCAAAAGGGAAATCAATAGCCCAATGGGAAAAAGAACAAAGGGAAGAAGGGTGAGGGAAACCAAAACAAAAAAATCCCATGAACAATGTCGAGGGGGGTAAGAAAGAGAAGAAGAAGGTCAAATTTCCTTGCAAGTTGTTCCAAGGAGACCATCTGACCTACCAATTCCCCTTGATAGATCAAGCACAAGCGTTGTTAAAACAACAACAACTGGATGTCCTAAAGGATCCATTTCCCCAAGGAAAAAATATAGCTTCTGGTTCAAAAGATGTTGGGGTCACACTAGGTGCTCCTCCTAGTGAGTCAGTCTTACATTAAGATGGTCCAATACAACACTTTCTTGCAGACAAGAAATAAAAACTATGAATCGGAGGCTCAACTAAAATATGTCTACTACCGAACCTTGATCCCCACTTACAATTGAAAAACCAGCTGAACCTATGCCTAAGATACCTAAAGGCATCTTTAAGAATACATTTCATAACCCTAATGTGAGGGCTGCTTCTAACTACTCTTTGGTAGAAGGTCTAGCCCAAACACCTTGTGCAATGTCGGATCTAGAAGTGATATAGATTTTTCCTTCATAGAGGGATGCACTCTTATAATCTGTAGGAAGTATGGACTCCGCGAGCCTGTTGGCTAAGTTTAATATTTCTAAGGTTAAACCACGCCTTCCATACCATGTGGCCTTTTATATTGATGTCATCCATGGAGGAAAAACCATTAGATGAATGGTTATTGATGAAGGTGCCTCCACATGCATGATGTTAATTTCATGATGGAAGGATCTGGGATCCCCTGAGTTGGTCCCATCAAACACTTTGTTGACTGATTTCAAAAGAAGGTCTTTCCATCCACATGGTATCTTGCTAGCTTTCAAAATAAAGATTGCAGGAAAAGCAGTCTCTGTTGAAATTGAAGTGGTTGATGATCCTTTGGAGTAAAATCTACTTTTGGGGAGAAGTTGGATGTATGCAATGTGCACTATTCCTTCATCCGTCCTGCGAGTCCTTTTGTTTTCGCACGAAGGAAAACTGGTCACAGTTGACCTGTTGACTTATAATCAAAAGGGTCGTTCAGAGACCACTCATTCCACCATGCGATTGATTGATCAGTCATGTCCGACCAATGAATATTTGGGAGTAGGAATGTATACATCGTGATGGGAACAATCGATATACCAGCCCCCATAAATTACTTAGGTTCAACCAATGTTGGAAAGAATATCTCTTCGGTTGTGGATAGAACTGACCCTTGGTTCCTCCCTTCGCAAGAATAACCTCAAGTGCCCCTATAAATGGAAGAGGTATATTATCAAGATATATTTATGTTATTGCTGATTCCATAATGACTCCTCGAGTCTCAGAAGAGTTGAATGAAACCTATTTTCCTGCCTAGGTAGAGAACTCTACATACTCTTACAATTGTTTAGATATGGTCTTGCCATGTGACGAAGCCATTCTGGAAGCCATGTTTGGACTAGAAAATATTTGTGAAGACCTTCATCATAATTCCTTCTTTCTTCTGGAACTAAGAAAGATAGAGAGTTCATATTTCCATGTGAGACTAGCAGAAGGTGTTGATATGCTTGTTAATCCTTTGCCCAAGGAGGGCATATTTTCTGAGGGGAATATGGAAAACATCTCCACGCCGATTCCGATCAATATCTCTATGAAACCTGATGTTGTGGAAAATCTGAATATTGGTGCAAACTGTTCTCCGGAAAATATTTCCATTTACACTTCCTTATTTAAGGAACTATGCGACGTCTTCGCCTGGTCATATGAGGAGATGCCAGAAATTGATCCATCAATTATAGAACATGAAATCCAAACCTACCCAAATGTAAAACATGTTCGACAAAATATTAGACCCGTAAATCCATAGAAAGCGGTAGCCATCAAGGCTGAGATGGAAAAGTTGTTGAAATTTGGGTTTATCTACCCAATTTATCTAACGGAATAAGTATCCAATCCCATTCCGATGAACAAGAAACAAGGGACTATACACATCTATGCTAATTTTCATGATTTAAATAAGGCATGTCCCAAGGATAATTAGCCCACACCATTCATTGACTAGATCATTAATGCATGTGCGATTAGTGAAGTATTTTCGTTCATGGACGGTTTTTTGGGCTACAACCAGATTCAAATTAAACCGAAAGACCAACACAAAATGACCTTTATTTTTCCTTGGGGTAAATTTTCATATAAAAATATGCCCTTTCGCTTAAAAAACACCGAATCTACCTTCAAGAGGGAAATGAATTTTTCCTTCCACGACACTAAGCATATTGTCGAGCCATACTTAGACGATTTGCCTACCCATTCTCATAAGAGGAAGGACCATCCAGATCATCTTCATTTAATTTTTGAACGATGTAGACATTATAAGATCCACTTAAATCCCCATAAGTGTTTCTTCTGCATCAAGTTGGGGTGGTTACTTGGATTCATAGTTTTGAATAAAGGTATACAGATGGATCCTTTAAAAGTTGAGTCGATTGTCAATCTGCCTCCTCCTCGATCTATCAAGCAATTGCAAAGTTTGAAAGGTAAGTCTAACTTTCTTCGACAATTTATAGTAAATTATGCCAATATCACAAAGGTTTTCATGCGCTTTTTGAAGCAAGACACCCCATTCCTATGGGATGAAGCCGCACAACAATATTTTGAGGCATTAAAGAAGGAACTACTATCGGCTCCTCTCTTGCGTCCACCAGACTACACAAGAGATTTTATATTGTATCTATCCACATCTGAGTCAACAATAGGAGTGGTGCTGGTTAAAGAATACGATGAACTCCAGTAGCATGTTGTCTACTATCTTAGTCTCTCTCTAGCAGGTTTTTAACTAAGATACTCTCACATTGAGAAATTGGATTTGGCGATAGTTTATGTCGTACATAGGTTAAGACACTATATTTTTCTAAGGAAAACCATAGTGGTTGCGGATGTAAATCCTTTCCAATATGTTTTATCTCGACAAATAATCGAAGAGAAATTTAACAAATGGATCTTCATTCTCCAATAGTTTGACCTTGATTTCCAGTCCGCTAAGTCTAAGAAGTCCTTAGTGTTCGCAAAATTGATTTCAGAATTCTTGATTGAAGAAACTGTAGTGATATAAGATGATTCATTTCTAGATGAATACATCTTCTTAATTTTGACCTCTGATCCTTGGTATGGAGATATCGTAGTATATCTCTATACTTTGAAATGTCCCACAACCTTCTCATGGGAAGATCGACGTAAGCTTCGAGTGAATGCAAAAAAATACCTTATAATCAACGATATTTTGTATCAACGACAGGTAGATTATATCTTGCATCGATGCCTTATCCATGAGGAGGTGGAGCATGTCCTAAATGATTCTCACAATAGATCTTGTGGGGGTCATTTATATGGGTTTTGTTCAGTTATTTATGTCCCGCCATATTCAAGGATTGTGTGGAAGCAGTAAAACATTGTCATCCATGCTAGCTTTACACCATGAAAGTATGATCACACCCCGCTCCTTTATTTCTCGTATCGCGGTAGGGCCCTTCACTAAGTGGGGGGTCAATTTCATGATGTGCAACCTAGCATTTGCTAGGGGGAACAAGTATATCATTGTCGCTGTAGACTACTTCATGAAATGGGCAGAGGCAATTCCTACCTTTAAGTCTTATGGGGAAACAATGGTGTACTTCGTGTTCAACCAAATTATTGCTAGGTTTGGTATCCCAAAGCAGATTGTCACTAACCATGGAAGTAACTTCCAGAATAGTATGATGACCAAATTGACCACAATGCTAGGGTTTTAGGAAATACCATTCATCTTCCTTCTACCCGCAAGCGAATGGAAAAGTAGAGGTTGTCAATAAGACCTTTAAAACCATTCTCAAGTGCATGATAAATGCAAGTAGGTCAAATTGGCACATCACACGGTATCCAAAACTTTGGGCATACAAGACAAATATCAAAATTGCCATGCGTTTCTCATCTTTTTAGCTCATTCATGATGTGGAAGCAGTCACACCAGTTGAGTGTGAAATACCATCTCTGAAAATTGCTATTCATGTGCTTCCTGACACTACGGATATTGAGGAACGTTTGCTACATTTAGATCATCTAGATGAGCAGTGAAGAGATGCACTCACTGTAAACGAGGCACATAAGAATCGGGTGAAAAACCAATATGATAAAGTCGTAAAACCTAGGGTTTTCTCCGAGGGAGAACTTGTCTTGCTTTGGGATCAGGACAAGGAACCCTTGGGGACAGGAAAATTTAAATCCATGTGGTTAGGCCCGTATGTCGTGTAAAATTTTTTAAAGAAAGGATCATATGAGTTAATTGACTACAATGGTAACAAGTTTCCAGATCCCAGAAATGGGCTCTACCTGAAAAATTATTATGCCTAGGAACGTTGCTTTTTCTTGTATTATTATTGTATATTTATGTACAATAGGTAATTACTGGTTAGTGTTTCTTACATAGTATGTTGTTGTTTCATATGTCTTCGGAGTGGTTCATAGGGTTCGTTGATGGTGCCAGCCATCACACTTGCAATCTGGCTTTAGCTACCTAGGTCATTTATGCACCCTCAGAACAAATGGTTACCTCAAGTGGCACATGCCTAGGTCCTGCAACTAATAATTTGGTTGAATACAGTGCAATCATTGAGCTACTTTGGGATTCCATTTCGTGTGGTATCACCCGCCTAGAATTTAGTCTTGACACCCAGTTAGTTGGTTCTCAGCTTAATGGAGATTACCAAGTGAGACACCCTATCTTATTCTGTCAGTTTTTAAGAGTTAGGTTACTTGAAAGGAATTTTGAACACATTTCATATAATCACATTTAAAGGAATCAAAATACAATTACTGATGCATTTGCAAACTACATACTAGATTGGCATTTGTGACTCACATTGTAAAATTAAAATACACAAATGCATTTGGAACACATGTAAATAACCAGGTGTATATATATATATATATATTTAAAATATGTTCATATACATCGAGTTTGATCCAAATATCCTGTCAATAAATACATAAAAATTACAAAATGGGATCAACATCCATCATATGCTAGAACTAGGGATGCTCCTCATCCTCCTCGGATGCAGTTTCCTCTACAGCATCTCGATAACAAAGTACACCCCAAGTTACACTTCAGAGAAGGCATAACCAAGATGGAGGTACTCCAATGACATGTTGTTGTATTTCCATTGGAATTCTATCCATCCGTAGCGTAGGGACATCATGGGTAATCCTGACCAGCTTCCCCTCTACTACATAAAACATAGCTTCATCTCCTCCAACCTCCACTGGTCGAACAAATGTCCTGGGATGTACATTGGGTCAGACAAGTCCTATATCTGCATATCATTCAAAGGTATATCAGACTCGAGTACATATGTATATATAACTTTATGAACAAAATTTCATAAAAAATAAATATTCAAAAAATAAAAAATCATACCCATATCTCTCCATGCTCCTCTAGGAGGGAGGATGAGCTCAGGATCACCTCTAAAATCCAAACCCACATAGGGAAACTGCTCCAATGCAGGCACCTATATACTCCACCAAGAGTAGAAGTCATCATCATATCCACTCTCGACTCCACATCCAACACCCTGGCGGAGAAATATATCACCCCACAGTGTAATTATAGGCTCACGGGGTGGGCATGGTGGTAGGGTAACCATGGGACTGAGTGGAGGAACCCTCTCGAAGAAGATTGATACTAGTATACTGGCATAACCGAAGTTCTTCTTCCTACCTCTCATGCAATCAAAAAGTTGTCTCTTCATGATCAGGACTAGTCTTGAACACCAATCATACAGTACTCCCCGTAGGAACTCCACTTCTATGTGCATATGATTCCACCCGGACAAATGTAAAGCAGAGGATCCCACTACTCTGACAATGGTGCTCACTATCACTTTTAAGGAAATCTAGTGATCTGTCTGATCAAGATTTGGTTCCATGATTTTTGAGTCCCTGGTACATAGTATGTGTTGATGTAGCCCTAAACACTAAGAGGGTCACCCTCTTGACCGATACCCTCCATGTTCACAAGTGCCCCTCTGTGAGACAAACCTGCGATGAAATATATTTTTTCTACAATAAGTTCCAAGGTTTCTCCTTAGAGTTCAAACGAACCAAGATCATGATCCCACAAGTTCACCAATGTCTCGAGCAATCGAATTTGTTCCCGCATGTTTGACGTGCAGTAAAAGTTAAGCAAGTTGCACCTTCACAAAGCTTTTAAATTCATGGGATCACCCATTTACAGACAATCCATGTCCTCATTTTCCCTTTCACGCCACTAAAGAACCATGGTAACCTTCCCAAAAAACATTTTAACCATTAGTTTTGCTATAAAAACTTCATTGCGAAGTAAATGTGACTGTTCAGTGTAAATCATGCGATCCATTCGTGGGTAGCTCTATTGTCAATCCGCGGTTACAATGCGAAATCGCGGTTTCAAAGAAGGCTACCCAATATTACAGTGTCGTTCCTTTAGGGCAGGCCTGAAAACCAATTTTTAACCATAAAATTTAAAATTAAAGGCATGGAATTGAAGGAGAGAGAGATAGGAAGCACCTGCACTTCGTGAAATTGAAAACCGTCCACTAGATTCCGTGCATCGATCATTTGAACTAGCAAGGTAAAATGGTCTAAATGTGGTAAAAACTCAAATGGTATGTTTTTTATTTGATTTTCAACTATTTATAGTAAAAATTTCTTATTTTTACCCACTTTTGTATGGTTGAAGTTATTTTTATGTCATATGAACTAATCCATTGTGTTTTTATCTAAGTTTTATAGGTCTTGGATGAACTAAAACATGATTTCCTTTGCATATAGGGTAGAATCTGGTCCCTTCACATATTTTTGGTAGTTATACCTTATTCCTTGATGAACCTTAGGATCTACTTTCATCCATGGACTATGATGTATAACCACTCTTTACCTTGCAAACATCATTTTTCTTCCATGGTTAGGGCCTCCTTTACATGGGTAACCCTAGTTAGAACATTTTATTTAGTGCCCATGCCATGGTTGTGCTAGGTTGCAGGAGCCTTTTTAGTCATTTTTCATGTCAAAATGAACCTCATTTTGCATATTTTTACCAAGATACCCTTGATTATAAGGCTCCCCACCCTTATGGAGTTGTCTTTAAGCCCTGGTATGACTCCTTAAAATTGACTGGATAACCGAGTTACTTGTTCTTTCAGACTCGTTAAATTAATTGAATGATCATCCACATCGGTGATAGTTTAACCCTTTTTCGAACCATGTGGATTACTTACGAAAAATGAATACTCTATTTTCTTCGAAATCTAGAAGAGGAGTCTTCAGGCATAGGTTTATCACTTTTCCGGACCTGGAGGACTAAACTTATGGAAAAGGAACCTGTTCAAGCTTAGTTTTCTCTTTTTCATGCTCTGGACCTAAACATGAAAAAGATTCTGAGTGTTCTTTATGCCATTGTCATGCTCATTAAACCCTAGTACAAAGCATTGAGTTTACTATTGTTAGTCCCATTATCATAAATAAATGTAACTTTTTGAGTGATATTTCCTTCCTTCACACTCATTAAACTAAGGCTATGTGCTTTCTTTTGAAGGAGTGTCGGTTGGGTGATAGTTTACCCCTTTTTCGGACCTTGCCGACTAAGTACGAAAATTGTATTCCTTAGTTCTTCGAAAGCTAAGAGAGTTCTCCTTTTTGTTGTTTTATACTTTTTCAAACTCATTACACTAAATTTACGAAAAATCACCCCCTAGAGTCTTCTTTGTAGTTTTCAGACTCTCAAAACTATGAAAGAATCGACAAGCACTTACTAATTCAGGCTCGTAAAATCCACGGATCAGTGACATATCAAGCATTATTCACTCTTCTCTTCAAGCTTGTAAAAAATGAAGAAAGACTCGAGTTGAATTTCTTGGACTAGCTCTTTGGGTTATAATTTTGTTGGTAACATGTCATCCTTGAACAAAACACTCGTTTGAGCCTATCGATACTCATGTCTCATTTTTTCACTTCTTAGTTCAACTATCATTTCGATTCCTTACTCCTCCACTTGTCCTTAATACATGGGGAATATTCTGATGTATCCTACATGATAGATAAGTCTAGTTGTATCATTTGAAAGTCTAAATATGGATTGGGTCATCTCTGTGTTGTTCTCATTGTTCAAGGATATTCCCCCTTGTCTGATCATCTCGATCCTTATCATTAGTGTTCTTGAGATTACCTTGCATCTACCTTCCCTTATCCAGTCTTCCAGTTACTCTTATGATATGTTGAAGGACTCATTTCCTTCCTCCTCGCACTACGGCTTCTGATCAATACCTCCTATAGAAGAAGACCTAGAGTTCTGAAGATGGTACCTTAGGATTCACTACTCATATTGGTGGACTCCTTTGTATAGGTTGTCAGTTTACCTCATTCATTAACACTATGATGGACTCCTTCCACGTTCGACTTCAATTCATGTATCTACATGGTAGGATTCGTACTAGTCTTTATGGATTTGAATGAAGACCTTAGATTACAATCTATATAACCTAAGTTGTGCAAGAATATACTATGTTCTGTGACACTACTCCTTGCTATTGAAGAATCATCAGTGTATTATTGTGGCTTTGATCCACCATTGTAAAATATACGTGGCCCCGTTTCCCATATTATATGATGTAATAGAATCTTGTAAAGGAGCTAGTGTTCCACTTTATTGAACATGACATCCTTAGTAATGATTTTGTACATGACTTTGATTTGTCTGTTTCAGGTACCTCTCTACGACCATGATAACTGAGTCTCTCCATGATAAAATATTTGTAATGTATTTCAGACATCACTTCCCTCTGACCTCATACATTAGGGGGCATCTATTATACTGTGAAATGACACTTTTGTATTCGAGTATTGACACTGAGCATTTCGGTACATAAAAATACATATGGATTGAAGTTTCCTCAAAGCTATAGATGAATATATGCCTTAATGCACATTACTTCCTTCAGCCTTGCCCATGTTTTTAAAGGAGTTTGTCTTGCATTTGCGACTCTTCTTATTACAAGTCGCGAGTTATTAGCGGGTAGAACCATATGAAACCCATGGTTAGATGATAAGATATTATATTCGTGGGTTTCCTTCAAAGGAGTCACTATTCATTTGCGAGCTACCAGTATATGCACCCGCGGTTTCCTTAAGACAAAAATTAAAAAATAAAAACATGATTATTCAGGGGCAGTTGGGTTCAAAATCATAACTTCCCCAACCTCCCTAACCATCCTAGGCCTTGTAACTCCTCCTCTTCACTGAGTATAAATAGAGGGGAGGGGTAGAGGATGGGGAAACCAAGTGAGAAGAGCAAGGTTATGCTAGAGGAATACATTTGATAAAGGAGCAAGAGAAATCAGTTCCTGGTCATCATAGAGGCTTGTCTCAAACAAGGTTGTATCATTCCATGTTACTTATAAATAAAGAGTGATTTTCTTCCACATTTTGTGTATTAATGTTCTTATTGTTGTGATTTATAAAATACATTGCTATTTATCTTTATATGCAATTATAATGTTTCATTCTTCCTTATATAACAATTAACTTTCTCTGTGGTTAGATATCAATCTATTTTGCAGGTGTTGAAGACCTTGAAGCTTCTATAGCATTTCGAGAAAATACTAAAGCTTGGATCAACCTTCGATCATAAGGTACATGTTCTTTCTGTCCTATTTTCCTCATAAATGTTTCTACGATGATGTATGTATACGAGTCAATACTGTGTACGTAGGTGAGCCTGGACCCTGTGTCATAAGGTAGAATCCCTGAACAACAATATGATGTTCTCCTTCAAAGGCAATTATGAATAGGAAAAATTTCTTTGTGTGAAATATTATCTTCCTGCACTGCTTGGTTGGGGTCAATGAGACTATGGTAGATTCAACTATCTCTGGTATCCGATAGAGATGCCCTCCCAAAGTGACAATGACACTACAAGGTCGTGACTCATATACAACATGACACTTCCACATATATGGTTATCCTAAAAGAACATTATAGAGTTCAATTGGGTCCACATCACAAAGTACCTCATCTTTGAATGGATTAATGCCGTATGGTAAGTAACACTGATGACTTACACAGATACCTCAGTCTTGGCTTAGCCAACCGATGTTGTATGGTTGCAGGTGTGGTGTTATTGGTAGCTCCAATATCTTGATGACTTCGGCTGAGATCAAGTTCTTTTGGTTGTTGTTGTCCACAAGAAAATGTAGGGGGGTTCCCTTAACCCACATCTATGAGTGGAAGAGGCGCTCCTCTACCTCTGAATCTCCAGGTTCCTCTGGTTGAATATGTGTGGTAGCAACAATGACATTGGGTTATGCATCAATGATTAGCTTCCCCTCGTCTGCGGATGTGACATTGGGTTCTGAATCTAATCATATTTGGGATATGATTCTGAAGCTTTGATCTCTCCCACCAATGACTTCTTTGAGAGACATTCATTAGTGTTGTGGTGGGGTATTTTTGGAACAATACACCACTTCTCGATGTCCTTCTTTGTATTTTTGTTACCCTTATGCATTTTTGGTTGGGACTGGTTGTCCTTTATTTTTCCTGTGTTTTGCAAATAGGGGTTTCCCTTGCCATGCTTTTGTGCAAGTCCAAAGTCTTGCTTGTTCTTTTGCTGAAATTTCTACCTAATTTTGACAATGATACCGATTAACATATCCGAGTGAAGAAATGTCCAGTAATTCCATCTATGTTTGTATGTACTAATGTAGGCCACTGTGATATTTCAGCATCAGGTTTCGCTCATAATCCTTGATACCCAACTTTGTGCACAAGGTATGAAAGTTGTTGGTGTACTCCAACACCGTTTGGTCCCTCTCTTGCCACAAAATGGTCTATTTTGTGTACTGGTCATCATAGTTTCCCACAGGGTAATATTGTTCCTTAATGACATCTATTAAAACAGGCCCAAGTGGGATTGGCCTCAAACATTCCAGACTCGTCTGATGATTTTTTCTCACAATAAATTTCCCACCAATTTTTGACATGGAAGATAGCCTTGAGGAGCGTAAAGGTGATATTTTCCCTATCGGAAAAATTGTGGACAGAGAAATAACCTTCTAGCATATTCAACCATTTATCTTGGGGACTAGCATCGATTTGGGATTCAAATAAAGGGATATCAAAGTTAATTTGTGCCTTGAAGGGAGTTCCATCTCTAAAATGACTGCTTGGTCAAGGTGCATCTGTCACTACCGACATTTGTCGAAATATTTGGGTGAAATTATCCATAATTTTGTTCCTCTGTTACCCAAGGGATTCCTCGAGAAACAACTTAATGGGATCTTCTGCTCTGTCCTCTCTTGTTTCTTCCACCATGGGAGGTCGTTTGGGGCGGAGAGAATGATCTTCCCTAAGTGAAACTAGTTTGAGACCCAACTCCCTATACCCTAACCTCGTAGAGGACATGCATCGAGAAACAATAAAAAAGCAGATTGCTCGGATACCACTGATCCATATTTATTTGAGAAAAAAATGAAAGAACAAATATAGAACCATATACAGAGATATATTGCAAAGAACGCAGTGATACAGTAAACACATATTCTATTAAATAGCGGAAACAAAACATAATGTAAAATAAAATAACTAGAATGGTGGTAGCTATATTTGAGAAGAGATGTGGTCGCTACACTCATTCGTGCCAATATGAATACAAAATGAGGCCGCAAGGGCCTATTTATCATAAGCATGAGGGAAAGAACCCTAAAATTCCAAAACATAATCCTAAAAGATTATCCGTCATAAAGTTTTCGGCCCCAAGGTGATTAGTTGAATAGTTAACTTCTCGAGGTCATAACTTTTGCATACGATCTTCGTTTTGGGTGCTCGATAACCCATTGGAAAGGTCTATTTGAGATTTGAAAATTTTGTCTGGGGGTAAATGCATACCAATGGCAGGCATTTTCCCCCATGAATCATTAAAAAACCTCATTTAGGGCCTCAAAACGACCCCGAATGTTTGGGACCTGAAAAACTATAGAAAAATTACTAGGAAACTTCCAAAATGGACAATTATTTTGAGCCCATAGAATAGGTGGTGGAAACTAATATCCATATGGATCACCTTTACCATCCATACCTCGCTCTCTTATTTCCATTCTCAATTCCCCTCCTCCCCAATTACCCATAACCCATCTATTGTTATCCTTTCTCACAACATTGCCAATGAATTTTATATCCCTTACTATTGCAACACCCATATTTCAGGTTTCATCTCTTTCCCTCCCTCTACCTCATGCCCTAATTCCCATAGTGCTCAAAACAGATGCCACAATATAAATATTAATAACATTCTTACCAAATCAAGGATACCCAAATGCTCAGTGTGTTGTTCAAACACATATATAGTCTCAAACTATTGATCAATACCAATCATTTTTTCCCTCAAATAAGCGATATCAAGTGGCACATCGTTTATGTAGACATTCACATAACCCATATTATGAAAAATCAAAATCTATTTTCTAATCATATGGGTTTACAAAACACTACTAAAAATTTACATATGGAGATTCATTCCAAAATTGCTCCTCTTCAACTACATGATGTAGCATATTTAGTTAATACATTTCCCATCCATTCAGCTCAACATATATCTAGGCTACAATGCACCTTGTTGTTCTTGTATTTCTGCTTAAACTAAAGCACCTCATCATCCATGAGATCAACATTCTCTTGTTCCTTTCATTTTGTTAGCATTTATCTACATCAATGTTGATGTACAAGTGGATTTTACAGTACATCCCATATCCATTATACACCTTCTTACATGGTCATATCTCGAGAATTGGATTGTTACTACACTCCTAGAGAAATTGCACAACACATATGGCACATGATGTCTATTAATGGGGATAAAGATTCTTCTTTTGACATTAATTCTATTACACCTAAACAACCTACACACTTTGTTTCATCATGTAATTTTATGGAACATTCAACACATTAATTGTACCATCACATATGGGTCCCTCTTTTTTCTCTCCCCACACAACTTCCAAATATTCTCAAATTACATGAAGGCACTCATAAGCTCACATCCCTTGTATATAGAAACTCTAGTATAAAGGTGCAGTGTCTATCTCTAGCCCTTGTTATCTAGCCCGTGTGCCCTTGTTATCAAGTGCAGCTACTACATTTTTGCCCCCTCCCATGGGAGGAAAATCATTCCAACCCTTATGTTTTACACATAACACTCCATCTTTATATGTAGGTATATTGAATAATAATCACTATTTGTGTCTACATATACTCAACCAATGTAGTATTTAGTAATAAGCATCTATAGGTTGTAACATTGCACATGGTTTGATGACATTTAGAAAGAATTATATTGCATTTGAAATTTGAAGGGTGGAAGGGGTTTGGGGCTCTAATGGAATGAGGGAATGGGGGATAGGGTTTGCAGGAGGATGGTGGATATGAGTCTGGTTCACTAGTTTTTGGTCCTGGAGTCCAGCTGAGCTTATCTCATCCTAGTACCAACCAGGTAAATCAAGTGGGAAGTGGGGTTTTTTGTTCAAAATCCAAAAACTAGGGTTGACTTATGTTTTCTTTTGGGTATTTTGTCTGGGTTTTTACTATGGATTCGTCGTTAGGGCTAGTTGACATTTAGGGGTGTCGATCTGTGGGGAGGTCGAAGGATTCTCCTTTTGTCATGTCATCATCAGTTGATTTTCTAGAAAAGGACAAAGTGGTTGGAATTGATACTTCTCTGTCACGTGAAGAGGTTAATAGGGTGAAGGGACGTGTCATTGATAAGGACATCTATCCTTTGGTTCCAACCGGTTCATCGAAGATCTCAGGTTTTTTGCAAGGAGAAGTATTGGGGAAGAAAATAGATGCAAGAAGGTCAAATATTTATCCTTCGAGAAGGTACAACAAGGTAAGCATGTTTGTGTCCTAAGTCATAATGTGACAATGGATTTGGTGCCTGCATTATCTCAACGTTCTCTTGTTGGAAAATTCAAATTTTTCAAACTTTCCAGAAACGACATTCTGGAGTGGATCCGTGATAAATGGAAGTCGTTGGTTAAAAATATGCCTAGGGTTTTGTCTTTGGTGAATGGGTGCTATGCTTTTCATTTTCTTCCTGAAGAAGATAGGGTGGTTGTGGAGGAGTGGTTCTGGTTAATAGGAAAGGATTCTCTGGTCTTGACTCGTTGGAGCGTGGATTTTAACCCTCGGAAGTATAAACTGCCCAAGAGGCATCTATGGGTCATCTTACCGAGATTTTCCCTCTTTTGTTGGAACTTGAAAGGGTTACAAGCGGTTGTGAATTCTATAGGTAAGTTCATTCACATCGAAGAGGAACATCTGGTGGGTTTTGAGCATAAAGATCCTCAAGTTCTGGTCGACATGGAGATGGGAAATGGGATTCCAGAGGAACTTGAAGTGATATGGGAAGGAGGTTCATTCTCACAGAAGATTGATTATTGGCGTGTACCCTTTTGGTGCCATAAGTGTCAGGAAACATGTCATTCAAAGGATGAGTGTGGCTCATTTTCCAATAGGTATGCAATGGCTCTTATTCCTCGGGTTAATGATTTGGATCCGGCGAATCATGCCTCACCTTCCCTTTTCCTCTAGATTTCAATTTGGCATCTTCATTTGTTGGTAAATTCGCTAAAATGGTGCCAACTCTTTTAAAGTTGTTGTCTGTTGATGAAATTTTGGGTTTCCTTTTGATTTCTGATTCGGGGAAGATGGGTTCTAGTGAGAATTTTACCCCGATCCAGATGGGTGACAATTTGAGGGATACTGTTGAAACGACTATCCGTCCAGAGTCTAGGGTTAAGGTGGTTGAGGCCTTGCCTACTAGTATTGAGACCAAAGTTGAGGATCATGCGTTTAGCCTTGATGACTTTCCTCCTCTAGCTTGTGATGAGGGGGGAAACATGAATATCTTAATTACCTCCTCTCCCATTAGTGGGTTGGATTCCCTACCTCTTCCTGGTCCTAAGGACCCTCTTCCTAAGGAAGGTTCTAAACCTCTAGTGATTTTTTCGACTGCATCGAATGATCCCGATTCTATGTCAATTTCCTTAATCATAAATTCCAATGTATCTATCAGAAAACATAAGAGAAGAGGTAAAACCAAGGAGGATTGGGGTTTGGTAGTTAGGGAGGACGCTATTTTTCAAAACCCTAAGGTGGGTTCTCTTTCTGACAAAGGATTGCCTTTGGATTCAGGTGTTTCATCTATTGATTCATTTTGGGCTCTTAGAGATTTAGAGACCCTTGAGGAGGGTTTTCAATGAATCTAGTCTATTTTAACGTCAGAGGGTTAGGAAACGGCCCCAAAAGAGCTACCTTGAAAGCATTCCTGGATAAAGTAAAACTGGTGGTGTTTCTTCTCCAAGAAACTATGACAGATGCAGGTTCAACCTATGAGTACTTTTTAAAGATTAAACCTAATTGGAAAGTGTCGGCTTGGGATTCTTCGGGGCTTTTCGGTGGCATGTTGGTTTCTTGGAACCCTAGGGTGGCAAAATTTAAAGATTTTATTACAATGGGGGTATTTTGATTGAGTGACACCTTATGGGGTTTCCAAATATGTTGAGAGTATTAAATGTCTACACAACCTATAACAATCGAAAGGCTTATTGGGAAAGCATATTTTCGTCGGATCTTTTGGCTAACAGTTCTTTAATTGTGGCAAGCGATTTCAACTTCACTATGTCACTGGATGAGGTGTGGGGAGCTTGAAGGGTGGAAGATGCCCTTGCTGAGTTCTTAAAGTCAATTTTTGATCTCCATAGTTTGGTGGATGTTGTTCCAAATGTGTTGTCGCCTTCATGGTCTAATGGACATTGTGGATATGCGGGTCTAGAAAAAATGTTGGAACGGTTCTTTCTCTTTGAAGATCTTTGTGAGGATTTTGGAAAGTACGGATCATGGACCTACTCTATGGGTATATCAGATCATAAGATGGTTATTCTTCAAATTGATTTCGAAAAAGAACGTGACTGGTAAAATGGGATCCGACTTTTTGTTCTTTTGTCAAAGAGAAATGGGATTTTATGTCTTCTGTCTCCTATTCGTCGATTATGTTTGGTCTGGTTGCTAAGCTTAACATGATTAGAAAAGATGTGCATATTTGGGAAAAGAACATGAAAGCATAGAATAAGAAGTTTCTTGTTGAGACAGAGGAGAACATACAATCTTTGTCTATGTTGATGGACGAGATTTTCTTTTCCAAGGATAGGAGATACGGTCTGATTTCCTTGGAGAAAAAATGATGACATATTCCTCATCAAATGGAGGAAACCCTTCATCAGAAGAGCAGGGAAATCTAGCTACAAACAGGTGACAATAACTCTAAATTTTTTCATAGACATGCAAACCACAGAAGTCTGTTTAATGCGGTGTGGGAAATCTGCAATGAGTATGGGGAGGTTTGTCTTGACCAGAAGTCCATCAGGAACGAAGTTGTTGATTTTTAGAAAAATATCTATGCTCAAGAGTGGGTACTCAACCTGGATAGTCAATTAGCTACTGTTAAAAACCTCCTCGGGATGTTCGTAGATGTGGAATGTCAGGATATTGGTAAGCCAATCTCTTTGGAGGAGGTGAAATCTACCCTAAAGTTGTTCTCCAAGGACAAAAGTCTAGGCTTGAATGGCTAGATGAAGGAATTCTTTTGGCATTTCTTTGACTTATTTGACCAAGAGATCACTCATTCTATTGATGAATGTCGAATATTAGGAAAGGTCAATGAGTCTCTAAATTCTACTTTTTTTACTGTTATTCCTAAAAATATCGTCATATGAACTTTGGGGATTATCGGCCAATTTCTCTTTGTAATTTGCTTTATAAGATCATGACTAAAATTATGGCTGAAAGATTGAAGCCTTATCTAAGAAAGTTCATATCTGAAGAGCAATTCACCTTTCTTCCAGGTGGTTAAATTACTAATGCTGTGGGGATTGTTCAAGAATGCCTTCATTTTGTGAAGAGCCATAGCAAGAGTGATTTTTTTCTCAAATTAGATCTCTAAAATATTTTGATAGATTGGATTGGTCGTACTTAAGACTAATTCTAATACAGATAGGGTTTCCTGTGGATTGAGTAGATTGGATTATGGCTTGTAACTCTTCTATTCATTTGGCGGTTCTAATAAATGGGGCTCCGATGAACTTCTTCAAAGGAAGCATAGGTTTAAGATAGGGGTTCCCGTTGTCCCCCTATTTGTTTATCCTTTCTATGGAAGGATTAAGTCTTCTTATTCGGCAGGCAATATTTCAAAAGAAGTTCACAGGGATCAAGATCACAAGAGAACTTTTCATCTCCCATCTCCTTTTCGTTGATGACGTTTTCATCATTGGTAGAGGATCTAAAGAAGATTGGTCTTTATTACAGGGTATTCTAAATATTTTCTGTAACGCATCGGGCATGGTAGTGAGTGAGAAAAAATATTCCATTATTTATCTTAATATGGACTCTTTGTTGAAAGATTTCCTAGTCAATCTATTTCAATTTCAATCGGATAAGCTGGAGGATGCTTTCAATTATCTGGGATTTCATTTGAAACCAGATGGTTACAATAAAAGGGACTGGGAGTGGCTCCTTAAAATATTTCAAAGAAAAACTAACAATTGGACTTATCGATATCTTTCATTGGGAGATACACTCATCTTGATCTCGACAATGTTGCAAGGGATTCCAGTCTACCGGTTCTCATTGTTCAAGATTCCTTGTTCTATTATTGACTGACTAAGAGTTATGATGTTTCATTTCTTGTGGTCGAGAAATTTGGAAACAAAATAGTTCCATTTGGATTCCTAACAATGTCTTTCAAAGCCTCATGAATTGGGATGCTAGGGAATTAAGCATTTGGAAAAAATCAATCTCTCCTTATGTGCTAAATCTTTTTGGTGTTGTTTGTTCTGCTCTAATTTATGGGGAAAGTTGATAAAAGCTAAATATCTAAGGGGTTGGATCTGGTTCACTAGTTCTGGGGCAATATTGCTCAAAAGTCCGCTAGATCGGCAGTTTGGAATAGTTTCGCTCATTGTCTTCCTTTTATTATGAAGGATTTAAGTTGGTGGATTGGGAGGGGTGTCCAAATTTTTCTGGGCATTGATCATATAAGTGGTATTGAAGGTGACTATGTATTGACGAAGGAGCTTATTAAAGATCTCCACGAAAAAAAGTTTTTGTCTTAAAACAGGTACATGTAGGATACGATAATCCCAGATGCGCTCATTCCTCCTTTCTAGGCCTTTCTCACGATCTTTCCAAGGAGTGGGACAAGTATGTATTTTTACTTAAACAGGGAAATATTGCTCTAGGTTCAAAATCTGATAAGTTGGTTTGGTCTTTCAACTCCAAGAAAGGATTGGTGTCTGCCTCCTTGGCTTATAGGTCTCTTATTTGTGATGTGTTTTCTCGCAGTGCTAAATGGTGGAACAATTGGCTGTGGAAAAGCCGCATTCCTCTAAAAATAAAACTGTTCATTTGGCTATGTTTTAAGAAAAAAATCTTATCATGGGACAACCTAAAGAAAAGAGGAATTCATGGCCCGGGAAGATGCATCTAATGTTATACTAAACCAGAGACAGTTGCGCATCTTTTCGGTAGCTTTGTTTTTTTCAAAGATGTTTGGGTTCACTTAATGCATCACTTTCAGCTGAATTTTAGATGGGATGGTCCCTCTTTATATGAGAATTTGATTTTATGGTATAGGAGGAGATTTCTTCTCAAAAACCTCCCCTTTTCTGTGTTATGGAAAGTTTGGAAGGCTAGGAATAGGGCCACCTTTGCTATGCAGGGACAAAATATTGTATTATCTCCTCTGTGTCTGAATGGAACAGTCTCTCATCTAATAGTTTTCCAAAGGTAAAATTGTTCCCCAATCTTCAAAACAAACACCCTGTGGGGTTCTTTGATGGAGCTGCCTCGAAAGGCCTTTGTGGAGCGGGGTTGTTTATAAAGTTTGGGAGGGATACTGTGCTGAAGGGCTGGTTGAAAGCTAGAATTGTTTCTAAAACTCGGGCATAGTTGGTGGCTTTGTGGGGTTTGCTTTATCTGGCCAAGAGATGGGGTATGTCTGCATTACAAGTTCCGGGGGATTCACAAGTTGTGGTTCAATGGGCTTTGGAACAAGCTCAGTTGCAATGTCTGGTGTTGTTGCAATGAATGGAAAATATTAAGGGATTGATGAAAAACTTCTCCTTCCTTTCCATTCAACATATTTCCAGATTCTACAATGGGGTGGCCGATATTTTATCAAAGAAGGAGTTGGGTCCTCTGGATGGAAAAATTTGTTACAATACTGTCTTCCATAAAGGGAAGCTTTACAAGTCAAGGAGTTTGAGTTACTTCTAAGCATCTCTTGGCGAAGCAATGGAGCTCTTTTTTTCCTTTTGAGGGTGAAGTCCACTTTTCCGGTTTTAAAGGTGATGGTAGATCTTCTTTTGTTGATGCTATGGAAGATTTGGTTTTTTGGAACCATCTGATCTGTAACTTAACTTGAGTATTGTTTATGTATTGTTGTAATGGTTTGGTTCATTCAGTTTTTTCTATCTTTCTTAGACATGGACTCTTGTCACCGGTTATCATTGTGACCAATGGTATCAGCGACGATGTTGACAATGCTTTTATAATTAAAAAGTTGTTTTTTTTGAGCTAAAAAAAACATGGTTGTTTGCAACATTGGTTATCACTTCCCATAGGTACATATGACCTCTCCACCTTCTAAAAAGATATCTCACATTTGACTCATAACTACTTAAGCTAACCCTCAAAACTATCATTCATTTAAAAATAAATTTAATATATAACTAAATCGTATAGGACATCTTTGTTTAATATCCTTTTGGTTGAGAAAAGCTATTTTACCATCAAATTTTTTATCAAGTGAACATCCAACTATTCTTAACTTTTAAGATTTTATACAGTAGTAAAACATTAAATTTAATATGTGAACCAATTTTGGTCAATATGTTTCTTACACATCATTATTATATTTTCATAAAAAAATTAATATTTATCACTTCTATATAAACTATATTTTTCGTGGGAAGAAAAAGCCTCTCAGTATCACAATTATTTAAAAAGGTGGCAGAAAAAATTCTCTATCACACTAAAATAACAAACATGTACGTTAGGTTCATCCAACAGATCAACAGCGAAGAGGCTTACACATACCTATATTCAAAAGCACACAAAGAATTCTCTGACGCTAAACAAAGAATTCTATGACAATAAACAGGCTTACATACATATATTCAAAAGCACAAAACACAAAATTTCAGGAAAATACTACAAATTCGCATCTGAAGCGAATTACACATAATTATTTATTCAATCTGCAAAATCTGCATTGCATAAAATTTCAATTCGCACACTGAATATTTTACATGCGAAGAATGTGTTTAAACCAAAGCGCAGATGCCCTAGCATATCGCTTTAAATTGTTGTTAAGATCCACATGGTATAAACCAAACCGGTAGGTAAATCCATTCAGCCATTCGAAATCATCAAGTAGCGACCAAACAATATAACCTCGAACATCCGATCCAGCTCTGTCATTAATTTCATAACATTGCAAATCCTCATCAATATCCCACACTTGACCTAATAAACTAAAATAATTACAAACTTCACATATATATACCTTATGGCATCACGTATCTGTGCTAAATGTTGGTAATGGTACTTCACTCGCCCGGGATCGTTCAGTGCTTTCACAAGCGGGGTTGTGCCATTGTCGAAACCGGCATATCCTGTTGACATTAATATTGTTCTTAACTATCAAATCCATATTCATATTCAGTTATTATTCAATGATTGAAATCCATATTTAGTTTTTATTCAGTGGAAGATTCAAATGTATCTATTTTTTTTACCATGGAAACAGCAATCTTTCAAGATCCGAAGAGTATATCTAACAGCCTATCTGAGTGAGTCTCTATCCCATTCTATCCCATCCTTCTAGCCTTGTCATAAGTGTCATAAGAGCCAATGAACAACCCTACCTCCCAGATTTTGAAAAAAAACCAATAAACAACCCTAACCGTCCATCTGGGTGAGTCTCTCACCCCACCCTTCTAGCCTTGTCATAAGAGCGAATGAAAAACCCTACCTCCCAGATTTTGAAAAAAAAACCAATGAACAACCCTACCTGCTTGAACCAATAACCTCTAAAAAAAAGTTCTAAACTATTAAGCAGAGTGCTCGATTCAAATTAATCTATATGAATTAATCTACTCACCAGACTCGGTGATGTATATGGTAGGGTTGTTATAGCGATGCTTTGTATAGTTCAGTACTTCGCCTAGTCCAGCGGGATAAGACCTGAAACCACTCGCTTCTTCCTGCAAAACAAGATACGGATGATCATAAATAAATTATTGAAGCTCTATAATCAATAGATTAGAAAAAAATTAAAAACATTATTGAATCACATACCGTTGATCCAATGAAAACTCCGTTTACTTCAACTGAATCACAAGCACCACAAGAGCCAGAGAATTTTAATACCAACAAAAATTTCATTGCAAAATTCTTGATTAGCTGCTTACAAAAATATTAGCTGCTTGATCTATTGAATTTGTTACGGATGATTACACCTAGCTTGCGTACTAAGCCACAAATAATTAGTAGCTTGTCACCAAATAGAAAGTAAAATGGATTTTTCTGGAATACAGATTAAGCTTACAGGTTATATTGGCTCTGGCATCCAGAACGTAGTCAGTGTCTAGTAGAGAATTTGCAGGTTGAATAGGATTGTTAATAGAAATTTGCGAGTAGTAGTAGTTATAACCAATAAAGTCAAATGAGCCTTTCAGATCTTTAGCCTCTTCTCTGCTAAATCGTGGCAAGCGTGCTCCCACTAACCTTCGCATGGAATCTGGGTATTTCCCTGACGTCAGTGGATCCATAAACCTGTTATAATGACCCAAAATATTATTTCAGTTACTGCTGCTCACGTTTCCCTTGATTGATCTGAAGCTGAAGCATAACACAATATAGAATCTAGATAAATAGATACATACCACCCTATTCTGAAGTCAATTAGTCTCTGGGTTGCCCTCTTATCAGACAAAGACTTTGAGAATGGCACAAACCAGTCCGCTAACAGTGTGATGCCTATGGAACCTTTCTGCTTGTTCTGCATTTATTTTCCAACATTTACTCAACAAATGTAAGTCTTCTTGTTCTTGTTCAATCTGAGCGCTTAATTTTAAAACGGGACATAATCTCACCTGGTATTTAGTCCTGTAAATTTTTACAGCAACGCTATGTGCAAGAAGCAAATTATGGGTTACAATGTAAGGCTCTATTGCAGAATTTCCCTCTGTACAGTTTCCAAATCTAGGCGAACAGCGGCCGGGTGCGATAAGCCCTAGGTCATACCCATATAATGAGAACATCAGAGGTTCGTTTAAAGTTATCCAATACTTTACACGGTCTCCAAAAGCTCGAAAACATACTTCTGAGAATATGCTGAAGTCCTCCCTGAAAGAAACATGGGTGTATCAGATTAGCTGGTTATATAAGGGTGTACCAGATTGACCTCCCTGGAAGAAACATGGGTGTATCAGATTAGCTGGTTATATAAGGGTGTACCAGATTAACTTGGTTGTTGGTGATGGCCTTCATAGACACCTTATTATTAAATGTTGTGGCAGTGGGATGTGACTTAAACTTTTTAGAATTAAATGAGGTAAGGTGTTTATGGAATGTTATGATCAACAATTATCATTCACCAGCTTGCTGCAGAACAATGATTGTTATCCCAGATTCATTGCTAATGATTACATAACAGCCAGCAATGGACTTGCTGGAGCAACCATTGCTATGCTGATTATATAAGGATATACCAGATTAACTGGTTGTTGGTGATGGCTTTCCATAAACACCTTATTATTAAATGTTGTTGTTGTGGGATGTGCCCTAAATCTTTTAGAATTAAATGATGTAAGGTGTTTGTGGCAGGCCATCACCAATTGCAATCATTAACCAACCTGGCAGAGCAATGATTGCTGCCCTCAGATTCATTGCTAATCATTAGATCTCAAAATGTTGAGATCCATCCAACAGCCAGCAATGAGCTTGCTACAACAATCATTGCTATGAGACAAACTGATTAATTTTAGTCTTACATTTCAACAACCCAGTATTAAATATACTACAAGATACTTATTAAATTAACCTGTTAACACACTCTTTACAAGTTAAAATACTCACACTCTTTACAAGGTAAAATACTCAAATAAAAATTTGGATTAAAAAAAAGAGGTTATACACAACCAAAAAAAAATTATACACAACTAAAAAATATGTTGAAGAAAGAAAGCCATGAATCTTACACGACTCTTTTGCTACGAAAACCCCCATACTCGTCTTCAAGAACTTGTGGCATATCCCAGTGATACAGTGTAACAAAAGGCTCTATACCTGCGAGCAAAATCACATAGAACATGTATTGTATAAAGGCTGCATACAAATCAAAATATATATGAAATAAAGCTCTACCCAACGCAAGCAAATGGTTTTCTAATACCATTCTTGAGCAGCTCGTTGATGAGATTATTGTAATAAGCGATTCCTTCTTTATTGACTGCTCCATGTCTTGATGAGCCCTCTAGACAATTTAATGGATAGATTAAGAGATCAGTTATGGAAGCTAATGATAACAGAAAATACATTGTTGTCGATTCATTATGAATCCCCAATTGAACTTACTGGGAAATATGCGTGACCAGGAAATAGAAAAACGATAGACGTCCATGCCCATGTATTTGAGAAGCTGGACATCTTCCTGCAATTTACAAACAAACTAATTCAATAAACAGTGTCGAAATCCAGTGCTCCGATCATTCTAATAATTTTAGTTTGTACCTTATAGCGGTGGTATTGATCCACTGCAACATCACCATTACTTCCATCTGTAGTTTTACCTGCATTGACATTGAATAAATGGATAAGACATTGGACTTCAAGAGGGAATTAGAAGCGATATCGATGACGGTGTAGCAATACCTTTAATGTGGGTGAATGTATCCCAGATGCTGGGGCCTCTCCCACCCTCGCTGGCAGCTCCTTCAACCTGTAAAGATATAGATTTGGTCAGGAAAACAAGCAACCATTAAAGGGCTACATTCTATAGATTTTGTCAAGAAAACAAGCTGCAACCATTAAAGTGCACTACAGATTGTAGGTGAAAGGGCTGTTAGGTGGAACCTGATAAGCAGATGAGCCCGCACCGAACTTGAATCCCTTTGGGAAGCTGCTTCTGCCAAGATGCCTTGGAGAATTAGCTGCTGCAGCAACTACAACGACGAGGAGAAAGCTGAATGAAAGCAAACATATGCAGGAGGAGAGACGTACACCTTCATATCCTGCCATCTTACGCGTTATTTCTCTTTGTGTTGAAATGAGACCCCCCACGACTTTATAGTTTCCTGGATGGAATAAGATACTTTTGTGTTTGAAGGATATCCCACAAGTACCGGAGGGTTAACCCCTTATTTGTGTAAGGAATAAGATACTTTTGTGTTTGAAGGATATCCCACAAGTACCGGAGGGTTAACCCCTTATTTGTGTAAGGCTTAAATTGTGAAGTGACGCAGTTAAGTTTTGAAAGCTTAACAAAACTGTTGAAAGGTTGTTGTTCCCATAATCTAAATAAACATTATAAACATTATGCACATGTGTTCACAATCTCCAAACAACTTTTGAAGATTGCTATTCCCATTATCTAAAAGACATTATGCACCTGCGCCCGTGTTCACAGTCTCCAAACAACTGTTTCACGTGGTCTGATGAACTTTGCATGTATTTAATTGCACCTGGTCTCATGAGTTGCACATGTAAGACAAGACAGGCAATCACTGAGCACCAGGCTGCAGTGCATTTTATTGCTCTACAGGCTGGCTGGCTGGGGGTGTGCACAACTTTAGATCCAACGATCCACACCCCAAGCTCTACAGCCTGGTGCTCAGAATACGAAAAGATAAAGATGGTAACACCTGTCTTGCTGATCATCTTGAGAGGACTATTCATGATCACCTATGCAAGTATAATACGGTGAGGATATTATTGGCGCCGTGTTGATGATAGCATGTGATTCTTGGGTTGCTAATGGAAGAGCCACTGGTATTTAACAACACCTGAAATGTCGGTGACGAAGAAAAAAGAAAATTTAAAATATTATTTTTATCATGGTGGGCAATATAGTTCTATCAACGTAGAACTGCAGCTTGCAAGGATGGCTTATGATTTAATATAAAATATATTTGATACATACTCCATTCATATGTATATATTTAATATATTTTATAGAGAAATATTATTATGTTTTGTATTAAATACATATTTTAGGACGTGATACATATTACTATTTTAGGACATATATTTAACACATGTGATACATATTACTATTAAATGGATCAGATATGAGTGGTCGGTGGAGGGAAGTGTTCCTTGTAGGAAATTCGAAAGGTGTTCAACAATTATATTGAGTTATATGGTCTATACATGTGTTTAAAAAGGATATTGAAGTATGAGTGGTAGGTGGAGGGAAGTGTTTCTTGTGGGAACATTAGATTAATAATGTTATTAGTTTAGCTGTTTTTTTTATTAAGTAAGTTAGGAAACAACAACAAGTTAAGAGAGACATGATCATGTCTCCAACATTTAAAAGGATTATGTAGAAGAACCTTGATAAAATTTAAGGAGCAAATCTTTATCATATTCAAAGGATTAACCACTGAATGGTGAATTGCCTTCCAAATGAATACACTAAACTTGATAAAAGGATTTTACTTCAAAATGGGGGCAAAACAAATAAGGGGTGGCTCCCTTAGTTAGATTAAGATGGAAGTTCAGTTTATGTGAATCCCTAGTTCAAGTGACATCTGTGGCTGTAATACAGTTGGATTTCATTCGAGCGTGTGAACCTTCACTTGGGATTTATGGTAAGAGCCATAACCTCATCGCGTGCCTTTGACTCCCCCTCTTCTTCATCTTCACCCCCATCTATTTTTCTCCTTATGGCATTTGCATACGTATCTTCTTTGGTGATGGTGGGATTTCTTTGGTTTTTTATGCTAGAGTGATTCCCCAAACTCTTATTGCAAATGGCGGGGAAGGCTCAACTGCTTTAGGAGCTCCGTTGTCTCGCGGCACCCATGGTGGAAACATGGTATGTGTGAGCTCATGGTTTCCAGGGAAGGGACTTTGTATTATTGATTTCTCATTCAACAAGGAAAACATTCATGCTTTAGCTCACTTAGAGTTGGGAGAGATTCATGTGTTGGGAATCTGTAGCTCTATTATGTGACGTGACCACGTGGGAGATTTTTTCTCTTCCTGTGTGTGTTTGTATCCTACCTCTAGTGGTTTTCTGGAGATAGATAGCCCTTCCAATCGGGGAGCACAAGCGATGAGGGACATAATGATATCAAGGAACTAAAGTGTATGATGAGGTATTTGCACTCCTAGATTAATGACATGAGGGGATTAGTGGAGCTAAACTCTAGGATAGCAGAGCAGGATGCAAAACAAGAGAATGTAGAAAGAACAATGAAAGAGCATGGGGAGAAAATAAACAATCTTGTAAACAACAAAAAAAATCACTTCAACATTATCTTAGGCTTGTCCTAGGGGTCACATTCTCATCACTCAGTTGGTTCCACGATGATGGAAGAAGACATTGTGCACCAGCTAGCAGCAATAGTTATGGAAATTTGAAGTGAAACTAGAAGAGCATGTCAACATCCAGAACAAGGCCACAATAGTCATTTAATTAAATTATGTTATCATTGTGTTCTTTGTTTGTATTAAGTTGTTAGGGTAGTTTATTAGTATCACAAGGCCTTCAAGTTAGTTAAACTATGCCATAGTGCCTTCATTCGTTGGATGTTAAAGGATACCCCTAATTTCACTAGATATTGATAAATACCAACCAAAATCCTTCTGTTGATCCCCCTCTAAATACATCTTCACAATTAAACAAAAAACCTCATTTTACTAAATATCCCCTATTTTTACCAGATACCCTTTTTGACACCCCTTCATACATATAAACCCCCTTATACCCTACACCCCCTCATCAATACCTACAATATATTGACCATATTTTTCACAGTTTAAAAACACCCCTTTCGGAATGAACGTGATAAGATATTGGTCAAGAAGTTGTTCAACCCCCTTGATTAGAATCTATAGTTATCTCTTTTTTGTGAAACTTACAGTGTTGTTTCTCTTGAGGCTTAAAGAGGAGAATTTTTGTAATGGCTTTCTACAGTCACCAGAATTTCAAGAACTAAGTTATTCTATGTAAATATTTTGAGTGACTCTCCTCAACCATTTTAATATAAATATAAATACAAATTTTAGTTTAAATGTGCATAAGATCACAACAATATATTAATAAATGTTGTACAAAATATTCACAATATAAATTACTTTATGGTTCACAAACCCCCCCCCAACATATATATATATACTCCCAACAGGGCTCCTACGTTCACGAAAATAAATCATAGGAGGGGCACCCGAAGGGTTTGCACCCCACTCACTCTGATTACAGAGCTAACTCGATGGGGACATCAAGTGAGACCCTTATATAGAAATGTATATCCACGCGAGGATTTGACCCCAAGGCCTTATGTTCACAACTTACAACGCTCAACCACTTAAGTTAGCTCACCAAGTTGTATATATATAAATATAATATTTAAAAAAATCATAAATATAATATCAATATATATAAAGAGATTATGAAAAAAAAATCAAATATTTAACATTGGATTAATATAGATATATAATGACATTTTTAACATTGATTTTTTAAGTTTTTTTATTAAATAAAATATATAATAAAACTTCAATAAAATCCTATTAATTGAATCTATCATAAACCAAATTATTAGTTTTATAAATGAATGAATCAATAATTTATTAATTTTAGTGTCTTGATGGCTTATGTTGCATATTATAAACCATACAATCAATGTCTTGATTGCATTTATTGCATATTATAAACCATAAAATCAAGAATATTGATGAGTCTATTAATTTATAAATACGTATGAATAAAATATTATTAAATATTGATGCATGAAGAAAAAATTATGAGCACATTAATGGAATGTTTTAATAATATATAAGGAAATTATGTCATATTTTGATATTCATCAAGGGTTATGTCGTATTGTGATGTTTCTAAATGGCTATGTCATGTTGTGATATTTATATAAAGCTTATTTGTGTTGGATTGTTACATTTCTTAATGACTATGTTGCATTGCGATGTTCAATTTAGGAGTTATGTTGCATTGAGTTTGGTTGGCTTTGGTTGGTCATGGTTGTCTATACTTGATAATGATTGATCATATTTAACCAGCATAGATCCATCCTAAACATGGATCTATCAAGCATCCAGAGGCATCCAATTTCTTGTGTTATTTTTTAATGACATTTTATTCGGATTTCTATATTTATTTAATAAGCGAATATGGATTTTTTTAATTATTTTTTATTTTGTTTTTTATTTTTATTTTATGAGACAACATTAAAAAATATTATTACTTTTTTTTTCCCGGTACATAATGTGAGTTCGTTACATGTAACGTTACACATCCCCCCATACTGGGTTGTAAGCACCTTGCTACTCTCAATGCACATAACGTGAGTTTGTTACATGTAACGTTACATATACCCTCCATACTGGATTGTAAGCACATCGCTACTCTCGGTGCACATAACGTTAGTTTGTTACGTTGCATTATGTTACACATCTCCCCCATACTTGGTTGTAGAGCCCTTCCTTACTCTCAGTGGAATTATGGATGAATATGGTGAACTATGGTGAACTATGGTGAACTATGGTTGAAAGTGGTTAACCAAGATTGACTTTGGTTTGCTATGGTTCTAAAGAGTTATAATGGATTGCAACATTCATTAATAATGGTTATGTTACATTGTGACATCCATCTTAGTTCACTTATGTCAAAATCCTATGTTCCTCAATGGTTATGATGCATTGAGACATTCATTAATGGTATGTTCCTCGAGTTTTATGTTATATTGCGACATACCTTAAAGGTTATATCTAATTTTAATACATACTAAAAGTATGCATTATTGGTCCATTATGAGACTTGATATTGTTGAGTTATTTTTAACCTTACAAAAGTGGTTTTCCATGTTTGACTATCATTGATTAGGTTCAATTATGATTAGCTATGGTTGACAATGGATGAACATGTTGACTATGGTTGGGAATCATTGATTTTTATTGAGTATGCTTGGTGTGGTTGACTATTGTTGAATGGGTTATATCACATTACTTCATTCATCGAGGGGTTCAATTGCATTATGATTTTTATCAAGGGTTCTTTCACATTGTGACATTCTTGAATGGTTAAATGCCACATTGTGACATTCCTGAATGGTTAAATGCCACATTATGGCATTCATCTTAGCTTACTTATTTCAAATTGCTACATTTTAGAATGGTTATGTTGCATTGTGGTGTTCATTAAGGGTTACATTGCATTAAGTTTAGTTGAATTTACTTGGACATGGTTGCATATGGTCGTTGATTATGGTTAATCATGTTTGATTGTGGATGACTACGATTTACCATAATGACCATGGTTTCCCATGGGTGATGATGGTAGACCATGGTTGACACTGGTTTTAACAGTAATTATTAATTTAATTATGCATTTTGATCATCAAATAGGTAAGCAACAAAGTTAATAATTAACTATCGTTAACTTCCCCGGATGCGGGTGCCAGGGAGACAGACTGACGACACGGAATGCCTCGGTCCGCAAGCCCTACGCATGGTACCCCGCATGCAGAAGGGATGTCAACTAGCTCCAACTCCACGGTATCAAGCTCCAGTTCTCGCGTGCAGACAGGGAAGGCTATCACTTCCTGGCTCTGGACTTAGGATGACGCTAATATGTCCTGCTCTTGCGCATTCATGGTGGATCAGAAGTGTTTAAAGCAGGTTGGTACACAGTTATTTTTTGCTCAGGGTGGCGATATCAAGCGAAACTCCATGGAAAATCACGGCATTGTATTTGGTGGTCTCTGTAATTCTGTATCACGGCTCGTAGGTTTCTCTGCGCAGATTGTGGCCTGGTCTCAGCTTAAGGGTGGCGTTAGGTCTCCCAAAGTCAGGAGCGGGTTCGTAATTATAGTGCTATTTATAATTATCCACTAGTCAGTCAGATCTGAGGGTAACCTCATTCATGCAGGCATTCGTGGCTTTAGGAGCACCCAATATTTCGATCCTTCTCCGCGTAGCATTTGGCCCTTACTGCAACATCCAAGCAATTGGCTTACTACCATGTCTAGGAAAAGAGGAACGCCATGACACGCCAACACAAGAAGAGATAAAGCCAAAGGGGGCTCAGTCTACAGATGGAAGAAGGATATGAAGCTCGAATCTCTAAGTCAGTCTGTATCCTCATAAATGATTGGGAGGGAAGGGTGTTGAACCAACGTCTTGCAACCAAGAAGGGAGGGAATCAAATCAACCACTACTGGTTAGTTAAAAATATGCCTGGCAATCTAATAGATGATATGCTCAGCAATTGGTCGAAGGTGCATGACACAGTCCTTGCAGTGAAGGCGAAGATGGTGGAAATGGATGCGCAGCTCACCACTCTAGAAAACACCTTTGCTTGGAATTGCATGGCTGGAAAGGCTAGGAAGGTTGGTCATGTGGATGGTGGAAGTGGGAGTGCAACAGGGGACAGGTCATGAGATGCCATCTCGGTTTCGACACCATAGTTGGCTCAAGCTCCCCCATTCCCACCACCATTGAACCTCTGTTCAAGTGGGTGAGGGAAGAAGAAGGCCCGAGCATTGAGCCACCACAACTAGAGTTAGCGACTAATGCTAACACCACCAGCAATTCGTAGGAAGAAGGATGGGGATGCCCCATCCTTGAAGAAAACCCCCCTCTTGATCCATGTGCAAAACGTCTTCAAAACCAGACTATCATATCTGGTTTTTTTATTATGGGTGTTTAGTTTGGTTGCATCTCCGTTTTTTTTTAAAGAAAAAACTATGTAATTATGCTACCTACCAGCTACTATGACTGCCCACAATTTTTGAACATCATCTATAATAGTTTTATCAAAAGGCCCTCCATTTTTTAAAGGATTGGGTGGTGGTTTCACCACCTGAGACCTCCCCTGGCCAGGGCAATTTTTGTACTTTTTGTTTTCTTAGACTGATAGAATATTGCAGCTTTACAAAAAAAAAATTAACTATCGTTAAATTTGTTTGACTATAATCAATTATGATTACCAATGACTAATTATAGTTAACTTTGTTTAAACATTGTTAATTATAATTTGACACCTTTAACTATAATTCATTATAATTAATCATAATTATTAATACATTTAAAAAAAAATATTATATATCATATAATGTTTCTACCTTTATTGTTCTTGATAATTTAATGTACCCATGCCACCAACTATGTAGCGAACTATTCAATGGAAAATGTCAGGATATTTAGACACTTATAATATATCCGTTAGGTAAAAGTGTGTTTCTTTAGTATACATTAGTATGCATTTGTAAATATTCTAATCCGATGGTCACGATATGTTCTAGACATAGAGTGATCCGACGCTTCAACTTTTCTTAGATCATACCTACTATTGATCCGTGGCTTAACACCCAATTGGTCAATGATCTATATTTAAAGAGCATAGAGGGTCTTTGACTAGTTGATCGATTATGAGAAACTCATGTAGCTTTCTTTCTTTTGCATAATAAATTTCTCCAAGTAGCTATTTGGCTAGGGCCGTGGACTGTTTCCCTCTCGAGGGTTTTAACCACGTGACAAACATTAGTGTGTTGATCTGTGATATATTTGTGTGAAGTGGTTGCTTAAGATGTTCAGTCTTTTAGGAGTACACTATGTACCTGAACATGGTATCAGAGCTTTTTTAAAGAGCCGCTTTCGGTTTTGATCTAGATCTGGAACCAGTGTTGCCGAAACTTTGAAAGGGTTTCTGGTTATGGATTTTCTATGCACTTTTTTTCTTGTGTAATTTGTTCCATTGCGTCCGGAGTGCCGTTTCCATTGGAAAATAGTTTTCGTTTCATCGAAAACGGTTTTCGTTTGTTCCAGAAACACCCATTTCGGCAAATCTGAAGGTATAATGTTACAATGATGGATTTGTTTTTTTTAAATCTCTCATATCTTATCAGTTTTGTTATTAGATCTTTTTTGTTTCAGTCTCAGACTGTTGCCTTCCCTGACTGCGTATGCTCTTTTCCGTGCACCTTGTGCGATCGCGGCGAATCAGAAACAATAAGGGAAAGTTTTTTTTCTTGTCTTTTTGGCTACGTATGCTCTTTGTTGTGCACCTTGTGCGATCACGGCAAATCAAAAACAACGAGAAAACTTGAAAATGTAGACTTTCTGGGTAAGCTAACCAAGATCTAACCCCATTGTGTGGAAAAAGTTTTTTTTGTTTTTGTTTTTCATTTTTTTGTGATTTGCAGGAAAAAAAAGGCAAGCACGGAGAACGAGATAGAAGAGTAAAAAAAAAAAAAAACCCTTCCTCTTTTCATTCTTTTACGTACCTTTTAAACTTAGCTCACTTGGTCCAAAGTTGCTTTATTCCTTAATAGGTCTTGAGTTCAAGTCTTATTAAGCTACTTTTTTAGTGCATGGAATTTCTATTTTTCAAGTTACTTTATTGTAAAAGTGCATCTCACATAAATAAAATAAAATAAAAAGTGAGTCACTTAAGTCTTTTAATTTATTGCCGCACTATTTAAAAGTGACATTATTGTAAAATTGAACCTCACTTATTCTACAAAAGTGATTCACTTCAAAGCAACTTTATTGTAAAGTGATTGTCAAAAGTTGGTCTTGGTAAGAGGGGGGTTCTTTTTTTTAGTTGGTCAAGTTAATATCTGCCATGTCACTATTGGGGACATCTTCAACATTTTCTTTGATCAAGCATAACTTCATCATCCAGAATCAGTTTTCAGTGCCATTTTTTTAAAACCGCATATTTTTTCGAGCTCTTTGCAACCAGATAGTTAGTTTCTATTTTTCATCCATTATTTTACAGTATGTCCACCCCTTGTGATATTATACTTACAAGTTCTAACTATTTCTCATGGAAATCTCGTATGGAGAATGTTCTACGAAGTATGGGACTTTTCAGGATAACCTCAAGGAAAGAAACAGAACCCACTGATGATGATAAGAAAAATAAATGGGCAAATAGATGTGATGAATCTCATGGATTGATTGGGATGTCAATCTCTACTGATTTGCAATTCCACATATCTGGAATTGATGAACCTGATAAAGCTTGGGAAAAATTGGAATCTGTGTTTGGTAAACACAATGAAATTTGGGGTCATCAACTTGAGAATGAGTTGCTTTCCTGGAATCCAAATGATTTTTCATGCATTCTAGACTATTTATCTAAGTATAAAACTCTTAGACTCTTATGTGCAGAATGCAAGATTAAGAAAGAAGACAAACAATGTATTTATCATATTTTTTTCAAACTTGGACCTACTCCATGAAAGAATCCTTGACTATAGCTAGCTATCAAGAGCCTAGTCTTGAATCATTTTGTGATTCCTTAATTAGAGAGCAAGATAAGCTCATTCATCTTGGAATAATTAACAATGCAGATACATCTACGAAAGCCTTATTGTCCCAAGAGAAAGAAAAGTCCAAGCCTCCCAAGAAACATAATTTTCACAATAATAAGCCAAACAACAAGGGTCCCAAACCCTCTCAGTCAGCTCCTTCTTTAAAAAATGACAAAGGATCCAAGCAAAAAGGAAAAAAGACTGAGTGTCATTGCAATTTTTGTGGAAAAGCTAATCATGATGAATCTAAGTGTTTCAAGAAGATGGTAGCCTTGGAAGCAACAATAAAGAAGCACCACATCAGCATAGATTCGTCTTCAGAATCTAACTCTCATGGACATGCACTTTGTGCTTCTAGTTACTCTTATACTGCATCTTCTTCTTCTACTTCAAATGAATGGATCATTGATTCTGGAGCATCTTATCATATGGCTAAGGATCAAGCCATCTTTTCTACTATGCATGAATGTAACACCAAACAAATATTTGTTGGTGATGATAGATCTCTAAGTGTTGTAGGATCTGGAATAGTTCCAATAGAAAATGGTCATTTCAGTGATATACTATGTGTTCCAAAAATTTCCTGCAATCTGTTATCAGTCTATCAAATTACTCATTCGGGTGAAGGTAAAACTATGACTTTTACACCTCACCAAGTTGTAATCAAGGATTTTAAAATACTCAAAATGTCCTTGCTACTGGAACTGTTGATGATATTACCAGGTTGTACAAATTTAACAACTTTGGGTCATCACCTTTTCCTTCAATTTTTGTTTCTCATAGGGATAACTTGAGCAAACTTTGGCATAAGCGATTTGGTCACTTAAATTATCGCTCATTGCAACAACTATGTAAAAACAATATGGTGACTGGTCTTCCGATGGTATCTTACAAGGATGGTGTTTGTTCTGGTTGTGTACTCGAAAAACATCATCGAAACAGTTTTGACAAATGTGCCTCTTGGCACACCTCAGTTCCTTTGGAGCTTGTGCATAGTGACTTGTGTGGTCCTCTTCCATCTGCATCATTTTCTGGTTTCAAATATTTCTTAACTTTCATTGATGACTACTGCAGACGCACTTGGGTTTACTTCCTAAAACTTAAGAGCGAAGTATTTAACATGTTCTTAGCCTACAAGGCCCTTGTTGAAAAACAATCTGGTCATCAATTTATTAAGTTAAGATCTGACAATGGAGGTGAATATGTTAACAACAAGTTCACTACTTTCTGCACTGAACAAGGAATCCAACAACAACACACTATTCCATATACACCACAACAAAATGGTGTAGCTGAACAGAAAAACCGCACTTTAAAAGAAATGGCTAATTGTATGATCCAATCTAAGGGACTAAGTCTTCAATATTGGGTTGAGGCCATAAATTATGCAAATTACATAGTTAATCGCACACCCACTAAAGTTTTACAAGGTATAACACCGGAAGAAGCATGGAGTAAAATTAAACCAGATGTAAGTCACTTTCGTGTGTTTGGTTGTGAAGCATGGGCTCACATTCCGAATGAAAAATGTAAAGCATTGCAGCCTAAAAGTGAAAAGTGCATATTTGTTGGATATTCTAAAGATGTAAAAGGTTATAGACTTCTTCAGCCCATTCACATGATATAATCATTAGAAGAGATGTTAAATTTGATGAAAATCTCTTGGCATGCGAGCCTAACTTGGCGGGAGTGACGTCTTTGGCCTGCAAGCCTGATTCGGCGATTGTGCCTTCCTCTTCTTCTTCCAACTTCCTTAACAGGTTTCCAACTCCAATTTCTGATGATGACAGTGAGGATGAAAATCCACCTCCGCCTGCTCATGTTCCTCCAATTGCACCAGCACCAATGCCTCCTCGATGGGTCCGCTCAACATGTGAAGTAGCTGGTGATCTTACTGGTGATCCTAGAGATCAACATCGAACACATTCTCAGTTTCAGTGAGCCTCTTCCCTTTTGGCTCAATTTTCTGAGAATCATGATCCAGAAACTTTTGCAGAAGCTTCAGGAAATCCAAATTGGGATGCAACTATGGATGAAGAATATCGTTCCTTAATGGCGAACAATACTTGAGATCTTGTTCCTCTTCCAAAAGGAAGAAAACTTGTCAGATGTAAATGTCTACAGAACTAAGTATGCATCAGATGGAAGTGTTGAAAGACTTAAGGCAAGGTTAGTTGCCAAAGGTTTTTCCCAAGTTGAAGGGATTGACTACAATGAAATCTTTGCCCCTGTAGCAAAAATGAACTCCATCCGCCTTGTTCTTTCCCTTGCAGCCTTACATAACTGGGAAGCCCATCAAATGGATGTCAAGTCTGCCTTCTTACATGGTGATTTACATGAGGAAATTTACATGGAACAACGTCCCGGATATGTTCAAAATAACTCTAGCCTTGTTTGTCTCCTTAAGAAATCCTTATATGGCCTTAGAGGGTCCTTGGCTAGTTGATCGATTATGAGAAGCTCATGTAAATTTATTTCTTTTGCATAATAAATTGCTCCAAGTAGCTATTTGGCTGGGGCTGTGGACTGTTTCCCTCTCAAGGGTTTTAAACACGTGACAAACATCGGTGTGTTGATCTTTGATCTATTTGTGTGAAGCGGTTGCTCAAGGTGTTCGGTCTTTTGGGAGTACCCTGTGTACCCGAACAGAAAATACAAGCCTTCTTAATATCTAAGGTTTAAGGAGGTTAGGTTATTTATACATAACCAAAACTTAACTCTAAAACACAATTGTAAATCTTGATTTTTCTTTTAAATATATCAATAGTTCGAAGGTTTAAGGAGGTTAGTTTATTTATACATAACCAAAACTTAACTCTAAAACGTAATTGTCAGTCTTCATTTTTCTTTTAATCATATCAATAGCTTTTAGAAACAAAAGTAATGAAAAAGAACATTAATGAAAATGTCCTTAAAGGAATTAAAGTTATTTTTTATTAGTATCACTATTACAAAAGTTAGGGCCACTCGAAAAAGCATTTGCTATTATCAATGCCTTTGGTGGTCAAGTCCTTTTGAGCCGATTATATGTGCATTATATTTTTATTAATATATAAAAGGTTAAGGTTATGTCAGGGAACATATTTCTTCATAGGCTAAGTCATTTGGTGGCGATGTCATTTTGAGCATGAGCAAGTTAGACATTTATTATGATTTTTTTTTTTAAATGATAATCTATTATAAAATATTCATATGAGATTGTTCAACATGAGTGGACGCCAAACATAGATACAAAAATTGTCCAAAAAACAACATGGTTGGACACATATCAGCACAGGAACTAGTCAAAAGACTACATAGCCAGCAAAAAAGACAAGAAGGGAAACCCCGCAGTCACCCCAAATGCAGTCAGAATAGTCAAGACCACCTTCAGGCGAAGGTCGGAACATGAACCCAATCAACCAACAAACCTTTCGATGACCACCGTTCAGAGAAGATGAAATCATCTTCAGCATACAAAGCCAACTTCGAAAGAACATCCGCTTGTGCATTCTGTTCTCTGTAGATGTGAGAGAAGGCAATCTCTTGGAAACCTTCTATCAACCTTCCCACACAGCTCAACCACGACATCAAGTGCAATATTTGGATGTGGTTTGTGCCTTGAGCCTAGTCTATAATAACCTTGGAGTCGCCAAAAATGTGTATGCCATCCAAACTAAGATACGAGCTGAAGCACAGAAGGATCCATATCGAGAGAAATTCTCTCTTAGTTTTTGACCCATATCTGCAGTTCATCCACACCTTGTAGTAACTGAGATCAGGAAACCTCAAAATAGCACCAGCACCACAAATATTAGCAAAGGCCTATGATGCTCTGTAAAAAATTCCCACCAGTTCATGAACACCAGTAAGGTCCTTTGGCACCCGAGGAACCAAGCCTGGACAAACACTTGAGGGGAGGATACCACCTAATTCAGAATAGGCCTTCAAACTCCAGACTGTAATATCCAAGGGTCACGTCCGCTCGCCCTCGAAGATGAGCCTATTCCTGCACCTCCAAACAGCCCAAATGGTATAGCATGATAGAATGCACATTTCTAGGTATTTTTTCCCCAAGAGCCATAAGCAGTAGGACAATGAATCTCTGCTCCAAGGAGAGACAACTTTGGTCATATCAGCAATAATTTTTCAAAATAATAAACAAAAGAAACAAGAGAAAAATATATGAAATATGCTTTCATCTGAAGAGCCACACAACAAGTTCTCCCATGTGAGGAGACTATTGTCTAATTCCAACCAGACGCAGATGACGATCCTCGGTGGCAGCTTCCACTTCCATGTTTTATACCACCATTCCCGATTATCAATAAAAGCGTCCATAAACTGCTGATATGCAAGCTTAGTCGTCAACTTACCAACAAAGACCATCGGGTGAAGCATCCAAGCTTATAGCCCCCATATTCAAATACTTGACATATCTTGACCATTCATCACCCATTGAACTAGAAAGACCTAACTGTCCAGCTGATAGCCAACCCTGCTAAGTCGAGTCCTTGACCGGAACCGCAGAACCATGGTAGAGGGAGAAAATTCCTTTGCAATGGAGGAAATATAAGAGCTCATGTGAAAGGACATGAATCTATGGACCCCCTACAATTGGGTATTCACCAACTCTCATAGCCTGCCCATCACCAGGCACCCAAGCCAACCATGAAGAAAAAATCTTAAAAGAAGCGAGTAAGCCATCCCAAACATTGGAACACCTGCCCGGCTTCTTGAAACTTCTGACCCACTGAATCAATGTAGAATTTCTGATATATTTCTCCTTGATAACTTGTGACCACAAGCTCCGGATCGTAAAACCAGCCATAAACTTTTGGCCCTCAAAGCAAGAGAAAAAAAGTGCAAGTTGTTTAGGCCCCATCCACCTTTCTCCACAAGATGGGCCAAATCCTCCCAAGGCAACAAGTGGTATTTGGACTAAGTTACATCGCCAGACCAAAGAAAGGCCATGGTCATCTTCCTCAACATGTATATGGTGGCCTTTGGGACCTTACAAAGTGAAAACGAATACAAAACCATGTTTGTAAAAACAAACCGAGCTAGTGTGATATGCCCCCCAATAGACAACCATCGCCATCCCAGAATTTGATTCTTTGTTCAAACCTCTTCAGGAACCACAACCAGTCCCCTGCCTTATAACCATTCGGCTTTATAAAATACCCCAGGTATTTTATGCCTTCGGTAAAAGAGTAAGAAGCCATCTGAAATATTTGTTCCATGCCACCCTTTTGAAGAGTAGAGGCCTCATTCAAAAGAAGACAAGATTTATTTATGTTAATTGATAAACCTTTTACCTCACCAGAAGCCTTGGCCTTGAGGAGAAGTCTACTAAGACCTTCTATCACTAGCAAAAAAAGGAGGGGTTAGAGTGGGAACCTCTGTCTAAGCCCCCGGTGCACTTCAAAGAACTCTATTGGTTTTCCATTGATAAGCACAACATAGGACACCATCAAGATGCAGCTCATGATCCATTTCATCATTCGGAAAGGTATACCTATCTGGATCAAAACGAACCTGAGGAATCCCCAAGAGACCCGATCGTATGCTTTATTAAGATCTATTTGTAATGCCGCAACCTTCATTGATCTTGTCTTTACACTGTGAAACACCTCTTGAGCCACCCCCACTGCTTCCAGAATCTGTCGGTTTCGTAAAAACCCAAATTGCTCCATCGAGAGTCCCCTCGAGAGCTCGGGCTTAAGATGAATGGCAATGATCTTAGAAATTACTTTGTAAACATAGTTGCACAGAGATATCGATCGGAAATCCCCCAGGTCAGCCGAAGCATATTTTTTAGGGATCAAAGCCACAAAGTTTGAAGTCATGGCCCCAAATACTGCACCCCTAATTCTTGAATCTTCCACTTCCCACAAAAGGTTCGGCCCCATGAGATTGAAACAATCCATGAACAATTCACAGGTCCACCCATCGGGCCCCAAACTTTTTGATCTAGGCGATTCCATTATGACCGCTTTGAGTTATGCCATCTATACAGGAACACATAACTCATCGCCAGCCATCTCTTCAAAGATCCTAGGGTATTCTTTCACGATTTTTAATTGATCAATCAGTGAAATGTTTCCTTCAGCCCTGAAATATGTCTGAAAATATGAACAAGCCTCCTTAGACATTTCATCTTGGTCCTTTACCAAGCGGCCATCACTGGTCTTCAGCTCCCAAATGTAGTTTATGTTCCTCCGATGATTCACGTATTTGTCAAAGAATTTAGTATTCAAATCACCAGCCTCTAGCCAGACCATGCGACTTTCTAATCTTGCCTTCTCATGTGCTATATGAAGGATTGAGGCCTTCTCCATCTCTAGACTGAGAAGCGTGTCCTTTTCATCTCGTCCCCACACCATCGGGTCTGATATCACACTCAACTCCCCAATTTTTTGTTCAATACCATTCAGAGATGCCTTGTTGGATGAATTACGAGCCTTAATCCATGTTTTATCCTGCTGAGCTTCTCCATAAGTAAATCCATGTGAGCCAAGTTAAGCTAACTATTATTAGCAAGCCACACCTCATAAATCTGTTCTTTGAAACCCTCGGCCTTTAACCACCCATGGTTGAATTTGAAGGATCTAGCGGGGCCAGTTCCACTCATTTCTAGCTTCAAAAAAATAGGGTGATGGTCTGAGAGCCTTGAAGAGTCAACCCAAGACCTATACTTCACCGCTTTCTCTAACAAAGACTCGCCGATCAAAAATATGTCAAGGGGCTTAGCCACACATCATGCACTTATCCTACCATTGCTCTAGGTAGGACACAGAGTATCCAGTTCCACATCCACCAGATTTTTAGATCCTATCAACTCCACAAAATAATTGCTTAAAGGGTCAATTTTTTATTTCGACCCCCATATCTCACATGACGATCATGTAAAGTTTAAATCACCTGCTATCAGCAAATTCGGGAGCTTGAACGTACCTTCTACCGCAACCTTGTCCCAAAAAATATCCTTGGAATTATATGGCCCGTAAACATTGATGAGGTTGATTTCCTCTAGGAAATCCATACAATAACTTGTCAAAAGAATCCCTGCAGACACAGAAAAAGCTTTTAGCTTAACTTTACTTGGGTTCCAAGCCGCCAGGAGTCCCCCAGACAAACCCAAGTCATGTGTCGATGCCACCTCCCAATCACATTTGATTTTAAGAAAAAGAGAACTAGATTTTTTAGCCGAGACCATCATCTCTTGAAGAAATATAACATTCGGCATCTCCCTATCCATTATTCTCTGAAGGGAAAGCTCATTTTTGGAGCCCCCCCACTTCCCTGATATTGATGGATGCACAGATCATTTGTGACCCCTAGAAAGGGATTTCATGCCTCTAAGTGCCTTGGAGTTAACTAAATACTGAGGAGGATTTGTGGTCAAGCCATTATCCACCGATGCAAGTTCGGGACCTTTCTTAACCTTCCTCGCAGTACGGGTCTTAATAGGAGAAAATTTAGGTTTTAAACCCCCCAAGTAGGAAGAGGAGGAGACGAAACAACCGGGCATTCCAATGGTACAAGGTCATCTTCAGGTGGTTCCGGAGGACGTATTGGGATGCCGCCAACACATGGCCCAAGAAAATAGCAAGCAGCTTATTCCAGAGCAAACCCTTTTAGGCTTAGGATTATCATTAGGAAAAGGATGTGAAGGATTCGAGGTGGATGGTGATGGTTCTTCTTCTTTGATTTTTCCAATGTAGACCTGGGTATTAAGGACCCCCATACCCACCACCTCACCATTGGAAGTAGAGCCCAGTTCAAACCCAAAGCCCCCCCTACAGAATGGTGACATCCCCAGGGTGACCTCCACAACCTCCTCCTTGTTTACCGGAGACGAGGTTGTCTTTTAAGCAAGGAGACCACCGTTAATGATAGAGCCAAAATTAGGGTCTAACACCCCCCTATAAAAAAACATGTTTCCAGATAGCGCATAATCCCCCACCTCATCCCCTTTTTTCTCTAGATAACTGACAAAATTGCTATCATTTACATTCAAGGTAGACGCAAAAGTAGGGTTGAGTTTGTTCCACTTACGCAGAAATGGTAGATCCATCAGCTAAGTCGATTCGAGCGCTCCACATGAGGGAAGACGTGAATCCATATTGGCCTGGAAGTCTTTGCTCAAGTCTTCTGAAGACCACGCATCCGCATCTGACGACCCAAGGTCTCCATCTGAACCTGAAGAGCTACATTGCTTCCACAGGTGTCTAATCTCACGAATCTTGGAGCACCGAAATGGGATGCCCCAGTAGTCCAAGTTTTTTGAAATAGTTCTATCCCACCAATCAATTATGACTTTCTCCCTGAAACCCAAATTCATGTCTATTTCGACTAGGATCTTTCCAATACGTCTGTTGATACCTTGCAGCATCCCCTCATCCAAATGGATAAAACAACCCAGATGGTAACCTATAGCCTTCAAAGCATCTTGATTCCAAAAGCAAATGGGAAGGTCCAGGAATAGGACCCAAATGTGTCTAAAACGTAACCTCTTCGTTGTCGGGTCGAACCCATAATTCCAATGCCTTAGAATCAAGTTTCCACAACCATACATCCACGAGGAGTCCAGAACGAAGGTGGTGTGTTCCTCCATTATGAAAATGAAGCCATACCAGCCCTTCTGTAGCACATAAATCATAGGGTTACAACACAAAATGGGCCCCCAAACCCTCACCATCTAATATTCTATCTTGCTACATCTCATGGCCTTGTAACTGAACTTTCCAACAAGACCCATCAGGGTCATCCCCACCATCTCCTCCAACCCCACACCACGACCCAAAGACATTCTATCTTCGTCAGGTCATAGTTTCCATTTCCTGTAGCGGCCCTTGTTACGAAGAGGAAAATTCTTTCTATGATATACCCTTGATTCCCCCTTGCCCAGCCTATTTTCCAAGTTTGCATGGGATTTGGAGTTGACCGGTCTAGCAGGACCGTCACCAACACTGTGTTTAGGAAGAATGTCATGTGCATCTGTTAAAATAGACTTCGTGTTTCCCATAGCTCACTCATCACCCATATTTCCAACCACCTCAATTGGATTCAAAGCATCATCAGGTGGGACATATTTTCCCATCGCGGCCTCACCACCTTGCATGAACTGAGCACACGACGAGGCCAACAGGTTCAGCCAACCAACAGATAGAAAGGGAATATTGGAACCAGGAAAATGTATCCTTTAGTGATCCCCACCTCAGTCGTCGCGTTCATCAACACCAAACCCTAGGGTTTGAGGATAGCGACAAATGGTGTCTTTTGCGTATATTTTTTATAATGGCCTGGGTAGCATGGGCTTCAGTACTTCACTGAGCTACAATATCTCCACCCTTCTAGGATCCAGAGTTGTTATATCTTTGAGGGTGTGGAACCTATCACAAACTGCATAAATTCAGTGCCAAACACCAAGTGACAAAACTGTCAACAATATTCCACCATCCTGATTTGATTTCTCAGAAGTTTGTCCACCTAGGATCTCACCAGAGCTTCACAAAACTCAAAAGTCTATCCCCCTTAACTAACTAACAACAACAAGCATCCCCATATCTCCCTAATTCCTTGGATCCCGAGGAATAGTGTTGTCATCATGGAGTTGGCACAGGGAGAATGAATTTCGGTCAACCCAAAGCATCCAGGCCCAGGATCCGAGCTTCACGAGCTCCATCAAACCCCAGTTGCAGACCAAAAAAGGTGAAAGCAGTTGAGCAAAATAAAATAAAAAAAGTATATTAGTCTAAGCAGTTAGTGTCACCAGTTAGTCTAAGTCTATTAGTTTATTATGATTTCATATAGCATTAGTCTAATAATTTAGTGTCACCATCTCATTTTGTGCCAAATTTAAAGTGATTTTTTTAAATATTAAAAAAAAACTAATATCCTTCGGTGAAAAACATAATTGGCATGATTGATGATATGGTCCAATAACAAAAACTCAGAGAAAACTTTAGTTCAATGCACTTTTCCCACGTGAATTAATGGCACAGTGATAATGTTAAAACATGAAGACCTTTTATCCGGCAACGCAATGTGCAATACATATTCTATTCTTAAGATCAATGGTTCAACGGTGGAGAACTTTAACATTATAATATATTAGCCATTGCTTTAAGAAGGTGCAATAATAAGTTGATAAGTGGTTGTGGATGGGTAAAATGATTAGGAAATTAAAACTAAAAAAAAGTATATAGACAAAAGTTCAAACATTATGTAGATTTGATTTTGTATAATAAAGTTTTTTGGTTCAAAATTATTACTTTAAATATTTTAGTTTTAAGGTATAATTGATCTATTAATATTGCTTCAAAGTATTTTTGTTTCAAAATGACTACCTTGAAGATTTTAGTTATAATTTTTGTAGAAAGGTTATGTTGGATTTTAGCCCTATCTTCTCCATTTTCTTTTAGGACAAACTAAAATTTTACATTTACCTAAGTCATTAACCGAATTGAGGGTTTGTTTTTATAAAATCTTTTGCAAATATATTGCTTTTCTATTGAATCCATTTTCTATATTAACTTGGAAGTCAACCATGCATTGAAGATTGTCAAAGCAATTTTCAAGATTATATCTAAATCAAAAATTATTCTTGCTTGTGGTAAATGTGGGATATAGATCCTAAGTGCAAATTAAGAAAATGTAGCGCATTTGCTAAAAAGCTAGCAGTAAAGAGTTTTGGGTTTTAAGCTAGAATGCATATGCATCTTTCATAAGAGGTAGCCTACTATTGGACGATACAACTGTGATGAAGTTAAAATGGTGTCAGGACAGTAAATGGCAAGTTTAGAAAGTATGGAGATGTTGAGAAGTCTGTGTAGGAAGTGCGCTGAGGAGATGTGTCACATACCCCAATTTTACAAAAACAATTTAATATTATTTGAGGATAATATGTTAAATTTTATGCTAAGTTGTAATTGATGACTCAGTAGGGTCAAGGATAATTATTGTAAATTCTGAATATTTTATTTATAAATAAATAAAGGAGGAGACAACAGCTTAGGAGAGCTGTTAAAAGAGTGTTTACTGGTCAAATTGGTGGAGGAGACTGGGTGGAGAGCAAACTGACATGTGGCAACATCCTCAAACCACTTCCAACTGTTGCAGGTGGCAACCTCCCTACATTTGGGGTCATGATTCCCCAAGAAAGTGGAATCAGAGCAGGTGGCTCAATTAATGAAAACTGACCCAAAATACCTAGGCAATCTTTATAAAAATTCCCATTGAAGAGAGCTGAGGCTGCTCATTCTAGAGAAGTGAAAATTTAGGTTGAATGCATGTACTTCTGAGAAATTCAATGGAAGGGAAATCTGGAAAGTGTTTGAGGGGATAACTGCTGAATGATCTAGTTGCAGCTTTTAAAGCCGAAGATCATACTGCTGAGAGCAGAGTGTTTTATTGAGATATTGAACTAGTCAGTTGACAGAGGGTTCTACTGTTTGTATTCTCCACCAGTTCTCAGCCAAGAAGACCAGGAACAGGCTTGGGGGTCCTGAGGAAGCGTTGTTTGAGTGCTCTCCAAGAGATTGGTAGGGAGGAACGGCCTCCTAATGCTGTTGTCATCTGTCCTCAACAGGTTCTATGTTATTTGAGTTTACTGTTTTAATTAAGTAATATTAGTTTATTTGCTAAATGAAAATTAAAAATTCAGAGTTTATGAAATGTTAGATTTAATATTTTTATTAGATTGTTATAGAAATGAGATTGGTTTAGGAAATAATAAAATAGAATTAGAATCAGTTTCTGTACTGTGTTTTTCCACACCTAGAAACCAGGTCGTACTCTAGCATAGATAGAATGTTTTAAGTAGATAAGAGAATGAAAATAGTACGTAGGATTGTGTATTTGTAAGTAGCAAAGTAAATCATTTTAATGTTTAAATTATTATGAAAGAAAAATAGTGTTATGATTTATTTGTGTTTACTTTTTTTACTTAGTATAACTAAATGAAATGTAGAAAAGAAACAGTAAACTATATTAGAGTTACAGCAACAGTATATAGTTAAGTATATAAACAAGCTACTAACCACACAGTTTATCTTTTAACAATATCAACTAAATCTTGAACTATTATTTAATATAAACTAGATAGGGTTAGGTTAAAAACTCTTGATTTATAAAGAGTAAACAGAATTACAGAGTTTACTTTCTATCCTCTAGAAAACTATGAATAAATTCTATGTGACAGAATAGTAAATAAAAAATGTAATTATAAACAATAATTAATATAAAAACTAAATATTTACATATTTAGAAACTACTTATATTACCAGACATGCTTATAACTTGTGGAGGAAGAACCTCAGGGTCAAAACCCTAACTTCAAAATTATTGAATTTTAATTTAATTTACTTAAGTTTTAATCCATTTACATTGAAAACTATATAAATAAACTTTACAGAAAGATTTCAAAGCATACTTAAGACTATTTACAGTCTTTGCTTAAAACAAAAATATTTTATAAACAAGCAAGATAAGTTACAATTAACAAGTTAAAATACCACCACACTCCTGTAATAGCCAAACCGAAGAAACAAGAAGCCGAGCCTAAGTAATAATAAATTAAGAGTATAATTATACAAGGGATTCATTCCATTGAAACCATAACTATTATATTCTGAACGGGTAAGTATAAAAATACAAATTTTACATTACGATTGATCTACAGTCCTCACATTAATAATAATCACTTACAAAAGATAACTTACACACTATTTATCTTCACTAACAGTCGAAGAAGGAAAGACCCTAATTACACACAATTATCACTTACAGGATTACAAAACTATTGCATAAATGAGACTGAGTTCGAAGTTAAAAACCTTCTTAAAACCAAATGTGTTACATTGTCAGGCCGTAGGGCTTAAAATATAACCAAAATACATCACACAACTCAAGGTTGGTATTACCCAGCACTGTAGCGAGGGTTTGTAAACAAAAACTGAAAAACAAATTATTAAAACAATGAAGACAGGAGAACCTCCACATTTTAAGAAACAAAGTATGATATTACTTACCCATAAGACTGTAATTCTTGTTTACAAGTCAAGAAAGCTAAATACAAGTCATGACATAGAAGCCAGAGTTACCCTGCAACAGGAAAGGGTTTTACTAACAAAAAAAACTAAGTAATAATTGAAAACAAAGTATCTAAGCAATGGAGGAACCGAAGCCGTGCTTCTTTTCCAACTGAAAACCCTTTTTGCCTTAACCATTGCAAGTAGGGAGATGCCACGTTTTTAACCGAGGCTTACCATTTGGTCTTGAAGTCAATCCAACGCTGGAGAGGATTCTTCCAAGTTTGAATACGAACTATAACTTGCAAGCGAGACCAAAGAATTTAGTTAGAAGATGTATATTCTAATACTAAAACTGTATTTTGAATTTTATAAATCATAGCAGGGTCAAATTTATACCTGAAGGCAAAGAACTCTGGAGCCGAGGAGGTAATCGAACTAGCACAACGAAGAGCACCTTGAAGAACAAACCCTCGTGCTAACCTGTGATAGAGGCAGTAGGGTTCACAATCCAAACTACACCGACGATGGAGCAAGTTAAAGCTATGGCAATGGCCACGTAAGGAACTGACACTCTAAAACTATTGACAGAGTAAGCCACTCTCACAGCAATATACTACTTGCAGAAATAAAACACGATACGAGTTGTGCATCACTCAACTCTTTCACAAGAGTTGCAGCACTTCACTACACACTAATGGAGCTGTAAAACGAGAATCGAGCGAGCCCTCATGGCCGCGGAGAAACCAGACAGTGCAAAGCCAAACCCTCAACGATGAATGAAGAAGATAGGGTTACGTTGCAAGCTTTTAAATCGTTCATTGCACGGTGGAGGCTACTCCACGTGCCACTGAAATTTTTACTCAGCAATGGGTCGATCACTATAGGCTCCTGCACTGTCAGATAAAACTCGTCATTGCCAATGATTTAAATAATAGACACAATGATAATGTTAGTTATAAAGTCAAAAACATATCATTACAATGATAAACCATAAGTTAAGCAATGGTAAAAAAACAAGACATATGTTGCATCGTTAACCTTTATTTTATGAAAATCTTGGAATCTTTCATTGGTATAACAACTATGGAAAGATCTTTAGTAGAGTATTTGCCTTTGATAATAAGTTCATAGTACTATTATTAATCATTTATACAAACATATTGTTACATGACTATGTTGTTAGAACTAGTGTTAAGTAAACACTAGTGGGTAAAACAAATTAGTTTATAAATCAACTATATGTAAGTAAAAATAGATAGTATTTACACCCTAGAATAACTCTTACATTGGTATATAGTCTATAGTGCCATGGTGTAGGTTAAAATTCTCGAAAGTTGGTGATCTTTTGGTCTCCATGAGGAACCAAAACTCTAAATGAATCAAACCAATGTTAGATTAGACTTAGTAAATAAAAGATAGTAAAACTATCTAGGGTTAAAAATAGTATCACTTATTGATATTAATAAATGATATGGTAATGTAATTTTTACTACATTACTTGTGACATGATGAACTTGGAAGGTCGAAATTAAGCCCAGTGACTTTTAATGCAAGTAGACATTATAAATGTAGCTGATGATTCTTCTCTACTAGAGCAGAATTAAGTGTGGAGCTAAGTAATCTAATGTAAGCTTTTCTTTTGAAGACGTTAGATTGACATTCATGCTTTTAAAACAACATTTAGATACTAGACATTGCAATTGTAGTAAATACTTGTTTCAGTAAAAGCATCTTTATATAAAATTATGAGCTCTATGCACATCAGTAAAACTTATGAAGAACTTGGATTATAACTTTTAAATCATGCTAGTGGAAGAGAGTAGTAGATCAAGGATGTTAGTCTTTACTACTAAACCTAAATTGCTTTCATAGATGCAAAAACGACAAAGAAAGTTACTTTACCTCGTAGTATCCTTGAACTCTATTAAGCAAAATTTACTCTAGCATTTTATATATGCTAAAGAAGTACATCGGGAAATAACACTTTAATAAACTCCTACTTGTTCAAAATTTACCTGTTGAACCTGTAAGATCCAGAAATCCAGCTAAGTTAGCAATTACTAAGTAAGCCCCAGTTTAGAACATAACTTCTCACCTACTTGACAAAATAAAATCATCAGTACAACTAGAAGTAACTGAATGCAGGTCATTTACATAACATATCAAAATTAAAGTAGTATTAGTTTTTATATGTTTAAAGTTAATCATTACTTTTGCTAATTGTTCCATTTTTTCGCTAGCCGCTAGTAGTTATCAAACTGCGACTATAAACAATTTATGTTACATTAAAAAAAAAATTAAATTTTGTGAAAATGTGGGGTTTTGACATGTGGTATCATAGCACAAGGTTCAAACACTAGGCCTTGATGAAGCCCAACTTGCTTTTATGAAACAGTGAATTTAAATTATTTTTGCTGATGTTATTTTCTTTTAATGTTATTCAACAGAGAAATTGTTTCTAAAGTTTAACAACAGGTATGGAAAGACTGGAGGAATATGTGGAAGAAGAATCTCCCTTTACTGAACAAGAAAACTTACAAAGAGACCCTATACAAGAAGACATAACCACTAATTCCTCAGAACTTTTACAAACAATAAAAGACTTAAAATCTAAAATGGAATCTGTTAAAAGAGAAAATGAAAGGATTCTGAGAGCTCAGGAGGAGCTGAATCAGATCCTAACAGAAAGATTTCAAACTGAGGGAAGGGGTGAAAGAGTTGATTCAGAAGATACAAGTTACCAACATAAATATAAAAAGATTAAACAGACTAAAAATGAAAGAAGCTCATCTTCAGAGGTATTTGGTGATCAACGTAATTTTCATTCCAGTAGTGATAGTAGTGATGACAACCATTATACTAAAAAGAGAAAATATAAACCTTATGAGGAAATTTATGGGGAGTTTAAAAAGATTAAACACCAACATTCAATGGAGAAACTAAGAAGGGGGAGGAAGCGGTATCCTGGTTATTTGGGATGAAGAAGTACTTCCAGATTTATAACTATTCTAACCAATTAAAGGCTAGAATGGTTATCTACAATCTTTCAAGGAAGGCTGATATATGGTGGCAAGATTTAAAGAGAGTGAAGGGAATAAGAGAGAAGAACGTTAATTGGAGTACTTTCAAGAAGTACTTTAAAAAGAAATTTCTATCTGAGCAGTACTATGAAGAGAGATCAAAATAATTCTATGAGTTTAAAATAGGTTCAATGACTATGAAAGATTTAAAAAACAAGTTTTTAAGTCTGCATAGGCATGTGCCATACCTTGTAGATGAAAAACCAAAGGTACAGTGATCCCTCAGCTATTTACCTTATCACATCAGGGATAGGATTAAGTATGACAATCCAAAAACTCTGGAAGAAGCTATGAGGAAAGCCAATTTCTGTTATGAATAGAATCGAAAGAAGGAGAGCATGGCCAACTAGAAGGCCAAAAAGAATAACAACCATTATGATCAAAAGAAGAAATAGTTTGTGCCCAACCGAAATTCTAAAAATAATAAGGCCAGACATTTTCCTAACAAGAATTTCCAAGGGAATAAGAATAATTCACCAAGCAATTAGAACAATTCAAAGGGTAAAGAGTCTGCTAATAATCATGGTAATTACACAAAGAACTTTGAATGCAAAGAACCTATAAAGTGTTGGGAGTGTAATGGCCCACATTATGCTTCAATCTATCCTAATTGGAAAAAGACTGTCAGTAATATCCATACCATACAGGTGGATATGACTATTGGAGACTTAACAAGGACTATGCCCAGGATCAATGCAGCCTTGGAGAATCGACAGGAAGACTATCAAACTTCCATAGTGGAAGTAGAAGGTATGATAAAACAAACCCCTATATCTATTTTAATTGATCCAGGGGCTAGTCTCAGTTATATTTCGCCTAAATTGGTAGAAAAATGTAAGCTTCCTGTGGAAAAATTTGAAAATTCTTGGTTGGTTCAGTTATCCACTGGTGCAAAAAGGAAGGTAACTTGTTTTGTAAAGAAATGTGCAGTAGTTATGAATCAATTTGAAACGGTTGTAAAGCTTAATGTACTACCTCTTGGTTCTTACGACATACTAATCGGTATGGATTGGTTATAGCAACATAGGGTGATCTTAAATTGTTATGATAAAACCTTTACATGTATAAATAATGATGGAAAATCAATAAGTGTAAAGGGAATCCCTAGAAAAACAACCATAAGGCAGATTTCTGCTCTTCGGCTTAATAGAGCCGTTAGGAAAGGTGATAAGGCTTATGCAGTAACAGTAACTGATGAGAAAAATCTAAATAAAACAGACAAATTAAAATTGGAGGACATACTAGTTTTAAGAGAGTATGCTGATGTATTTCCA
>LPNX010682260.1:700595-736810 GCA_001517045.1 Pseudotsuga menziesii | reverse complement strand
ATTATTTTATTATTTTAACCATTATTTTATTATTTTAACTATTATTTTATTATTTTCCTTAGGAGGCCCATTTTAGACCCCAAAATTCCTCTAATGCAAAAGAAATTTCGGGACTACCTCCGAAAAGGGAACTAAATTTTACCATTGAGCTGGTACCTGGTGCAGTACCCAGCTCAAAGGCCCCTTACCGAATGAACATACTTGAACTTAATGAACTAAAGTCACAATTAAAAGAACTTATTGACAAGAAGTATATTTGACCCAGTGTGTCTCCATGGGGGGCACCTGTCATCTTCGTTAAGAAAAATGACGGAACCATGCGACTTTGCATGGATTACCGTCAGTTGAATAAGATGACAATTAAAAATAGATACCCGTTGCCTCGCATAGATGATCTGTTTGATCAACTACGTGGAGCCACGGTGTTTTTGAAAATTGATTTAAGGTCTGGATATCATCAAGTTAGGATTAAACATGAAGACATCTTTAAAACAGCTTTTAGAACTCGATATGGCCATTACGAGTTTATCGTCATGCCATTCGGGCTTACTAATGCCCCAACCATTTTTATGTGTTTAATGAACAACGTTATGCATAAGTATCTAGATAAGTTTGTAGTCGTGTTTATCGACGACATATTAATCTATTCAAAAATTGAAGAAGAACATAAAGAACATTTAAAAAAAAATTTGCAAGAGTTACGAGATCATCAAATCTTTGCAAAGTTTAGTAAATGCGATTTCTTTAAACATAAAATTCAGTACTTAGGTCATGTGGTGACTAAGGAAGGGATTTCGGTGGATCCCGAAAAGATAAAGGCGATTGAAGATTGGTTGGTTCCTAAGGATGTAACTGATGTTCGATTCTTCATGGGAATTACTGGTTATTACCGGAGGTTCATTGAAGGTTTTTCGAGAATCGCAAATCCGATAACTTCTTTGTAGAATAAAGGAAAGAAAGTTGATTAGAACCAGAAATGTGAGGATAGCTTTAAAAAGTTAAAAACTTTATTAACCAGTGCACCTATTTTAAGAATAGCTGATCCAAATAAAGAATTTGTAGTGTGTACTGATGCCTGCAATGATGGTTTAGGCGAAGTATTGACTCAAGAAGGGTATTTTATTGCTTATGAGTCTAGGAAATTAAAAATTCATGAAAAGAATTATGCAACTTATGATCTAGAATTAGCTACTGTTATACATGCTCTAAAGATGTGGCGTCATCACCTAATTGGCAGAAAATTTATGCTAATGACCGATAATAAAGGACTAAAATATCTGTTATATCAGCCTAATCTAAATGCTAGACAAGCTAGGTGGCTAGCTTTTCTAAGTGAGTATGTTTTCGAAATTCAGCACATTAAAGGGAAAGAAAATAAAGTTGTTGATGCATTAAGTAGAAATGCAAGGCTAAAATTTACAGCAGTTATCAGCACTTATACAACAGATCTAGATGAACAGCTTAAATCAGGGTTAGAACAAGATGAAATTTATCAAAACTTACAAGCTAAAACAAAAGAAAATCCAACAGAAAGCCTAAGTAAAGGGTACAGTTTGAATGAAAAAGGATTTTTACTGTATAAGGACAGAATGTATGTACCTAAAGTTAAGTTAATAATTTTAGATGAAATTCATAAAACTCCATACTCAGGCCATCCAGGTTACCAAAAGACTATAACTATGTTAAAGAAAGAATATTTTTGGCCAAACATGAAGACTGAACTGGCAGAATATATCGCTAGGTGTTTTGAAGGTCAGCAGCTGAAAACTGAACATCAATGCCCAGCTGGATTACTTCAACCATTGCCCATTCCTAGATGGAAATGGGAGATAATTAGTCTCGATTTTGTTATTGGACTGCCTAAAAATTAGAATTTAAATGATTCTATCATGGTAGTGGTCGATAAATTAAGTAAAGCAACCCACTTTATACCTGTTAAAACTATGTATAAAGCTACAAACATCCCTGATATCTTTCTACAACAAATTTTTCGACTACATGGGATACCAAAAGTTATAATCTCAGATAGAGACCCTAAATTTACAGGTAACTTTTGGAAATCTCTGTTTAAAGGATTAAACACTGCATTAAATTTTAGTACTTCGTTCCATCCTCAAACAGATGCACAGACTGAAAGAGTAAACCAAGTACTGAAAGATTTACTAAGAATGTATGTGAAAGACCAGCCAGGTAAATGGGAGGATTATTTGCATCTAGTAGAATTTGCTTATAATAATAATTATCAAGCATCCGCCAAATTTAGTCCTTTCAAAATCTTGTATGGAAGGAAATGTAATACTCCTATCTCTTGGAGTAATGCGATGGATAGATTAGTATTAGGTTCTGAACTATTGAAAGAAATGGAAGAAATTGTAAAGCGGGTACAAGGTAATCTAAAAATAGCACAAGATTGACAGAAGATTCAAGCAGACCTTAAAAGAACTCCAAAGGAGTTTCAGGTAGTTGAACATGTGTTCATCAAGGTGAGACCCAAAAAGATCTCTTTGAGGTTGGGTAGTTGTGCCAAACTAGCACCTCGTTACTATGGTCCATTTGAAATACTGTCCAGGATTGGACAGGTAGCTTATCAATTAGCATTACCACTGAATTTAAGAGTTCTTAATGTTTTTCACATTTCTGTATTAAAGAAATATGTTCATGATGCTACTCATGTTGTTAACTGGAATGATGTATAGGTGGAACCAGAACGAGATTTTCTGGTGGAACCGGACTGTATCCTCGAGCGGAGGGAGATCACACTTCAAAACCGCACCATTTTTCAGGTGAAGGTGCAATGGAAGCACCTTAGTCTAGAGGAAGCCACCTGGGAATTGAAAAGTAATATGCGGGATGCATATCCAATTCTATTCCAAGGGAATTCTGAGGATGAAGAATAAATAACATCGAGGATGATGTTATAATTTAAGGGGGTGTGTATGTCACATACCCCAATTTTGCAAAAACAATTTAATATTATTTGAGGATAATATGTTAAATTTTATGCTAAGTTGTAATTGATGACTCACTAGGGTCAAGGATAATTATTGTAAATTTTGAATATTTTATTTATAAATAAATAAAGGAGGAGACAACAACTTAGGAGAGCTGTTAAAAGAGTGTTTACTCGTCAAATTGGTGGAGGAGACTGGGTGGAGAGCAAACTGACATGTGGCAGCATCCTCAAACCACTTCCAACTATTGCAAGTGGCAACCTCCCTACATTTGGGGTCATGATTCCCCAAGAAAGTGGAATCAAAGCAGGTGGCTCAATTAATGAAAACTGACCCAAAAGACCTAGGCAATCTTTATAAAAATTCCCATTGAAGAGACCTGAGGCTGCTCATTCTAGAGAAGTGATCATTCAGGTTGAATGTATGTACTTCATAGAAATTCAATGGAAGGGAAATCTAGAAAGTGTTTGAGGGGATAACTGCTGAATGATCTAGTTGCATCTTTTAAAGCTGAATATCATACTACTGAGAGCAGAGTGTTTTATTGAGATATTGAACTAGTCAGTAGACAAAGGGTTCTACTGATTGCATTCTCCACCAGTTCTCAGCCAAGAAGACCAGGAACAGGCTCGGGGGTCCTGAGGAAGCGTTGTTTGAGCGCTCTCCAGGAGATTGGTAGGGAGGAATGACCCCCTAATGCTGTTGTCGTCTGTCCTTGACAGGTTCTATGTTATTTGAGTTTACTGTTTTAATTAAGTAATCTTAGTCTATTTGCTAATTGAAAGTTAAAAATTCAGAGTTTATGAAATTTTAGATTTAATATTTTTATTAATATTTTTATTAGATTGTTATAGAAATGAAACTAGTTTAGGAAATAATGAAATAGAATGAGAATCAATTTATGGACTGTGTTTTTCCACACCTGGAAACCAGGTCGTACTCTAGCACAGACAGAATGTTTTAAGTAGATAAGAGAATGAAAATAGTAGGTAGGATTGTGTATTTGTAAGTAGCAAAGTAAATCATTTTAATGTTTAAATTATTATGAAAGAAAAACAGTGTTATGATTTATTTGCGTTTACAGTTTTTACTTAGTATAACTAAATGAAATGTAGAAAAGAAACAGTAAACTATATTAGAGTTGCAACAACAGTATACAGTTAAGTATATAAACAAGCTACTAACCACACAGTTTATCTTTTAACAATATCAACTAAATATTGAACTATTATTTAATATAAACTAGATAGGGTTAGGTTAAAAATTCTTGATTTATAAAGAGTAAACAGAATTACAGAGTTTACTTTCTATCCTTTAGAAAACTCCGAATAAATTCTATGTGACAGAACAGTAAATAAAAACAATGTAATTATAAACAATAATTAATATAAAAACTAAATATTTACATATTTAGAAACTACTTATATTACCAGACAGGCTTATAGCTTGTGGAGGAAGAACCTCGGGGTCAAAACCCTAACTTCAAAATTATTGAATTTTAATTTAATTTACTTAAGTTTTAATCCATTTACATTGAAAAATATATAAATAAACTTTACAGAAATATTTCAAAGCATACTTAAGACTATTTACAGTCTTTGCTTAAAACAAAAATATTTTATAAACAAGCAAGATAAGTTACAGTTAACAAGTTAAAATACCACCACACTCCTATAATAGCCAAAGCAAAGAAACAAGAAGTAGAGCCTAAGTAATAATAAATTAAGAGTATAATTATACAAGGGATTCATTCCATTAAAACCCTAACTATTATATTCTGAACAGGTAAGTATAAAAATACAAATTTTACATTATGATTGATCTACAGTCCTCACATTAATAATAATCACTTACAAAAGATAACTTAAACAGTATTTATCTTCACTAACAGTCGAAGAAGGAAAGACCCTAATTACACACAAGTATAACTTACAAGATTACAAAACTATTGCATAAACGAGACTGAGTTTGAAGTTAAAATTCTTCTTAAAACCAAATGTGTTACATTGTCGGGCCGTAGGGCTTAAGACATAACCAAAATACATCACACAGCTCAAGGCCGGTATTACCCAGCACCGTAGTGAGGGTTTGTAAACAAAAACTGAAAAACAACTTATTAAAACCATGAAGATAGGAGAACCTCCACATTTTAATAAACAAAGTATGATATTACTTAGCCATAAGGCTGTAATTCTTGTTTACAAGTCAATAAAGCTAAATACAAGTCACGGAATATAAGCTGGAGTTACCCTGCAATAGGCAAGGGTTTTACTAATAAAAAAACTAAGTAATAACTGAAAAACAAAGTATCTAAGCAATGGAGGAATCGAAGCCGTGCTTCTTTTCCAACTGAAAACCCTTTTTCCCTTGACCATTGCAAGCAGGGAGATGCCACGTTTTTAACCGAGGCTTACCCGTTTGGTCTTGAAGTCAATCCAACGTTGGAGAGGATTCTTCCAATTTTGAATACAAACTATAACCTGCAAGTGAGACCAAAGACTTTAGTTAGAAGTTGTATATTGTAATACTAAAACTGTATTTGGAATTTTATAAATCATAGCAGGGTAAAATTTATACCTGAAGGCAAAGAACTCTGGAGCCAAGGAGGTAATCGAACCAGCACAACGAAGAGCACCTTGAAGAACAAAACCTCGTGCTAACCTGTGATAGAGGCAGCGGGGTTCACAATCCAAACTACACCAACGATGGAGCAGGTTAAAGCTATGGAAATGGACACTCAAGGAACCGACACTCTAAAACTATTGACAGAGTAAACCACTCTCACAACAATATACTACTTGCAGAAAGAAAACACAATACGAGCTGTGCATCACTCAACTCTTTCACAAGAGTTGCAGCACTTCACTACACACTAATGGAGCTGTAAAATGAGAATCAAGCGAGCCCTCATGGCTGCGGAGAAACCAGACAGTGCAAATCCAAACCCTTGATGATGAATGAAGAAGATAGGGTTACGTTGCAAGCTTTTAAATCGTTCATTGCACAGTGGAGGCTACTCCACGTGCCACTGAAATTTTTACTCAGCAGTGGGTCGATCACTATAGTCTCCTGCACTGTCTAATAAAACTCGTCATTGCCAATGATTTAAATAATAGCCACAATGATAATGTTAGTTATAAAGTCAAAAACATATCATTACAATGATAAACCATAAGTCAAGCAATGGTAAAAAAACAAGACATATGTTGCATCGTTAACCTTTATTTTATGAAAATATTGGAATCTTCCGTTGGTATAACAACTATGGAAAGATCTTTAGTAGAGTATTTACCCTTGATCATAAGTTCATAGTACTATTATTAATCATTTATACAAACATATTGTTACATGACTATGTTGTTAGAACTAGTGTTAAGTAAACACTGGTCGGTAAAACAAATTAGTTTATAAATTAACTATATGTAAGTAAAAATAGATAGTATTTACACCCTAGAATAACTCTTACATTGGTATATAGTCTATAGTGTCATGGTGTAGGTTAAACTTCTCGAAAGTTGGTAATCTTTTGGTCTCCATGAGGAACCAAAACTCTAAATGAATCAAACCAATGTTAGATTAGACTTAGTAAATAAAAGATAGTAAAACTATCCAGGGTTAAAAATAGTATCACTTATTGATATTAATAAATGATATAGTAATGTAATTTTTACTGCATTACTTGTGACATGATGAACTTGGAAGGTCGAAATTAAGCCCAATGAATTTTAATGCAAGTAGACATTATAACTGTAGCTGATGATTCTTCTCTACTAAAGCAGAATTAAGTGTGGAGCTAAGTAATCTAATGTAAGCTTTTCTTTTGAAGACTTTAGATTGAAATTCATGCTTTTAAAACAACATTTAGATACTAGACATCGCAATTGCAGTAAATACTTGTTTCAGTAAAAGCATCTTTATATAAAATTATGAGCTCTATGCACATCAGTAAAACTTATGAAGAACTTGGATTATAACTTTTAAATCATGTTGGTGGAAGATAGTAGTAGATCAAGGATGTTAGTCTTTACTACTAAACCTAAATTGCTTTCATAGATGCAAAAACGACAAAGAAAGTTGCTTTACCTCGTAGTATCCTTGAACTCTATTAAGCAAAATTTACTCTAGCATTTTATATATGCTAAAGAAGTACATCGGGAAATAACGCTTTAATAAACCCCTACTTGTTCAAAATTTACCTGTTGAACCTGTAAGATCCAGAAATCCAGCTAAGTTAGCAATTGCTAAGTAAGCCCCAGTTTAGAACATAACTTCTCACCTACTTGACAAAATCAAATCATCATTACAACTAGAAGTAACTGAATGCAGGTCATTTACATAACATATCAAAATTAAAGTAGTATTAGTTTTTATGTGTTTAAAGTTAATCATTACTTTTGTTAATTGTTCCAATTTTCCACTAGCCGCTAGTAGTTATCAAACTGTGACTATAGACAATTTATGTTACATTAAAAAAAATTTAAATTTTGTAAAAATTTGGGGTTTTGACAAGATGGAATTAAAGGATTGGTGTGGATGAATGGTTATGAGTTCCTTTAGCAGAATATGTATTTGTAATTGGTGGTTGTGTAAGGTTTGTTGAAAGTATTGGCAAACCTCCAATTCTAAATGTGTATCAGGTTGCAAAGAGAGAAGGAAAGCATTTGACCTATACTATGGATTGACATGAGAGGTCTTCCATACTCATGATTGTAACATGATTAAACTATGGTGACCATGGGCTTACTTGAAATTGAGTACATTTGGGAACAAGGAATATTTTTAGCATTTATCTCAAATAAAAAGCTTGTTTGTTAACAATATTTTTTTTAAATGTGAGATGAAGTACCAGTATTAGATTGATATTCTTCTGTCAATACTCAAGATCGATGAAAATTGAGAACAACAATTTTATGTTCGTTGTATCAAAATTTGTGATTAACAATTTCATATTTTGCATATCTAATCTCTCAGTAGGTGTTGAACAATTTTAAATTATTCATATCTAATTTCTCAAAAGCTGTCAAATCTTGTCATTAGTTTTGATTCCCCTAAGTGGCATGCATCTTTGGGCCTATCTCGCCCATACAAAAAGTGACACCTAATGGGATAGGGTTAGGTGAATGTCTTGAAGATTATTCCATGAAATATCAGTTAGCAACATGTTTGCTCTCTCTAGTCCACTTCCTCATGTTGATCGAAAGCATCTCTAAAATAGAAACCAAAAAATAGATCCCATCCCTTTTTTCCAATCCTGATAGATAAAATCAATTCAAAGGCTATGAAAGTTAAAACAAATCATTAAGATTATAGAATCGCCAACTTTTTGAAATAACAAAGTTTTGACCAAGGAATTTTTAGTTAAACTATTGGTGTATATGTATAGGTATAGAGAAAGAAGGGGGTATTTGTATCTTATCAGTACACCCAAAGAAGAAAACGTGTTCATATGATTTTATTTCTAAATACATAATTGTTATCAAGTAAAATTGCACTTCTTCGTCCGAGTATTGACACCCAATGTGTTGGAACACAAATGGACAAACTGGATTGAAGTAGCCAAAACACTATAGATGGGCATGACCTTTGATACAACATCACTTTACCAGCTGAATATATTTTTTTATATTCATTAGGGTTAAATACGCGACTATTTTCATAACAAACTGCATATCATACGCGATTATGTGCATTGCAGCTCGCATGTACATTTTTAGGGCTTGCACCCGTGGGTTTCCTTAAAGAAAGTCACATATCATACTCGACTTTCCTATATCAATAGTCGTGTATGCCTTAATTCAGCTTTTAAAAATATAAACACGATTAGTCGAGGACAGTTGGGCCCTTAATCATAACTATCCCAACTTCCTCAAGCATCTCAGCCTTCAAAACCTCTCTCTTTCCTCATGTATAAATATAGGGTAGGGGTTGAGGCTAACAAATCATACTTAGTAGAGGAAATTCATGCTGGTGGTTTTCCATTAGATATCGTGGAGAAACAGAACTCATTGTCCTTGGTTTGCAGAGGAGTACTTGTCTCATATGTTGGGTTGTAATCTCACCACATTTGTTTATCAATAAAGAAAGTTCTTCTTCCAATATTGCGCACTCTTGTATATTGTGATTTTTGAATTAGCTTATAGTTTCATTATGAATATGTTATTTCATTAACCATTGATATAATATATAAGATATTGTAGGAATATCTTGTTCTTTCCAAGTGATTGGAGATACTCTAGAAGTTGTAGAAGCAAGTTGAAGAGAAGAAGGAAAGCTAGGATCGACCATCATAAACAAGGTATGCCCAGTTTTCTTCCTATTTCTATTTCAATTTCTGAAATGGTTGATTGTATGCAAGTTAGTTTAGTAAGTTGGTAACCCCATAGGACCTAGGTTATAAGGGTTTGTTTTCCTTAACAACAAAACTTGTGAATCCGCTGGGGAGTCCAGCTTGTTGTGGGTCCTCTTTGTAGGCTTCCTGACTAGTCTTTTGCTCTGTATGATTCTGTTTGTGACTTGTTTTGATTTTTTCCTTTGATTTTCAGTTTTGCATGTTCATGGCATGTCTGTCAGTACTTTTTTTTTGAAAATTTTTGGCAGCATACACGGGTTATCTTAGTGACAGTCATGTATTTCACTTTGTATACACGGGTTTCCTTCTGAAAAGTCATGTATCATATGCGGGTTTCCTTTATAACAGGCGCGTATTCTTGTAGCTTTCTCTTAGTTCATAGGGTTCTTACTTGTCCCTGTTTTGTGACCTCTCAGATGCTTGTGAAGATTCTGTTTCTAACATGATACTGTAAGTCTTAGGTCTGTACATCTCACTGTTTACTTGATTAGTCAAGTCATTTGAGTGTTTTTTGTTTGACTTTCTTCATTGGTGAATGTTGTAGGTCCTCCTACCTAGCTTTTTGGGTCCGATTGCTTGTGTTCTAGGTAATTGATCAGTCCATGGAAACAATGTATGCTTTGTACTGTTGTTAATGATCTGAGTAAGTCATTATTTCCTTTTTGGATCTATTAGTCTTTGAGTTAATGGTTCCGCCAAGTTTAGGTTTTGTGCCATTTCTTCCTATTTGGGTGAAGTGCATTATTATAGGGTATGTTTGTTGATGTATTTGTAACTTCGGAATGTATTCATCCGTATATCTTATGTATTGTACCCCGATGTTTATTCCAGGATGTGTCTGTAATGTAATTGAGTCATGTCATACCCCGATGTTTATTCCAGGAAGTTTCTATAATGAGAAATTCATGTCAAGTCATTGTGGGTAACCCTCCTATTGGTCAAGGGTTAAATTCCCCACAGTTGTGGGGGTCTAGGGTTATTAGACTATCCTAGTGAAGTCGTCCCTAGGTGAGTCATTGTAAATCGGGGCAATAGTCCCCACCATTTTGTTACCCTCCTATTGGTCGGAGGAGGCAAAGTCCCCACAAGTTGTGGGGCACTAGGGTTATTAGACACTCCTAGAGATGTCGACTCTAGTAAGTAATTGTTAAGTGAGGCCGACATGTTGGAGTGGGTTCCAATTGAATGAAAGAATATAAATAGAGAATGAGTCTCTATTTACAACACACACACTCACTCATTGGGGCGCATGAGTGAGACAGGAGAATCTCTCTCAGTGTGAGAGAGAGAGACAGAAGCTGTGATCTTTATGTTTTTGGGTTTTACTTTTGGTGCTGATTCTATCTCTGAGGAAGTTGCAGGTTTTTCACCATTTATGGTTTCCCCGAGGATAAACACTGTGTTCATTGTCTCTTGTGTTTGATTGATGTGCTTGTTATTCTCTCAATTAAAGATCCTAATGTATTGCTAGCTTAATGATGAAATTCTAACATGGTATCAGAGCTAACTTGAGAAGAAGACATTATGCAGCTACAGAAGCTAGGGCTTCTTAAGTTTTGGGTCTCTCTCCACAATCCATCAGCAAAAGTATGCTAGGCTAACTCTCCATTGAAGGGCGCATCTTTCTGTCGAAGCGGAATTCGATTCCAAGCATTTTCAATTTTTGTATGGAAAATTAGGGATTTCTGTAGAAGAGGAATTTTTGAGTGAGCCCAACATAGGATTTTTATCCTCATCAAAATCGAATTTTAGAGACCTGGATCAAGATTTTTGGTTGGGTGAAACTCTAGGAAATTCAAACCCTAGTTTGACCCCGAGCTAGAAAAAACCATAAATACTAAAACTGCTAAGTTTTGGTACATTCGCTATATTCTGATATTGGAGAAGGATCAAGAGCTGAAAATTATAGATTCTGAAGATAAAATCTTTATTTACACTGTGTCCAAAATTCAGCCTCATATTCGCTATATTCTGGGAGATATGATCCCTCCAAGTTAGGGTTCCAGCTTCTTCCAAAATTCATCCATAAACAGGACACCTGGGGAGAATTGATATATCTTGGGCTACAAAGGTCCAAATAAAATTTATAAAGATTTTCCAAAAATTTCATGGACTTTATGTTCTGTGGTCAGAGATTCAGAATCAGAATATTTACCAGTGACACGTGGAAGTCTGTAGAACTTCACTGTTTTGAATAGTCCTGTAACAGGTCACCTTGGGAAAACACTCATAAGTCCCAATTGGTGAAACCAATTCTGATAAAACCTATGGAGTTGGATCAGAAACATGCAAGGATACCTCAGTGAAAATTTTCAGACATATAAGAGCAGTAAATTCAGAGATATCATAGAAACAGTAACATGAATTTATGCAGGAGAAATTGGAAAACTAGGGCTTCTTGTTCCGGGAGCTTCCCTCCACTGTTTTCAGAAAAAGGAGTACATTGGACGGATCCATTTGAAGAGATATATCCTTCTATCCAATCAGATATGAAAGATTCCAAGTTTTTCAAAATTAGGGTTTCTCTAACAAACCCTAGATCAGCCAGCTCCAGAACCAGGACGAATACCTCAAATAGGTAAAATCTAATCTTTTGCTATTTTAATTTGAGGTTCTCATTTCAAAATGATCTATCACGACAGCTTGATGATAAGCTTGTTGAAGTTGAAAACTTCCAAGCATGGAAGTATATGATCCCTCTGAAGAAAATGAATTGGACACCTACATGAGTAGAGAGGTTCCAGTTCCAGAGGGAGATGAGGCTAGAAGCCTTACACAAGGAGAACTTGGTCAAGGCCAAGAATATCATTGTTGATGCAATCACGGATCAACTTGTACCACAAGTGTCTTCCCTAAAGACACCAAAGATGTTTGATTCCTTGACCAAGCTATTTGAAGGGAAGAACATAAATCATAATGTGACCTTAAGAAACCAGTTGAACAATGTGAAGAGCCAGAATGCAGAGACCATGCAGTCATACTTTACAAGGGTCTCTCAAATCAAAGAACAACTTGAAGTGGTAAAAGAAGAAGTGAAGAATGCAAAAGTGGTGATAGCCACCTTGAATGGCCACCCAAGATCATGGGATTCATTCATGCAAGGAATGTGTGCTAGAAGGAAGTGATTACTTTCAGTGGACTCTGGGAAGAAGAAGAAGCTCGACTCGTAATAAGAGAAGAGAAGAGAAGATGTGAGCAACTAAATATCTAGCTCTCACCATCGAAAGAAGATCCCTCAAGCGATGAGGAATATGAAGAAATCAACTCTTGAAGAACCTCTTCTCCATCTCAAAATTTGGATAAGAAACGATGCTATTATGAATGAAGAAGATGATGAAGTTGAAGGCTCAAGAAGGAGTCTACCCACGAAACAAATAAAGATAAGTATTCAATTGTCATTTAATGATATTATTTTTGTTATGCATTTGTTTATCATTTCAGTTGATGTATTATTCATGATAGAATGTTTGCATCAATGACAGTATACTACTAATATGCATGAGATGGGTAAGTAGCTCATGGTGCTATACAAATCTCCATTGCTACTTATCTAGAATGAAACCTCTTTGCTAACATATTGGATTAGTGCACAATCCCAATGTTGTCTTGGTGAAGATGGAAGGAATCTAGAAAAGTTTCCATGAGATATGGACGGATGTTGTATTGGCTAAATTAGTTGCATGATCTTTTATTTATGCATAAGAATTTTCCAGTATGAACATTCCTTATGAAATGTTTCTAACCATACAAATGCATTTGACTTGTAGGAAAAATCGCATACATAATCGACTACAAGAAAAGAAGTATGAGACTTGTTCCGAAGAACAAGTGACGACATTTCAAAATGAAAAATAATATGACGAATGCAACGACATCATTGATGCAGAACCTTCCAAGAACAAAAGGAAGATCAGTTCAGGAAGAATGATGTCTAGGATGCAGTATCGATACATGAAGGGAAGTTCATAGTTCCATCATGCAGTAGATGGAAACATCGTGGGATACAAGGTAAGATTCGTAGCACAAGGCTTCTCATGAAAAGAAGGCATAGACTACGAAGAGACATTTGCAGCCATTGCAAGTGAAGACACATGATAGGCAAAATCATGTGTGCAAATGAAAGAAGACCTTGTATGAGCTCAGAAGACACCCATGGGATAACACATACATGAGGAGCTTGATGAAGATCTGAACCTTTGCTACAAGGTGGATAAAGGATGACAAGCTCACAAATGGGTGCAAGAGGAACTTTTGAAAAGGTTCAAGATAGAGAATCTTGGTATCCAGTGATCCTAGATGGATACATAGAAGATTAGTAGCATAGGAAGCTACTTGTCACTCCGGTACAGAATGTTTCAGTGCATAGAGTACGGAAGACAGAGGGAGTGACTGCAGAAGATACTGAGGTTCGACATGGTACAATGGGATGGATAGATTACTGATGACTCTGGGATTTTTTGAGAGTAAAGTGGATTCCAACCTTTACTTCAAGGTTGAAGGCAAAAGACTAGTGATGCTCCTGTTATGTGTCCATGCACTACGTTCTAGGCATGGAGGTGTGGACAAGGGAAGTATGCAGTAGAGATCCTGAAAAGGTTTAGGATGAAGAATGCATGACCACACCTATGGAATCGAACCTGAAGCTATTGAGTGTTGCTTCATCAGAGTTGGTTGATGCCACGATGTATCGTCAGATTATTTGTTCCTTGATGTACCTGACGGATACGAGACCAGATACTTTCTTTGTTGTGAACACAATGAGACATGTTCACTTGATGGCTGCAAGTATGATACGAATCAGAAGATTAACCTGGAAGGTTATACGGATCCAGATTGGGCAGTGCCATTGATAGGAAGAGCACTTTGGGGTGCTTCTTCAGTGTGAGATCATGTGTGATCTCTTGGTTGGCAAGATGGAGTCCTGCATGGCGTTGAGTACAACCGAGGAAAAAGATGTTGCCACTTACTCTTTGGGAGGTAGTATGTTTCTTTTGAAAACTACTATTTGATTTGATTGATCTGACTTTCATTTTTTGTATGATGCAGAGAGGAGCAGTAAAGCTCCAGTTTGTGATACAGATCAAGATCTCTCGAAAGAGGGAGTTCTAGCATAGCTGGTGAGACAAGTTTCCTGAGCATAAATCCTGGTGAAGCTCGTAGGTTTCTCAGACATAATCGTTCCTATAGGTTGTCCTCGGATGTAATAGGTCCTGGCGAAGCTCGCAGGTTATCCTTGGACATAATCATCCCTAATGTGATTCTATGCTAGAAATGGCCAGAGTGAAGTTTGAGTAGTACTTCAAGGAGAAGCTTGGTGTTCTCCAGATCGAGGTTCCCTCCAAAGGGAAGTGATAATTTTGTAAGCCTTTATGACATGGTGAGAGGATTGGTTCCTTCCATGGTCAGATGTAAGTGTTGTGCCCTTCCGACATGGTGAGAGGATTGGTTCCTTCCATGGTCGGATGTAAGAGCTGTGACATGGTGAGAGGATTGGTTCCTTCCATTGTCAGGTATATGTGTGAATGCCACATCCAGCATGAAAAAGGGTTAGCTCTGTGAAGACACATCTAGTATGAAAAAGGACTAGCTCTGTGTAGATGCCACATCCAGCATGAAAAAGGGATGGCTCTATGAAGACATATCTAGTATGAAAAAGGACTAGATCTGTGTAGATGCCACATCCAGCATGAAAAAGGGCTGGCTCTGTGAAGACACATCTAGTATGAAAAAGGACTCGCTCTGTGTAGGTTCCACATCTAGTATGAAAAAGGACTAGCTCTGAATAGCTGCTAAATCTAGTATGAAAAAGGACCAGCGCTATGATGCCTCATCTAGTATGAAAAAGGACCAGCTCTGTGATGCCTCATCTGGTATGAAAAAGGACCAGCTCTGTGAAGACTCATCTAGTATGAAAAAGGACTAGCTTTGAGTAGCTGCCTCATCTGGTATGAAAAAGAACCAGCTCTGTGATGCCTCATCTAGTATGAAAAAGGACTAGCTCTGTGATGATACATCCAGTATGAAAAAGGACAGGCTCTGTATAGGTTCCTATGATGAGAAGAATCAAGAGATAGCACCCGTGATGATGACCCAGTGATGATCCAGATCCAGTGATGATGTCCAGTGATGATCCAGATCTAGTGATGATGTCCAGTGATGATCCAGATCTAAAGGTAAAGATGACTTGAAGAAAAAGATGACTTGAAAATAAAGATGACTTGAAGATGAAGATGACTTGAAGACGAAGATGACTTGATGATGATCCAGATGATACAGCGAAGAAGACTTGTGTTGATATATTGTGTTGAGAGAATACCTTCCTAGTTAAGAGGGAGTGTTGATGTATTTGTAACTTAGGAATGTATTCATCCGTATATCTTATGTATTGTACCCCGATGTTTATTTTGGGATGTGTCTGTAATGTAATTGAGTCATGTCATACCCCGATGTTTATTCCAGGAAGTTTCTATAATGAGAAATTCATGTCAATTCATTGTGGGTAACATTCCTATTGGTCAAGGGTTAAAGTCCCCACAGTTGTGGGGCCCTAGGGTTATTAGACTATCCTATTGAAGTTGACCCTAGGTGAGTCATTGTAAGTTGGGGAAATAGTCCCCACCGTTGTGTTACCCTCCTATTGGTCAGAGGAGGCAAAGACCCCACAATTTGTGGGGCACTAGGGTTATTAGACACTCCTAGAGATGTCGGCTCTAGTAAGTAATCATTAAGTGAGGCCGACATGTTGGAGTGGATTCCAAGTGAACAGAAGAATATAAATAGAGAATGAGTCTCTCTATTTACAACACACACACTCACTCATTGGGGTGCATGAGTGAGAGAGGAGAATCTCTCTCAGTGTGTGAGAGAGAGACAGAAGCTGTGGAGATCATCTTTATGTTTTTGGGTTTTACTTTTGGTGTTGATTCTATCTCTGAGGAAGTTGCGGGGTTTTCACCATTTATGGTTTCCCCGAGGATAAACACTGTGTTCATTGTCTCTTGTGTTTGATTGCTTTGCTTGTTATTCTATCAGTTAAATATCCTAATGTATTGCTAGCTTAATGATGAAATTCTAACAATGTTGGCATCATTTACTGCTATCTGCTTAGATTTTTCAAACTTACTCAAGTTTGCATTTATTTGCTTTATAATTTTTGAATTTTTTTGAAAAGAAAAGACAAAAATATTTTTATACGTTTTGCATTAGGTTTCATTTGATTGTTCTTTTCATTATTTTTCAAGAAAAAAATCAAAAATTTTATGCCTTCAAAGTTTCTCTCTATACTTTAAAAAGTTCATTAGCTTTTATTTTACAAGAAAAAGAAAATAAAAATTGGCATAGTAGTTGCAATTTGCTTTGAAATTTTGTTTTACATCATTTTTGCTTTCTTTCTGTTGAGTCTATAACATCATACAGTCTCATCCCGCTACCTTTGACTTAATAAAGCCCATTAAAAAGAACAATTAACTAAAAATTTTACTAGTAAGTTTGTTTTTCTAGGCTCATACATCAACTAGTTTAGGCTAGGCTTGTGGACTAGGGAGTTTTAACTGCCCATAAGTATTTGATTTCAAATGTAGTAGGCCTTTCACTAGGTAAATCCTTCTCTACATGAGACCATATCGAAATATCCTCTCATACAGGAGTTAAGGACGAGGCCGTGTAAGGACCTGGTTGAGGAGATAACCCTCGGATTCCTTGTTCGAGCGTACATCATGATTTTTATGTGTTTGGGAATCTTTTCCATACCACCTCTTGGGCCCAGTGCGATGTCGGTGTTGACAGGGTTTTGGGCTTTGCTACCCTTCCCATGCATAAGGATCAGGCTTGCAACTGTTCCTTTAGACTCTCAATGTAGTTGTGGTAGCCTTTAGTCTCTTGACACTAAAACTCATATACAGGTGATATCAGAAGGCTATTTTTGGTATACCTTGGACAGACTTGGAAGGTAACCCTAGTAGACAGTGTGGGAAGGTGGTTGGGTGATTCTAGTGCTTGTTCCCAAGAACATATTCATGGGACACCAAGTAACCATCTATTAGTCTTCGCTGGTTGGAGCTGGGCCCTAATCATCCCAGGATTTCCCTTAGAAGACATATCTTATACCTGCTGTGTCTGTGTGACTTTAGGATATTTTTAGTGAGTGTTTTTTGGCTTGTCTGTGTTTATTTGGACTTTAGGTGTGTGTGAGTCATTTTTTAAGCTATGGAGGACCAACCTCTCAGTAGGTCAAGAAGGTTGCAAAACCTTCCTCGATCTGATACAATGGATCCTCCATCGCCCCCTCAAAGGCAGAGACTGGATACCAATGATTCTTTTGAACCAGTAGGAGTTAGCAAACTAACCAGGAAGAGAAAAATGTAGTAGAGATTGAAGACTTGTAGGCTGACGAGTTTGCAAGGAATTTTAACCCACCTCTGACTGACTTAAATGATCCTGTGATCATCCAAGTTCTTCCCTCTAGTTCACCTGCTATTGGTGTTCCTGTGAGAAGAGTTATGGCTAGCTTTGGAGAGGGTATTTCTACCCCAACTTCAGCCATTTTGGCTAGAGGAGTTCTACCTCCCTCGGTTGGTACTTCAATACCAAGTGCATCTGCTCCACCTTTTTCACCAAGTAGTCGGGTGGTTCAACCACCAGCTTCCTCCAATGTAGTAGATCCTTCTTGTGGGGTAGTGACTGGGGTTCCCAGTGCATCTTTTTCTTCCCCTCCTTCATGCATACTACTCATAGTGGTCCAAGTGGATCCTCCTCATTTGTCTAGGGTTTCCTGTGGAATGGTGGGCACATTCCCCCATCCATTCCTTATGTAGGTCCTACACCTGCATATGTGGGCATGCAGTTTGGAAACACAAATGCTTTTGGCCAAGGTTTTCAGACATTCCTAATTTTGAAGGCAAAGTTGGCGAATATCCAGGTGCCCATATAACCACTTTTCACCTATGGTTTTCTTCAAACTCACTGAACGATGACTCCGTTCGATTGAGGATTTTCCAGAGAACCTTGACTCATGTTGTAGAAAAATGGTACATTGAGCTTCCCTCTACTACATATGACAATTTTTTGGACTTAGAAACTGTGTTCCTCAATCACTTCCAGCTTCCTGTCCGGTATGATGTCGGCACAGATTTGTTGCTGACTTTTCGGCAAAACAAACCCACACATATCTTAGATCATATCCAAGAGTGGAGAAGACGGAAGAGGCTTATCAAAGCCACCATACCTCCCGAGTTTTTATTAGAGTGGTTCTTAAAATATCTACTACCTTATATATCTAAGGATGTATCTACTTGGAGGGTGGCCACAAAAGAAGAGGCTATCCTCAGGGCCTAGTAGTTAGATTTGATTTATGCTCGGTATGGGATCTTGTATGATATTATACCTAAGACACCGAGGTATACCAATAGTGCTGAGAAACCCAAGCTTGGACCCCATGCTGATGGTGTGTTTAGTTCAGTTAATTCTCCTACTTTAGAGTCGCTGGCCAAGAAAATCCATCAGTTGTTAGTGAAGCAATCTACAACTGAGGCAGCAAAGGTTTCCACCCCCTCATCTCAAACTGTAATTTTTTTGCACAATCTTCTCAGAAGGGAAATCAACAGCTTGATGGGAAAACGAAGAAAGGGAAGAAGGGTGAGGGTAATCAAAAAAAGTAGAAACCCATGAATAATGCTAATGGGGGTAAGAAGGATAAGAAGAAAGTGAAGTTTCCTTGTAATTTGTGCCAAGGAGACCACCTAACTCATCAATTCCCTCTTATATATCAAGTTCGGAAGTTGTTGAAGAATCAACAATCGGTTGTCCTAAAGGATCCATTTCCCCAAGGACAGAATGCAGCTTATGTTTATAATGTAGCTGGGGGCACTCCTAGTGCTCCCCCTGATCAGAACTATATCAATATGGTACAATCTAGCACCTTGCTCCAGACAAGAAAAAAAAATTATGAGTCAGAGGCTCTTAAGAAGGGAAAGTCTGTTACTGAAACCTGTAACCCTCTCACAATTGAGAAACATGTTGATCCAATGCCTAAGATACCAAAAGGTGTCTTTAAAAAAGCATTTCATAATCCTAACTCTAGGGTTGCTTCTAACTACTCTGTGGTGGAAGATTTGGCTCAAAATCCTTGTACAATTTCTGCATCGGAAGTGTTATAGAGTTGTCCTGCTTAGCAGGATGCCCTCTTAACAGCTTAAGGAAGCATGCATTTGTCGAGCATGTTGGTGAATTTTAATCTATTAGATGTCAATATTCTCCTATCCTAGCATATGGATTTGTCAGTAGATGTTGTTCATGGCAGAAAAACCATTGGATGTATATTTGTTGACGAATGTGCTTCCATGTTTGTAATGTCAATTTCTTGCTGGAAGGCTTTAGGTTCCCTAGAGCCAGTTCCATAAAACACTTTACTTACTACTTTCGACGGAAGGTCTTTCTATTTGCATGGTTTCCTACCGGCTTTTGAGATTAAGTTGGCAGGGAAAGAAGTGGTTGTTGAAGTAGAGGTGATTGATGCTCCTTTGGATTATAACTTGTTTTTAGGGGGAAGTTGGACTTACTCCATGTGTGTTATTGCCTCGGTCGTTATTCGAGTGGTGGTTTTTCCACCCAAAGGGAAGTTGGTTACTATTGACCAACTCAGTTTCACTCGGAAGGGACGTTTGGAAACTAATGAGTCCACTGTACCTTTGGTTGATCAGACTAAACCAACTAATGAGAGCTTGCGGGTTGGAATGTATTCATCGTTAATGGGCACATTTGATATCCCATCCCTAATAAATTATCTAGGTTCTATGAGTGTAGGGAATTATATCGCAATGGTTGTCGATATAACTGATCCTTGGGTCCTTCCTTCCCATCATTAACCTCAAGTGCCATTATCTGCAGTGGAAGTGGCTTATCAAGATGTTATTGATAATAATGAGTTCTCTACCTACTTGGGTAGAGAACTCTTTATATTTTTATGACTGCTTAGACATGGTTTTGCCTTCAGATGAAGCCATCTTGGAAGCTATGAGTGGTCGAGATAAGATTTGTGAAGATATTCACCACAAATCCTACTTTCTTCCAGAAATGAGTAGAATTGAAAACCGAGAGTTCCATGTGATATTGGCGGAAGATGTTGATTTACTGATTAATCCTTTTACAAAGGAGGGAATATTTGCTGAGGGGAATATGGAAAATACATGTGTTACCATTCCTGTCAACATCTCTGCAAACCCTGACATCGTCGAAAATGTTCATATCAGTGCAAACTTATCTCTGGAGGAGATTGCCATATATACTGCCTTATTTAAGGAATTGTATGATGTGTTTTCCTGGTCATATGAGGAGATTCTAGGCATTGATCCATCGATTGTAGAACACGAAATCCGAACCTATCCTGATGCTAAACCGGTTCGAAAAAATATTCGACCTGTTAATCCGCGTAAAGCGGTAGCTGTTAAGGCTGAAGTGGAAAAGTTGTTGAAAGTTGGTTTTATCTACCTGATTGATTTGATAGAATGGGTATCCAATCCTGTCCCTGTTGATAAGAAACAAGGGAAAATACACGTTTGCACCGATTTTTGTGACCTAAATAAAGCATGTCCCAAGGACAACTACCCCACACCCTTTATAGATCAAATTATTAATGCTTGTGCAAGTAGCGAAGTTTTGTTGTTTATGGATGGTTTTTTTGGATACAAACAGATTCAAATCAAACCGGAAGACCAACAAAAAATGGCTTTCATTTGTCCATGGGGTACCTTCGTGTACAAGAAAATCCCCTTTGGTTTGAAAAATGTCGAGGATACCTTCCAACGAAAAATGAACTTGGTCTTCCACAACATTAAGAATATTGTCAAGTCGTAATAAGATGATCTGCCTACCCATTCTCGTAAGAGGAGGGACCATCCAGATCACCTTCGCTTAATTTTTTAATGATGTAGACATTACAAAATACGCTTGAATCCCCACAAGTGTGTTTTTTGCATTGAGTCGGGGAGATTGCTTGGATTTATTGTGTCAAACAAAGGAATTCAGGTGGATCCTTTGAAAGTTGAGGCCATTGTAAATATACCTCCTCCTCGTTCTATCAGGAAACTTCAGATCCTACAAGAGAAATCTAATTTCCTTCGACATTTTATAGTTAAATATGCTAATATAACTAAGGGTTTCCTGCGCTTGCTTAAGCATGACACTCCATTTGTATGGGATGAAACCGCACAACTTGCATTCAAGGCATTGAAAATATTTGTTGTCGGCTCCCTTATTACGTCCACCAAATTACTCTAAAGAATTTATATTGTATCTGGCTGCGTCAAAGTCGACCATTGGGGTAGTATTGGTTCAGGAGGATGACAAGCTCCAAGAGCATGTTGTCTATTATCTCAATAATGCATTAGCTAGTCCCGAACTCTGATACTCCCATGCTGAGAAGTTAACATTAGTAGTTGTTTATGCTGTTCAGAGGCTACGTTACTACATTTTACTAAGGACAACCACAGTGGTGGCAGATATCAATCCTTTTCAATATGTTTTGTCTCGATCCATAATCGGGGGAAAATTCAACAGATGGATAGTCATTCTGCAGGATTTTGACTTGGATTTTCATTTTGTTAAATCCAAAAAGTCCTTTGTTTTTGCAGAGCTTATCTCAGAATTTCCTACAGAAGAAAGTGTAGTGGTGGAGGATGACTCATTCCCAGATGAGTATATCTTTATAATTTCCACATCTGATCCTTGGTATGGAGATATCCTTATATATCTCCAGACTTTGAAGTGTCTTGGGTCCTTCTTGAGGGAAGAGCGGCGTAAATTGCGTGTGAATGTGAAAAACTACCTGATCATCGGTGATACTTTATACCATAAAGGGGTAGATTCTATTTTGAGTTGGTGCCTCACCCACAAGGAGGTTGAGCATGTCCTAAATGATTCCCATATCATAGCATGTGGGGTTCATTTATCTGGGTTAGAAACAACCCAGAATATTTTACGCCCTGGTTATTTCTGACCCACGATCTTTAAAGATTGTGTGGAGGATGTGAAGCATTTTCATCCGTGTCAGCTCTATACTAGGAAAATGCGGTCATATCCTTCTCCGTTGTTTTCCGTCATTGCGGTGGGACCCTTCACTAAGTGGGGGAAGGGGGAATTACGTGACGTGCAACCCAGTTTTGGATGGGGGGCACAAATATATCATTTTCATTGTTGATTACTTCACCAAGTGGGTAGAGGCAATGCCAGCTACCTTTAAAGCAAACGATGAAATGGCAGCTTACTTCGTGTTTAACCAAATCATTACTCATTTCAGTATTCCAAAGGAGATTGTCGCTGATCGTGGAAGTCACTTTCAAAATAGTATGATGACTGAGCTGACTACTATGCTAGGGTTCAAGAAGATCACTCATACTCCTTCTATGTGCAAGAGAATGGACAAGTAGAGGTAGTAAATAAGACCTTGAAGGCCATTCTAAAGCGTACCATTAATGAAAGCCGGTTAAATTGGCACATCATGCTATATCCTGCACTTTGGGTCTACCGAACTAATTTCAAGACTACAACAGGTTTTTCACCTTTCCAACTCGTTCACAAAGTGGAAGAATTCACTCCGATCGAATGTGAAATTCCATCACTTAAGATAGCCATTCATATACTCCCTGACACTAGAAGAACATTTGTTGCACTTATAAAATTTGGATGAACGACATAGAGGTGCATTGACAACAAACGAGGCTCATAAGAATAGGGTAAAAAACCATTATGACAAAGAAATTAAGCCAAGAGTTTTCTTTGAAGGGGAACTTGTCTTGCTCTGGGATCAGGACAAAGAAACCCCGAGGGAAGGAAAATTCTAGTCCATGTGGTTAGGTCCCTACGTTTTGTCAAAGGTATTGAAATAAGGATCCTATGAATTAATTAATTTTGATGGAAATAAGTTGCTTAAGCCTAGAAATGGGCTCTACTTGAAGAAGTACTACGCCTAGGCATGGTGCTTGTTCTTGTATTTTTATTGTATGTATTTTATGTACAATAGTTAGCTGGTTAGAGTTTCTTATATGATCTGTTGGTTGTTACAGATGTCAACTGAGTGGTTCATAGGTTTTGTGGATGGCGCTAGTTGCCATACTTGTAACCTGGATTCAGCTGCATGGGTCATCTATTCACCCTCATGATAGCTAGTTGCCTCTGGAGGTGCTTGCTTAGGTCCTGCTACTAATAATGTGGCTGAGTACAAGGTTGTCATTGAGTTGCTATGGGACGTCACGTCACGTTGCATTACCCGTTTGGAGGTCAGACTTGACTCTCAACTCATGGTTTCCTGACTCAATGGATACTATCAGGTGCGAAACCCTACTTTGTTACGTTAGTTTTTGCAGGTGAGATTACTTGAAAGAAATTTCGATTATATTTGATTTAATCACATTCCAAGAAATGAAAATACAATCACTTATGCTTATGCGAACTACAAGGCTATATTGGCACTTAACACATATTTTGTAAAATAAACATGACAGATACATTTGAGAGACATGTAAATAACTAGGAAAAAAAATTATATGTGTGTGTGTGTGTGTAAAATATGTCCATAGATAGATCGAGTCTTGATCCAAAGATCTTGTCATAACTATATGAATATACAAAAAATAGGATCGTAATCCATAAATATGCCTATAGATCTAAGCCTGCTCCTCATCCTCCTCAGCCTCCGGTAATGTATGACGGCCCTATATACCCTCCTCAAAAATCGTATCCAAGTAGTCAGAATCCCTACTACAAAATCCTACATCATAACAGTAATTCACTCGATCTACATGGTAGGGACCCCTTGGGTTAGCCTGGCCAAATTCTCCTTGATAACTCGAAGTATACTCTGGTCCCCACCCTGCCTGAGCAGCACAAAAGTCCTCGGGTGCCCGTAGGGGCGTAGAGATCCAACATATGCATTTTGAACATTTAAAAATAGATTAAAACTCTTATACATATGTATATAACTTTATGATTAAAATTCATAAAATTTAAATAACATAAAAATAAAAATACCTAGCTCTCCCCATGCCTCCCCTGGCCGGAGGACAAGATCATTATCTCCTCAAAAATCCAGTTCGATGTACAGGAACTGCTCGAGAGCTGGTACTTGTTGCTCCCACCACAGATAGAAGTCATCATCATAGACACTCTGGATAGATCCTTTTCCACCCTAACAGAGAAACACCTCCCCCCATATGGTAGGTCTCGGTTTCCAAGGGGAAGGTGGTGGTAGTGCTACCGCAAGGGTAATATCAGGCAACCTCTCAAAGTAGAACGCCAATAAAATATGTGAGTATCTGAAGTTCTTCCTGCACCCTCTTTTGCAGTCAAAGATTTGTTTCCTCATAATCGGGATCATACCCAAACACCAATCAAATACTATACCCTGAATGCACACCACTGCAATCTGCATTTGTGTACGAGTAGCTAGATGCAGTGAAGAAGATCCGACAATTCTTACCACAGTGCTTTCCACTACCTGTAATGGGAAGCTCGTAATGTGAACAATACAGACACATGTCCCCTTGGGCAGTAATGTCAATATAGTCCTGGACACTCATAGGGTCACCACCCCTTATTATGGAGAGATCCTTCCTATGGCTTGGGGTGTACCACAACAGACAGATAAACCGCAGAAATCAATCCTTTCCCATATGCAAGAGAAACCAAATATCTAAAACTAAGGGATCATGGGTCATACCTTATTCCGGATGGTTGAAGTAGATCCCCATTGAGATTTTTCCAATCCCGCTTGCTTTAGCAATTCACTCTCAACAACAGTAAACAAGAAAATCATGCTCTATAATATGGTGTTAGATCTACTCTAGCATATATAATCAACAATGTATAAGAAATTAAACATATCCATGGATTCAATATTCATTCAAATGCACATTATAAGACAGGAAAAGATATTTCTATTAATCAAATCAGAGATTACACAAGTGACAACCTCTGTTGGCACGTCTGCGAACCGAAGAAACTGAGTCCTCCACCTGGACCTCCACCACCTCAATCCTCCATATCTCGATAGCAAGCTCACAAGCAAAGGAAAGCTTGGGAACAACAAAAAGTGCTCCAAAGGGACAAAGGGATGCAGACTCAAGTATAATCAAGCTACGACAATAATGGACTATAGTTTCCTTACTCTTCAATTCCTACTCTTCAATGTATCCAAGGGGTTCCTTATATAGCACTCCAAAGGGGTAATGGAGGGTCAAATCCGAGCGATCTCAAGGCATATGGAAGGCCAAGAGTCAAGTGGTTTGGACACACATCAAGGAAAACTCCAAAAATATTTGGACTTATGCACACATCACAATGTATGTGGGTTTGAGGTCAATATCTGCGTATATGTGATCAACCATGTGTGGTAAAATCAGTTGTAACAATTTCTCCCTAATGTGTGAGGTCAGAGGGGTAACATGATGGCTGAAATACATTATAAATCCATCTCAAAAGTGGAGTGATGAAGAACCAGGTGGAAGAACCAGCCATCCATCAGTATAGTACAATAATTAATCTTTGCATATGACTGCAAATACATATAGCAGTCCCAGATACATAAGAGTACAATGGGCATGAATAGGCATGATATACAAAATGTGACATGTGTGGTCATCACCACATACAATATATAATAGCTCAGAATCTTCATGATGAAGATATACAATGGATCAAGATCTCCATAATGGCTGAAGATATCTGACATACACTAGAATCAAATCACGAGAGTTGAAATCTCATGAACACTGGCATGATCAAGGAGGTAGCATATGTGGAATGCCACCGATCTGGAAATTCTTATACACAAACCGCTAGTATTCTACACAAACCTCTACGAGTACATGTCCTACTATGTGAATAGAGGTGTAAAGGTCAAATGATAGTATTCCATCGTCTGATTACCATTCATTGATGTATATCGTTAACAGATGCGAGATCACCCATCGATAATGAAAATGGGAATCAAGGTACTAGAGTGCAATATAGCAAATGTGAATAGATGTGTTGAGGTCGAACAATTGGAAGAATCCATCGATCAGGGGACATTGATGTATTCCCAAAACTGTCTATGGCGAGAGAACCTAACACTGATGACTGTAAGTCTCAAGGCACTCAAATGACTCTAGAATCCTATCCCAGAATAAATGATCTGAATTCGATGGGATGGAATCCGCTGGAAGGAGGGCACTAAGGCATCCCTCATCAACCAACACGAGGTACTCAGCAATGCTGTATAATGTGGAAGGACTCAAACAAGATGTGCAAAAACCAGTAACAGTATTGGGAAGGGACGACATGCAAAGTCAATACAATTGAGGAATGGCTGACTCAGATTCCAACTTCCTTCAAACAAGAGCATAAAGACAAATGGTGACTGAAGGTAGGCAGCATGGACTTGATCTGAAAACTGGGACATCTCTGTGACACAGAAGGCATCAACAGAGGCTCCATAGGGACTGGAAGCTTAACTAGTCGATGGAGATGAACTCAGAGTAATGATTATAGCTCCTAAACTCAAACTACTAACCCAACCAATGGATGTGATATACAGTGCTCTGTTCGAAGGCGACACGACTTGACTGCTGCCAAAGATAACATCTTTTCCGGTTCGACCCTTTTTGGTTTTTTTATTTTTTTTTTAACTTTTTCAGATATTTTGAAAATCTTGAAAAGAAGAAAAGTGCTTTATAGCTACAAATTTAGGAGGAGATGAGTGTCAAGGGTAAAACAAGCTAGTTCCAAGTAGCGGAACATACTTATGCTCAATGCAAGGACAACATGTGTAGGATAACGACACTCGGGGGAAGGTCCCCTCCTGGTAAAAAATGGGGTATCAAGCTACAAAAGATATGTAAAAAGTCTCTTCCTGGCTAGACATGAGACAAGCTCGAGATATATGGCTGATAATCAAAGTCAGGGAAGCCAGCATAAGGCTCAATAAGGCAAGCAAAACTCATGATAATGCAATTACAACTTGACATATACAAGGGGAGTATAGGGAGAAAAGGCCAACATAAAGTTCAAGAGGAGTATGAAGCTCTTGCTCAAAGTCATGGAGGTACTATACAAAGGGCTCCCACACCCTAAACGAGAAATGTTAGTATGGGCACCAAATGCAAAACATGATCTAACTAGGGTACCCATGTATGGGAAAGCTCTACCATTCACAACATGTCACTTCTAAAATCAGCAAGAAGGTTTCATGACAAGATAGAATGGGTTCGTACCTAGGATTAGGATGAAACAGTCATAAGGTTATGAAAAGTGCAAATGGATGTGAAACCTAACCTGAATGCCAGTTTAGACATAATACCTGAAATAGGCACGAACAGGTTAAAGCCACGATCAAACCGCACTCAAAACGGGCTCCTACAACATCAAATTAGTTCAAACGGTCCAAAATGATCAGAAATGGTAAAAAACTATAGAAAGTGGGTAAAAATTTCAAAAAATGTCTATAAATAGTAAAAAAATTAAAAATTTTCATACCATTTCTATTTTTACCCAGGATAGTGTATTTGAGCTCAGAACTTCAAAAACAAATTCCAGGAGCATCGTCTAGCGGAATCCCTCCCCGTTTGATCCAGGTAGATTCCCTTGCCTCTCTCTTGCATTTTGATATCAAATTTGTCAAATTCCATGGCCAAATTAATTTTTTGGGCCATCCCAACTTGGTCATTTCGGCCCACATGGAAATCGGACTTTTTTCCACGTATAGGGCTCACCATATGCGAAAAATGCCCCGAAACCTGTGTACATACATGCCTATTTTGAAAACAGTTGCATATAGGTCCGCGAACAAGGATTTAATGGAAAAATAACAATCAAAAACTTCGTTTTTGTGCAGGATGGTACTAGAGTGCCGAGAGAAAGAACATGGTGATGTTGAGGAAGCTATTCAAACTAATCTCATGGATCAAGAAGCATTACGGGCATGTGGCTTATACAATTTTTGGTGTCTTGGTAGCTTGAGGGCCAAACCAAGACTACTCCAATTGTTGGTATATTATTGGGATCCATAGTCTGAAACATTTCAGATAGATGTGATGTCACTCAACATTGAGGTTGAGGACATATATTTCATCACAAAGGTTTGTCCCGACGAGGGGAGGTGGTGAACCTCTCATCCCATGGGCTAGGAGGCGGATTGACCATAGATGAGTACATAGTTGTGTATTGTATTCCAAATACTAAGAAGGTTGGGAGTCAAATCCTGACAAACTCTATTCAGATTCTGGTGCTTTGAATCCATACTCTTGGCCTTAGGCAGGATTGCAGGTTTGGCTTCACTCCACCAGGCCTCACAACCAATGATGTTCTATGCGGTAGAGTGTATGTGACCTACAGTATATGACTGGAGTACTACGCTACTAAGGAAAATGAAACAATAGCTCAATGACTCCAAGATGGGTTGGGTGTGGAACTTCAGGTTTGGTAGCATACTAAGAACATTATTCTTTGAGCGAGTGCCAGGGCTGAGCCCTAGAGTAGACATTGCTCCATATGGAGTCTAGTATCCAGCTCGGAAACGCTGGGCTAATGTCATGCATAGACTGGGAGGTGGTAGGGTGGCTAACCCCTACCCAATAGAGTTCTTTCCATGGTGGCGGGGACATATCATCACCATAGACGACTACCCTTATGCAGGAATAGACTTCCGCGGAGACCCAGATACGCCCCTACCACCAGGAGCGTTTTATGGAGACATAGATAAAGAATCCCAAACCCACTTTTAATTTTTGAATTATTTTTTTTTTGTTTTTTGAAATATGAAATCAAAATACATGTTTTTGGTGTGATGACACATAGTGACAATCTGTCATGTATATGCAGACGTAGGACCACGACGTCTAGATGGATTTCCTCATCATCGACGGAGGGGAAGAGGTGATGAGATTATGGGTGCGGATGTGGAGCAGACACTCCAAAGCATCCACACGAACTTCGTTCGATTGACACATAGAGTACCCATGATGCAAGTCGAGGACTTGCCTGAGGCCAATGCAGTGCCAAGTGGTTGGAGTACCACAAGCATGGGTTTGACTATTTCGCTAGCTAGCTAGAGCCGTAGTGTGTTATCATGATCAGCACCCTCCTCCACCTCATGCTTAGAGACCTGGGTGTATATATTTTGTATGACCGTGTAGTATATTTTGGTGGCTCGGAAGCCCCAATTTTGTATATGACACTTATGTATTATGACGTCACTTTTTGAACTTAATGAAAAAAAAACTTTTCTGATGATCGATTTTTATTTTATTTACATGTGTAAAATGTGTTTGTGATATTCTTATGGTCTGTGAAACAAATGCCAATCTAATACATATTTAGCATATGAGTCAGCAACTTGATTAAAAATTCTTGGAACATGAATGTATGTTATACTCTCAAATTTTCGTTCTAGCAATCTAACACGTAAGAATCTTTGTAATAATGTCGGATCCCTAATACAATACAAGCCATTAAATTGTGAATCCACTAGCTATGAATCAAGATGTACCTCAAGAGAATGAACACCATGCGAAATGGAATCACACAATAACTCAATAACGACACTATATTAAGCAACATTGTTTGATGGAGGCCGTAAACATACTCCTCCTAAAGACAGTACCTGACCCATAGGAGTATAGATCACCCAAGCAGCCGAAGCTTAGTTTTGAGTGTGGAAGCTAGCACCATCAGGGAATCCTATGTAAATGGAAGACTCCATCGACATCTTCCATAAAAAATGAAATATAATCAACAAACCCGATCACCATAAGAAAACCTAACTATGCAATGTAAAACTGTACAATAATATACAAAAATCATCCCTAGCTAAAGATCATGCATAGTATTTTTTGAGATAGAGCCCATTTCTACGCTCCGCCAAGGCCATCCCTTCATAATCAACCAGCTCATAGGCGCCTTTCTCTAGGACATGTTTAACCACGTAAGGACCATGTCACATGGGATTAAACTTTCCTATCCCCAAGGGTTCCTTAGCTTGATCCCACAAAAGGACCAAGTCACCTTCACTAAACTTCCTAGGATGGATAGACTTATCATATTGGATCTTAACATGACACTTTTTAACCTCTAAGGCCACTAAGGCATCTCGGCGTTGCTCATCAAGCTGCTCTAAGTGGACCAAACGCTCTTCCAATGCAAAAGTGTCTCGAAAAAGATCCACAGCTAGCTTTAGAGAAGGGATTTCGCACTCAACCGGTAATATTGAATCCACCCCATGCACAAGCTGATAGGGAGAAAAACCGGTGGCAATCTTAACCACGGTTCTATAGGCCCACAAAGCAAGATACAACATGATATGCCAATTATTCTTTCTTTGTGCAATGGTTCGTTGGAGAATAGACTTAACTAACTTGTTCACTGCTTCAACCTGTCCATTCGCTTGAGGGTAATAAGAAGAGGAGTTCTCTTGCCTATACCCTAACTTGGAAGCCAACTCTTCCATCATTTTGTTCTGAAAGTGCCTACCATGGTCAATGACATGCTCTTTTGGAATGCCGAACCGGGTGATAATCTGGTTAAATGTGAAATGTGTGGTTGTCTCACCGTCGGATTTAACTATAGGCATAGCCTCTTCCCATTTTGTGAAGTAATCGAAAGCCACAATAATATGATGGTGCCCCCCAGCCGAAGCTGGGTTGCAATCCATAAAATCAAGCCCCCACTTGGTGAAGGGACCGACGGTGATAATATGATGCAAAGGGGCAGGACGCGAGCACATATTACGTACAAACACTTGGAAAGGGTGGCACTTCTTGATTGCATTAACGCAATCTTTGAAGATAGATGACCAAAAATAGCTTGCTCTTAAGATTTTTTGGGTTGTAGAAATCCCAGATAAATGACCACCACATGCCCCTTCATGGCAATCATTAAGCACGACCTCAGCCTCATCATGAGTTAAACAACAACATAAAATGGAATCCACCCCATGGTGGTACAAAGTATCATCCACTATGAGGTAGTTCTTTGCTACGTGACGTAGTCGTCGTCGCTCATCCTGTGAGAGGTGAGTGGGGAACTTCAATGTTTGCAAATACACAATGATATATCTGTACCAAGGGTCCACAGTTGAGATGAGGAATATATGCTCATCGACAAAAGAATCCTCATAAACCTCCTCTTCCTCCAAATTCGAGAAATCTGATATGAGCTCAGCAAAGATTAATGATTTCTTCGACTTCACCGAAACGAACTCGAGATCAAACTCTTACAAAATAACAATCCACTTATTATATTTTCCCCCAATCATCCTTCTAGTGAGGATGAATTGAAATTGATTGATGTGAGCTTCGACCAAAGTTTGGCAAAGGAGAATGTAATGTCTCAAACGTTGAACCGCATGAACAGTGGCTAAGGATAGCTTCTCCACATGGGAATAGCGAAGTTCCACATCAATAAGGTTTAAGCTCAAATAATATATGGCATTCTCATGGAGCTCCTCATCCTCTTGAGCCAATACCATACCAACCGTCTCCTAAGATGCAGCCACGTAAGTCAAGAAATCACAGCTATAGTCTGGTGGACTAAGAACGGGGGTCGTTGCTAAGGCTTGCTTAAGAGCATCAAAAGACTCCTGGGCTCGCTCATCCCAGTAAAAAGGGGTGTCCTTCTTCAACAGAAGCATGAAGCCTTTAGTCAAGTTGGAAAAATTGACCACGAACCTTCGCAAGAAGTTCTTCATACCTTGTAAACATTGAAGGTGTCGAATGTTACAAGGGGGAGACAATTGAAGTATTGCCTCAACCTTCAAGGGATCAACTCTCAGAATACCCTCCTTGGACACGATGAATCCTAGTAAATGACCAACTGTCACGAAAAAGATGCACTTATGAGGGTTTAAATGAACTTGATAATGACGGCATATTTCGAACACTAATTGCAAATGATAAGGATGATGCACTCTCAAACGAGAGTGAGCAGCGAGATCATCCAAATATACTTCAATAATCATTTTAATATCATGAAATATTAAGGTCATCACCCACTGAAACGTAGCTCTGGTGTTTTTAAGGCTAAAGGGCATCTTTCGATATGCAAAAGTTCCCCAAGGACAAATAAATGCGGTGTTATGTTGATCCTCGGGCTTAATTTGTATCTGATTATATCCAGAAAATCCATCCATAAAATAAAATACCTCACTTCCCGCACACTCATCCAAAATTTGATCAATAAATGGTGTAGGGAAATTATCTTTAGGACAAGCTCGATTCAAATCATAGAAATCAGTGCATATTCGGATCGCTCCTTGCTTCTTATCCACTGGAATGGGATTTGAAACCCACTCCATCAAGGGAATGGGATAGATAAAACCAGCTTTGAGCAGTTTCTCTATCTCAACTTTAATGGCGGGTGCTTTTCTAGGATTCACGGCACGCAAACGCTGTCGAACCGGTTTTGCATCCAGATAGGTTTTGATTTCGTGTTCGACAATATGAGGGTCTATACATGGAGTTTCTTCATATGACCAAGAAAAAATATCATGAAATTCCTTAAACAGCTCAGTATACTCTTTGATCTCATCGGAGGAACAACCTGTCTCAATGTAGACATTCTCAATCTTACCAGGATCACGAGAAATATTGATAGGAATTGTTGGTGACAGGTTAGCCATGTTCCCTTCAGCCATCTAACCAGGAGAACTTAATGGTACCACGGGACTACCAATTTTCTCGCTAGGAATCTCCCTAACTTCATCATACTCTAAACGATCAAGCTTAGGAAGGAAATATGATCTATGGTGCAACTCTTCCGAAGGTTGTTCAATCCTATACATGGCCTCAAGAATAGCTTCATCTGATGGAAAAACATCATCAAGATAGTCATGAGAGTGAGATGATTCTATTTCCCATGAAGGCAGCACATAAGGGTCCTCCTCCTCCGTCTGTGAAGAGGAAGGACTAGGCTCTACAACATGATCAATATTCTCTTGATATGCCACCATTATTGCAGGAAATGGCACATCTATCTCAACAGGCACACTCAAAGTGACTCGGTGAAGGAATAATCCAAGGATATTCCATATAAGTAGTGCGAATAGATATCGAATTCGACAAGGATGAAGCGCCACCAAGACTAGACCCAATCATAAGAACAGGCGCAGGACAACTAAAGGTTCCCATGAGAGAAGGATACATACCCACACTCACATTCTTAGTTTCCAGCTGAGAATGATCCATAATCGGGACAGAGGCTCCCGATGATGCATTGAAACTTGGATTATGGAATGAATTTTGATCAATAGTAACGAACTTCCCATTAAACAGAAAGCAAACCACTCGAAATAGGGAAGAAGCTACAACTTGCATATTGTACATCCAATTCCTACCCAGCAATAGATTGTAGTCAAGGGCGCATCAACCACCTCAACCTCGATCATGACAGTCTTTCCTCCCAATTGGACCTCTAGAGAAGGAAGTATACCGTGTGGCCAAAATGACCTACCATCTAAAGTCGTCAACATGTTAGCAAACTGAGACAACGTGGGAGAACCTAAGCCATTCCAACAAGACAAAGAAATCATGGAAGCGGCAACGCCTTCATCAATGACAGTACACATGATGGTGTTGTTGAGACACTCTACATGAATCAAAAGAGACATGTAGTAAGGAAAGCGAGGCTGTACTCCTATGGTTTCAAATTTTATAATGGAAGAAGACCTATCGTCACTAATCCAAGGAGCAGACAACAAGGCCTTTCTCTGCGGAGGACAAGTCTGAAGCACTTCTAATGTGGACATCACATAAGGGGTCTGGCCCAAATCCTCGACAATTGAATAGTTCTGGGCGTCTCAAGCATTAGGATTGTGCCCCAAATGCTTCAAAACTCCCTTAGGAATGCCAGGTGGAGCTTCAGGTTTATCCATAGTCTTTTCAATTCGCAAAGGGCTCTCAGGTGGGGAAGGTTCTTTCCCAAGGTCTGGTCGTGACGAACCATAATATTTCGCATGTGTCACAACATTGGAAGCTTTCACCATGTTGATGCAACCATGACCAGGACTGACCTCTGGCGGGTTTTGAGTTCCACTAGACGCACAACCAGGATCAATGGTCCTCGAGTTCATATTTTGATTATTAGGTAAAGGATTAGTAAACACGGTTGGGCCCTGTTCTATGAAATTCGAGGCATCCTCCATATGAGGGTACAAGTGAGTGAGGTGATTGTCCTTACACAACTTACAAGGAAACGTCACCTTATGTTTAGGCTACTTTTCCCCCAGCATTATTCGTGCTCTTGTCATTATTATTACCATTCTCATTTTTATTCCCACCCTTACGATTATTTTTTCATTTATTTTTATTCCTTCTAGGCTGTTGGTTTCCTTTCGGGTTTGATGTTTGCACGGAGAGTACACTCGCTCATTGGGTAGGTTGAGATGAAGTCATAGCTTATCCCAATGCAGTCTGTTTAATCGATAACTGGATCACTTGTTTCGTAACCAAGTCTACAGATTTGTTACTTGTGGACCCAACAATACCATCGGCATGTGGCCCAAGTTTGATCTTGGGGTCGAAATTGGATCTTGGAGCATTCGGGATAATATCATACAAGAGTCTGGATTGAGCATAGATCAAATCCAACTCTTGATCCCTAAGATAGCTTGGTCCTCATTTTGAACTCCGGATGTAGAAACATACTTCGCGATGTAAGGTAACAATGACTTGAGGAAAAACTCTAGAAGAAACTCTGGTGGTATAAAGGCTTTAATTAATCATTTCTATCTATGCCACTCTTGAATATGATACGAATATGCGTGGCTTTATCTTGCTAGAAGGTTGATAAGAGTTCGGTACCGACATCATAATGTACGAGTAGCCGAAAATGATTAAGAAAATTCATGGAAAGATCATCGAATGTAGCATAAGGCCCCCCCCCCGGTAACTCTATATACCATTTCACTGCAGGACCCGTGAGGGTGCGTTGAAATAGCCTCAAACGGATGGAATCATCATGTAAGGAATTGGAAGAGCACCAAAAGTGGAAGGTGGTGACATTCTCACTAGGATATTCACCATCCTTACCTTCGAACTTGGGAATGTTCGAAGGAAGCTTGGTAGGGACTACCGACCATGTTGGATTATGAGACACAGGATCATTTGTCAATCTCGACAAATTAGGTAAGTTCAAGGTTACAGGGAAAGGGGGCCTAGGTTGAGTCGGTCTATTCCACACTCCCTGATAGGACTGGTTTTGATAGGCTTGATTGCTATAGATACCATGGCCTTGACTAATGGGATAATAACCTCCTCCCATTTGACCCATGAAGGGATGCATGGAAGCATTGTAATGCGGAGTACCCTGATTGTGAGGTGCTACAAATCCATAATTAGGAGAGTAAGCAGGTTGTTGATACCCGTACCCATACGGTTGATGTTTTTGTCCATAATACGGTCCATAAGAAGGTATATGTGAAGCTCCATAGTTTGAACCATAAGATGGTCCACGAGATGGTCCATAAGATGTACCATGTGAAGGTACATGTCCTATTGACATGGAAGGAGGCACATGGCCTTACAATACTACGGTGTGAACAGGATTAGAATATACATGAATAGTATCAGTATTCCATCCTGAAGGCCCACGTGAACTAGGGGGAGGATGGGTCATTAAAAACGCATTTGAAGGTACTGGTGTTGAAGACAATGGAACATGTGAAGGAATATAAGTGGTGTTCCCAATGTTCACATGTCTTAGTTCTAGTATCCAAATAGGATTACTAATGCTAGGCCTAGGATGGGCATGTGAAGGTGCCTCCACCACAGGTATGGAAGGTGCAATGTGACTAGTGCCCCCAAACCTCTCCGCATGGAAAGGAATGGAAGTGCCCCCAGGCATAGTGCCAGGGTCAAATTTCGACTCGGCATGATATGCCAGATCAGACTCGGGGA
>LPNX010682260.1:567124-700577 GCA_001517045.1 Pseudotsuga menziesii | reverse complement strand
TTCTTCCTCCAAAATTAATCAATATTATTTTAGTATTTTAACTATTATTTTATTATTTTCCTTAGGAGGCCCATTTTAGACCCCAAAATTCCTCTAATGTAGGCATGCCATATCTAACATTACTAGTGCTTGTGGGTTCATTGTGAGTCTCGTCGTCTGAAAACCAATACCTGCGACCCGTGAATGAGGGATCATAACTAAATCGTGAAGGATGCTCATGTGGTGGATCATATGTTCTAGTAGGATCACCCTCCCCAACCTCGTGAGGTGGAGAGGACATCTCTAGAATCTCACCCTCATGATCTCCCATGGTGTGCAAATCAAAGTGAGAAGTAGTCCACCCGGACTAGCTGGTTCTCTCTCCCAAAGGAGGAGAAGACGTGGAAAGAGGAAGTCCCACTAAACGATGAGAACAGTGAGGTTCCACAACTGAATCCACAATGACTCAATAAAAATAAAATACTCAATCTAACTACGCAACCCTAAGCAAAATAGCATGCAAAGAGCATACACCTAAAAAACGTAAATCCAAATCACAAGCAAACCAAGGATAGTATATGTGAGCTCTCGAATGAAGCAAGTATGTCTCACCTAGGAGAGGCTTGAGACTCCCATACACAACAAGCATAGGTTTGGTAACCAATTATAGTGGCCCTCAGGTTCAACGCATATAGCGACTTTGTCATTCGACCCCTACCTGGCCAGGACACCTGCAGAATAACCTCTGCAAATACCCCCTCGATAACCTAGGTAAGGCAACTAAGGTCACCTCAATATAACCAATGCTCATGTGGACAGTTGAATGTGGGATTGACCGTATGGGCAAGGTAGTAAAGCCCGAAGCCTGAAAACACAACTAGTACCCTAGGGGTGCACCATCCAATGCCTTAAAGGCTCCCATATACAAATACAATCCTAGAAATATCTCTGATGCTCACAGAAAGTAACCAGGGGTCATCCTAGTCACAAGCTTGTGCAATTCCTCATGCTTAACTCCTGTGTAAGAGGAGCATCCTGAGAAACACTAATTATACCAAGGGTTTCACACTCTCACCTGGACAGACACCTAATTGTTTTGTTTAGTGGTCTTGGAGAATTAACTTACAATGAACTATTCCAAGACCCTAAAACCTAATCTTGTTGATGCACCCTAGAAAATAAAAGAGTGTAATTCATTTTATTATGCATTGATTTTAATTGCATGTATTACTCAAAGGGTAAATGGGCGTGCAACTAATGAAGTTATGACGCAACAAGAAGTAAAATGCACACCTAACAATCAATGCAAATGCACTGTGTAGAATGAAAAATAGGGTATGCTACTACGTGAAGTGAAAAAATTTTCCTTCAAATGTATATGCAATCATTCCTATATGAAAATCTGACTATAATTCACCAAGCAAACCTAATGCAAGTACCATGCTAATGCAAAATGCAAGCAATGCATAACTATGCAAAAAGAAAAATATTTTTGTGTTTTTTATTTAAATGATATATAAAAGAAAAAAGATGACTCTACCACCCTCAGACTCTGCAACCACTCACAAATAGCAGCCAAGCAAAGCTCCAAGGTAAAAGAGACCTAATGCACTAATCTCAAAACAAAAAGGTAGAAAATGAATGACAAGAACATTTCTAAAAATCAAACTAAAACGAGTCTCTGGTCAAACACAAAGGGTAGGTACAGACTCCAGAAGCATCCAAGAAGACTCAACAATCATCCAAAATCACCCAGCAACACTTAATCCTCCCAATAGAGCAAAAAAGCAAGGCATACACGACTGTTCTCAGTAAACCTCCATACATACGTGACTATTCGAGGAAAACCCGTGTGTATACGTGACTGTGAAATTTAAACCCACATACAAGAAGAAAAGGAGATAAAAATAAGGTAAACAGACAAGCTGAGACAAAATTTACTCCTTCGTGACCCTACTGGGAAAACATGCCCCCAAAACCGACACAGAAACAGAGAAATCAGAGCAATTCAAGTACATTGAATACCAAAAACCCCCAAAGAGAAACAACTAGGAACCTCCCCAGTATGGTCGCCAATTCTGTTACGGAGAGAAACTTCCTATGGCTTGGGGTGTACCACAATAAATAGATAAACTGAAGAAACCAATCCTTTCCCATATGCAAGAGAAACCAAATATCTAACACTAAGGGTTCAAGTGTCATACCTTATTCCAAACAGTTGAAGTAGATCCCTGTTGAGATTTTTCCAATCCCGCTTGCTTTAGCAATTCACTCTCAACAACAGTAAACAAGACAAGCATGCTATATAATATGGTGTTATATCTACTCTAGCATATATAATCAACAATGTATAAGCAATTAAAAATATCCATGGATTCAATAGTCATTCAAATGCACATTATTGGACAAGAAAAGATATTTCTATTAATCAAATCAGATATTACACGAGTGACAACCTCTGTCGGCACGTCTGTGAACCGGATAAACTAAGTCCTCCACCTGGGCCTCCACCACCTCAATCCTCCATCTCTCGATAGCAAGCTCACAAGAAAATTCAAGCTTGGGAAGAACACAAAGTGCTCCAAAGGGACAAAGGGATGTAGACTCAAGTATAAACAAGATACGGCAACAATGGACTATAGTTTCCTTGCTCTTCAATCCCTCCTCTTCAATGTATCCAAGGGGTTCCTTATATAGCACTCCAAAGGGGCAATGGAGGGTCAAATCCAAGCGATCTCGAGGCATATGGAAGGCCAATAGTTAAGTGGTTCGGACACACATCAAGGAAAACTCCAAAAATATTTGGACTTATGCACGCATCCTGATGTACGCGGGTTTGAGGTCAATATCCGAGTATATACGTGAGCATGGGATTAAAAGTCGTGTACAGCAATAAACATGTGTTTTTAGGGATAAACTTGGAAACATAAAAGTATAATATTGGTCCATGGGGTCCAAAGAGTCTACAGAGGGACAGGGAAGGCCATAAATATGTGATCAACCATGTGTGGTAAAATAAGTTGTAACAACCCTACCTATACCCTCAAGGTTTACAGGCATACCTATGCGGTACAACCCTGTAATAAAATACATGTACTCTACTATAATTTCTAAAATCTCTCCTTGAATATCAAAGGCACCAAGGTCATGATCCCAATAACTAATCAAATGATCTAGTAAATGGACATTGGCCCTCATGCTAGAAGTGCAGTAGAACTTCAACAAACTACATTGTTGTAAAGCTTGTAATGTTAGGGCGTCCCATAGAGATTCTCGATCCATGTCTTCATTTTCTCTTTCCCTCCATTCTAGAACCATTGTGTACCTGTCCATTGACCATTATTGACCATTAGAATCCATAATTTTCTTTCAATTTTGGCCATTTTGCAAGGTTTTCTAAGTCGCACAGTATACGAGATTGTGCTTTAAGCATGTCGCGTATTATACGCGGGTTTATTTAGAGAAAGTTGTGTATGAAACATGTGTATGCGACTGTTATAGTAGCATACCCGCGTATGTCGCGTGACCCTTTTAGGGCTGGCACAAAACCATAAATTTTTTCACAAAAATAAAATTTAGAATGGATGAAAAGAAGGAGAAGGGAGAGTATACCATCCTGCAACTAACGAATGTCGATTTGGTCCACTGTTTTATCCTCAGTGAGCAGTTTAAGTTAGAGGTAAAACTTGCCAAATTGGGTAAATTGTCAAATGGTATGTTTTATTTTTGTTTTTGAACTATTTATAGGAAAATTTTAAAATTTTTGACCCATGGTCTATAGTTTAAAAATATTTTTTTATAAATGAACTAATACCATGACTTTTTCCTCATTGCAATAGGTCCGATATCTTTAAGAATTTGTTATCTGCTCATACAGGGTAGGATTTGGTCCTCAACATGTACTTTTGCATCTATAACTTATCTGTTATTTAACCCTAGGATTACCTCTTTGACCACTAAATATGGTGTTAAACCATTTTTACCTCGTCTGCATCATTGTTCCTTCATGGGTAGGACCTCCTTTTCATGGGTACCCTAGTTTAGAACACTTTATTGTCCTTTGGTACCCATGCCACAGTTGTGGTAGGTTTGCGAGAGCCTTCTTATTAGTTTTTCATGACGAAATGAGTCTTCAATTTGCATTTTTTTGCGAGCTATTCCTACTTATAAGTCTCCCCGCACTTATGGAGTTTCTTTAGGCCCGGGTCTGGCTCCTCAAAATAGAATTGACTGTCGAGTAAACTTGTTCATTCAAACTCGTTAAGAATAAGTAAACGGGCATCCACATTGGTGGTAGTTTATCGCTTTTTCGGACCATGTGGAATATTTATGAAAAAGGAGCAATCTCTTTTCTTCAAAATTGAGAAGAGTATTCTCAGGTATAGATTTATCATTTTTCTGGACCTGAGGGACTAAACTTACGAAAAAGAAACACCCAGTATAAGCTTAGTTTTCTCTTTTTCTTGCTCTAGACCCAAACTTGAAAAATATTTCGAGCATACTTTATGTCTTTGTCATGCTCACAAAACTTAAAGAACAAAGCATCGAGTTTACTATTGTAATCCCCATTTCTTGTAACCAAATAGATCTTTTCGAGTGATCTTGCCTTCCTTCACACTCGTTAAACTTAGGCTACCTGTCGTTTCTGAAGGTGTGTCGGTCTGGTATTAGTTTACCCCTTTTTCAGACCTTGTCGACTAAGGATGAAAAAGGTATACCTTAGTCGTCTGGGAGCTAAGAGAGTTCTTTTGTGTATTTTTTTATACTTTTCTAGCCTCAGGAGACTAAATTGTGCGAAAAAACACCCCCTAGAGTCTTCTTCGTATTTTCAGACTCTCAAAACATGAAAACACCAACGATAATGTACTAGTTCAGGATCGTAAAATCCACAATTAAGCAGAATTATCAAGCATTATTCTCTCCCATCTTAAAGCTTGTAAAAAATGAAGAGAGACCTGAGTTGACTTTCCTAGACTTGTTAAAATTTAACAGAAAAGATAAGGAAGAATTAATCTCTTTGGGTTATAAATAGTGGCAGCATATCCTCCTTGAACAAAGCACTCTCTGAACTTTTTGATACTCATGTCTCAGTTTACACTTTCAACTCAGCTATTACTTCGAGTTTTTACTCCTCCACTTGTCCTTTATACATGGGGAATTTGATCATGTCTCCTACATGACAGATAAGTCTACTTGTCCTATCTGTAAGTCAAAAGCTGCCTTGGGTCATCTCTTTGTCATGTTCACTGTTCAAGGATATGTACCTTCATTTAATTATTATCTTGATTCCCATCATTATCCTATTTGAGTATTACTTGTGTTTACCTTCATGTATCCAGTTCTTAATCACTCTTGTGATATGTTGGAGGATTCATTGTCTTCCTCATCACAGTATGGTTTCTCATCAGCACCTCCTGAAGACGAAGACCTAGATTTTTTACGATGGTATCTTAGGATTCACTACCATTATTGGTGAACTCCTTTGCTTCAATTGTTAGCATCACTCATTTACTGACATTCTGTTGAGTTCCTTCCATGTTCAACTTCAACACATCTATTCACATGGTAGAGATTGTACTGGTTCCTTTGGATTTCGATGAAGACCTTAGGTTCACATCTATAACCTAATTTGCACAAGATTTTGTTATGTTTAACTACACAATTTCCATATTTTGAAGACTCATCATTGTATATTGTGGCTTCAATCCACCTTTGTAATATACGTGGTCTTGTTACCTGTATCATATGATGTAATCAAATATTATAAAGGAGCTATTGTTCCATTATATTGAACATGGCATCCTCAGATATGATTTTGTATATGACTTTGATATGTATTTGTTTCAGGTAGCTCCTCTGCTGCCTTGGTAACTAAGTTCTCCAATATTAAAATACTGTAATGTATTTTGACCATCACTTCCCTCTGACCTCACACATTAGGGGGCATCTATTATCATGTAAAATGGCACTTCTTCTTCCGAGTACCGACACCCAATGTGTCAGAACACAAAAGGAAAAACTGGATTGAAGTAGCCAAAACATTATAGATGGGCATGACCTTTGATACAACATCACCTTACCAGCTGCATATATTTTTTTTATATACATTAGGGTTGAATACATGACTATTTGCATAGAAACCCGTGTATCATACGCGAGTATGTGCATTGCAACTCGTGTATACATTTTTAGGGCTTGCACCCGTAGGTTTCCTTAAAGTAAGTCATGTATCATATACGACTGTCCTATATCAATAGTCGCATATGCCTTAATTCAGAGTTAAAAAATATAAACATGAATAGACAAGGACAATTGGGCCCTTAATCATAACTATCCCAACTTCCTCAACCATCTCAACCTTCGAAACCTCTCTCTTTCCACATGTATAAATAGAGGTTAAGGGTTATGTTGGTGGTTTGCCTTTAGATATCTTGGAGCAGCAAAACTCAGTGTCCTTGGTTTGCAGAGGAGCACTTGTCTCAGATATTGGGTTGTAATATCACCACACTTGTTTATCAATAAAGAAATTTCTTCTTCCAGTATTGTGCACTCTTGTATATTGTGATTTATGAATTATCTTATAGTTTCATTATGAATATGTTATTTCATTAACCATTGATACAATATATAAGATATTGCAAGAAGATATTGTTCTTTGCAGGTGATTGGAGATACCTTGGAAGCTGTAGAAGCAAGTTGAAGAGAAGAAGAAAAGCTAGGATCGACCATCATAAACAAGGTATGCCCAATTTTCTTCCTATTTCTATTTCAATTTCTGAAATGGCTGATTGTCTACAAGTTAGTTTAGTAAGTTGGTAACCCCAGAGGCCCTAGGTTATAAGGGTGTGTTTTCCTTAACAACAATAACTACAAAAATTTTCCACTGAGTTGGTTCTTTCATAAATAACTATGCCTAATACAAAATGATCTAAATTGCTTCGATATAGATTTGAAACATACATAACACAAGCTTGGTTCAAACGTGTAAAACTCACACACGTGATGGACATAATTTATGTGTAGTTTCCAGTAACAAGTCTCTAAAGTAAAATGTCAAATGGGATACAAGCAAACTCTAATACCCACAAAAATTAAAATGAGACATCCAAATTCAATTAATTGTGTATTAATGCAAATCCAATCAGAATATGGCAAGTAATTTATGGAAAAGATATTACATTCTCTCTAAGAAATGCACAATTTTAGAAAACAAATTTATGGGTAAGCAACTACAATAAAACCATTCTATCAGACATTTGAAGGATAATGCACAATAGCACAGTTCAATGACCATTGAAATCTAGAAATGAACATTTTCAATTGTAAAAAGTTTATAATTAAACATGGAAATCAAGTTAAAGACCATACAACGTGTTTAGCAGTAAAATGTTACCAAAAACATTGAGAATGATCTTTAAATTAGTTACAAGACCCCATTTAGATAAAACAAATATGCCATTAAAAGTCCAATACCAAATGGAAAAATAACTCTCAACTAAAACCATAGTTGTGAGTGGCAAATAGCCCAATATAGTCAACTCTGCAGCTCAAAGGGCCACATGTATGAAATATTTTTGTTGTATGTTAGGACCGCATGTGATATGTTCTAAGTTTTGTATAATTATGTTCAATTATTTAGTATGTATATGTAAATACAGGGACATCTAGAATGAAAACAATGAATGCACTTGTTGGCCTTAGGAAAATGCATACCAGGTTTAGTTAGAATTGTGAAGAATCTGATCGTAAGGAAAGCAAGTCAGCGACGGAAAAGGAGAAGAGTAAGTTGAATCCGAGAATTCAACATGTTTTGAGGAAACAATAAATGTAATGATGAGTTAAGCTAGACTAATAGTCTACATTTGGGAATGGGCATGATTGTAAGTTGGGTCATTGGCGCCTTTATTAATGTAATGGGATTTATTGGGGTAGTTAGAACAACCAGTCAATTGTCAGTTGAGAACTAGTTGACGATTCAAACAAGAATTGTAAGATGTATATAGGGTTGATCCAAGTTGTGTGCGGACGACCGTGAATTTTGAACCTTTATGACTCTTGGTGTTCTTCATGGTTGGATGACTTCTGATTCACGACTATGATCTTTCTCGACTCTAAATGGAGATAGAACTCGAAAGAAAGGTGACTTAGTAGAGGAAGTTCAACAGAGAGATCGACATAAAGAAGAAATAAAGCATGAGAGCATGGAAAATAAAAAGAAAACCCATTCATTGTAAAGAATATGATGAGAGAATTCTGCAAGCTGTGTGCACAGACCAAAAGCGTTCCAAATATTACTCAAGCCAGATGAAGAGTGTTTTTGTGGTTTTCCTGTATGGGTTTCCATGTTAAATATTTGTGTCTTTGATGTATGTATGTATTATGTTTGAATATTTATGAGTTGGTCACACTTATATTGTGGAATGTCGACAATAAATATGGTTTAGATGTATATGCTTTATATATCCTGCATATGTGGACGGTTTTGTATATTCTTATATGTTATGAATGTGTCGAAGGATTGACATTTTCTTGTTTTGTTGATGGTGATCCATCCCTCTGTTTTAGTCGGATGGCTTGTTAATATTGAGATGAAGAAACCCCCTTCCATAACTGCAGAAACCTAGTTCTTGCAGTCCCCATAGATATCTCAGGCGAGACCTAACTTGCATCATAGGTGTCGCTGACGGAGTAACACTCCGCCGGGGTGATATCTTGGCCTTTGTTGGACGAATAGGGAATCTGAAACTGGGTCGGTGGAATTGACGCCAACAAATGGTTTTGTTGTTGGGACCCAAACCATTGTGAAGGGACATGTTTTGGTACTCGAGGAAACCAGAGATTCAATATTGGGTGGATTACCAAGAAAGAGATTTTGCACAAGAATAAAGTGAAGGATCACGACTGAATCTAATAGAATGGTTAGAAATATATATTTACTCAAATATTCATGAAAGTTTCTTCAGTGAATTTCCCATTCTACTGCATGAATGGTTGCCAAAGCTAGCGACTCAAAGGAAAACATTTCAGGGTGGAGAACCCACTAAGTGGACTCCCTAGTTAATCCAACAGTTGGAAAGAGTCGGTAATCCTATATCTAGGATTGTCGACTTCTAGGTCGATAGCATATTAGAGGGATATATTACTAAGATTGCAGTCGACACAATAATATCATACCATCGGTCGTTCATAGAATGAACACTCCCCGGGGAGTGGGGAGTGGTGTTTCAAAATCAAAATGTTACTATTTGGCCATTTTTTAGCATGTTACGGAACTCTTATGTTTTTGTATGTTTATATTATTGCGAAAAACTATCAGGATGACAAGGCATGTGATTTTTTTCCTATTTACAACAGAACTTGATGTGTTAGCATTATTTATAATAACTCCTTAAAACAAAGTTATGGTAAGAAGACAATATGTCTTGGAATAGTCTATTTTTACCAAGCAATGCACATTGGATGTGCATATACATAATGTATTTTTTCTCACACCTGATGATATAAAATTACATTTTTTTCCCAGGAAAAAATGATAAGATCATACAGTGAGACAGAAAGAGATTTCTTCCAAGAACCTTGAGGTTGTTACTTGAGATATTTAAAGATATGGATAAAGATGATGGTCTATGAGAAAGGGATCCTGAGGATGGAGTCCGGCGAGTAAATATTTGTGCGTAGAGGACTTGGGTGATGTCACAAGAAAGGATTGAACAAGATGGACCAAAATGAGATGATATGATCTATGTCGATAGTGAGAATGAGCAAGAGGATGGATGCCTAAGGAGTTGAAGAATATTTTTTTTCGGGTAAGAGAAGAAGGATTGCGACAAGAACAAGAAGTTGCAGCACGACTAAAGGAAGGGACTACAAGTTGACACCACATCTCGACGAAGAATCTTGCATCGAAGAGGAAGAATATTATCTTATCTCTGCAAAAGAAGAGGAAGCACTAGATCTGGACTAGGACTATGGCATACCCACGACCCCGCGTACATCTCCAGCAACTGAGGTAAGACCTACAAGATCATTGAATTGTGGTTATGTAAATCATAGCAACAATAATAGTCAAGATATATGATCCATTGACGAATCCATTAGTATGAAGTCCTCTACTTAAGGTGCATCCCAATACAGGGTTTAGGCCTAGCAAAGAGGTCAGTAAAATAAATTTTCAAAAAAGCGGGTTGAAAGCCTATTTTAAATCCCTCAATCAAGCTATTATAACAATTGAGGGTTTTTGTGCATTTTTTAAATACCTTGATCGAAGGTTTATGTGTGCTTAAGCCAGAAGCTCGATTGAGATTTTATAAACCTTAGCTCAATATTTCAACTAGATCTAGTTATTAACTCATAAAAACTTTATTAATTTTAATATGAAAACAAACTATTAACTTAAATAGCTACATCGAGTTAAGCTAATTATTATTTTTCTCCCTAATTTTCACTAAAATATCAAAAACAATTCAATTCTTTTTCATAGAGTAAATTAACGTAAATATTCATGTAAACATTCATTACTTTATTGAAAGTAAACATTTTAAGAATTCAAACTTATTGATTTTACTATGGCCTTAATTTAAATGACTATAAAATACAAAATCTTAAAATGTTTGGAAAAAATAGCAAAGTTAAAAATTATATATTTGCTCCACTAAAATGTTGTGATCATTTCTAATTATTCATTAATTTATTATTTGATTGTTTTTTTCTTTATAGGCTATATTTAACATATTATATAAAAATTTGAATATTATTTAATTTGAATGTTTTTATGCTATGTCAATTTTCGTAAAAAAATATAGAAAAGTTAAATTTTATATTTTTTTAAGATTGATATTTTTTATTCATTTTAAACATTAAATAATATTAAATACATCATATTTGAAGTCATATTTATTTGAAATCTTTGTAATAATGTGATTATTTGAATAGGTCAAATAGCCCATGGTTTTGGTAACCCGTGGTAAAGTTTCCCATGGTATTTGATGTGATGGATTATATTTACCATCATTGGCAAATATTGGTAAATATAATCCATCACATAAAATACCATGGGAAAAATCCTTATCCATGTGAATATTTACTATGGTTGTATTTGAACGATTCACATAATTACCTTATTAGAAAATATTTCAAATAAATATAGTTTTAAATAGTATGCATTTCTATTATTTAATGTTGAAAGGTGATTAAAAAATAAGAGTTGTAAAAAATGTAAACTTTTTATAGTATTTTTTTCATATTTAATATGGTTTATAAAACCCTTGATCGAGTTATTGAGCTTGATAAATGTCTATCTAAACCTTTGTTCGAGCTTTCATAATAAGCTAAATTGAGTGCTTAGTTAAGCTCAATTAAGGGCTTACCCAAAGTTCAATCAAGCTCATTTTTTTCATGTTCGCACCTTCCTTTTGCCAAAAAGTGTTACCCATATTCATGGGAACACCCTAGTGTGAAGAGGAAATTTCAAACATCAAAGTGAAGAGGATGGATGATGGTGAGCATAGAGGTTCTTGATGCTTGAGAGCCATGAATTGATGATCATGAGAGGTTATCTAAAACCATACAGTAGGTTGGACTCTTTACACTCACACTAAAGAGAATTATAAGGGTTAGGTTCTCTAAGGGATTATTGAGCAGAGAAAGAGTAGGCATTCATTGTGTTGTGTGGGGTAGTGGAAGAGAGTTCCATGGATGGGATGGTTGAATGAGATGCATATAGTTCTTTGTGGTGACCATATTGGCTTAGCCGAGAGAAAATGGGTTTTGGGATAAGAGAGAGAAGCCTTTAGTTGTTTCCTTCATCTTGGTGGGATCATAGCCTAACTTGGAGGTGATATCTACCATAGATACATATGATTGGCTGGAAAGTTTCTCTTACATATCTAGTTGCTTAGATATACATCTGTTAAAATATAAATGTTCGAGTTGTCTATGTTTATGCAATGATTATAATTTTTTTTGTAAGTTGGGTGGGACTTAAATTCATTACTAAAACAAAAAATAACAGAGCCATCACAGTTTCAGGGAGTTCGCAAATTGTGCTTCCAATCCTGCGGCATGCCCTTGCTAAGTTTCAAAATTTTCAAAAAAGCATCATGTATTGCCTTCCCATTTACAGGAAACTAGGACTGTAACAAGTCTGTTCTAATTACTATTAGTTGTAACTTTGAAAATATAAGAAACTTAAAAATTCTATTCAACTAAGCATCGCATAATAAGAAATAAACAAACAAAATATAAAGGTCGGAGAGGTTGCGTTCTAAAACTTCCCACATGTTATGCATTGTTACACAACAGGATTTGAGCCCAAAATCCGATGACATCCGATGTCAAGTACTTTCTCTTCAGATTGCAGTGATGAAAAGCACTGTTTGGTCCGATTTCCTTTTTTCGTCTTGTAAAGTCGTCGGTTTTTTAACTTGCATGTTCATCGGTTGTTCGACAATGCTTTTTATCGGTTAAGCAGCGTTTGCTCGTCAGATTTGTGACAATTGGTGAAAGGCATGGCGTCATATTTGCGATGAATAGTGAAGGTATGGTCATCGCAATTTTGACGAGCCAAGCTATTTTTTCCCCATATTATAAAGGCATATTTCCAACGGTAAGTAGATTCATATCGTCGGATATCCGACGACAGTGAAATTATAAATATAAACATTTTCAAACATTCTAACATGTTTTCTATAGAAGCAGTGGACGGTTTGCAGAATTTGTTTATTCCTTGACGGACAGTTTGAGGAATTGTTTTATTCTTCGACGACTGGTTTGGGGATTTTTTTTCTTCAATAGTCAGTTTGCGGGAATTTTTTTATTCGTCGACAAACCACCATTTGAGAAAATTGTGATGCATGGAACTTGATTTTTTAATATTTTCGGTAGTATTCATTCACAAAGTTTGTGACAAAATGTCAAATAACAATATTTCTGATCCAAACGAACAAAATCGACAATTCCTTGCTAGACTATGGGACGCAGCGAAATGAAGCGGTGATGGGAAATGTTATTGTATATGTAGTCAATGTAGGGGATTTAAGAGGAGAAGAATATTGATCACAACAGCCACAAAACATTGTAGGGAACATGGACACGCTGAGGGGGGGAATGAATATCATCCATTTGTAGGTTTAGCATTATAAAGTTTTTTTATATTTTTTGTTTTCGTAAATGTATGTGTTATTTTAATATTTCATATATTAACTTATATCTATTGATGTATTCATGTATTTATAAAGGAAATACATCCTACGACATATCATCCAGAGGAAGTGCTTTCAAAACAAGTACTGGAGGATCATGGAGCGTATATGCTTAATGGAGAACAAGTGGATGATCATATTGAAGAAGATGATCATACTGATAATGTAGTTGAAGATGATGGTACAAATACATTTATCCATGATCCATTTAATGTTAGAATGGATGATGACGATGACGTTGATAATGAAAATATTGATGACTTTGATGATGTTCACGATATACCTCTTCTCAATAAGGCATATGAACCCCTTTATGAAGGCTCCAAAACAAATCTTCTCTCTTTTATATTGTTGATAATGAAATTGAAGGTTATGAATGGTCTTTCAAACATATCAATCACACAGATGCTAAGGTATGTAAAATAATCCATCACATATATACAATTGTGATAAATTTTATTTTTATTCCTGTAATAATTGTATTGTTAATTCATAATTCAAATTAATACAAATGAAGTGTGTTTTGTTAATATTATTTATATATTATATTAAATCTATTTTTATTTTTATTTGATGTAGCTTGATAGCTGAATTTTTGTTACCACCATCACATATTTTACCTCACACATATAGAGATTTATCTTCCATCATGAAATAGATTGGAATGCATTATGAATCAATTCATGCATACTCCGATGACCGTGTTATATTTTATAATCAGCATGAATTTGCAAAAGAATTTCTAAAATGTCGTATAAGTAGATATCGAATAGATCAAGTAAAAAAAAGGTGCCTCACAAGGTTCTTCATTATATTCCCATCATTCCATGTTTGCAATGACTGTTCAGGTGCAACAACATAGCACAATTTATGGATTACCATGCTAGGAACAGAAGTCAAGATGATGTTATTCGAATGCTTGCAAATGGTTCTACATTTAGATAGATAGAGGAAAAGTGGCCTCACTTTAAAGAAGAACCCTATAATCTTAGGATTTCTTTGGCAACAGATGGTGTTAATCCATTTACACAGATGAAATCCATTTACACGGTGTGGCCTATTTTTGTTATATTCATCATCATCATCATCATCATTATCATCATCATAATCATCATCATTATCGTCATGTTCATCATTATCGTCATCATCATCATCGTCGTCGTCGACGACATCATCATCATCATCATCATCTTCATCATCATTGACATCATCATCATCATCTTCATCTTCATCTTCATCTTCATCTTCATCTTCATCTTCATNATCATCATCATCATCATCATCATCATCATCATCATCATCATCATCATCATCATAATCATCATCATTAGAATCATCAGCATCATCGTAATCATCATCATTGGCATCATCATCATCTTCATCTTCATCATCATCATCATCTTCATCTTCATCATCATCATCATGTCGCCATCATCATCATGATCATCTTCATCAGCGTCAACATCATCATCTTCATCACCATCATTGTCGTCATCTTGTCACCATCTTCATTATCATCATGTCGACATATTCATCATTGTCATCACCATCGTCATCGTCATCATCTTCATCATCGTCAACATCATCATCATCATCATCATCATCTTCATCATCATCAACATCATCATCGTCATCATCTTCATCATCATCATCTTCATCTTCATCATCTTCATCATCATCTTCATATTCATCATCATCATCATCTTCTTATTCTTCTTCTTCTTCATTGGCATCATCTTCATCATCATCGTTGTCGTCAACATCATCATCGTCATCACCATCATCATATTGTTTGGTATTTTCTTTTTCAGTATTTAAGTCCACCATCTTCATGGCCATCATCATCATCAGCAGCAGCAGCATCATCATCATCATCATCATCATCATCATCCTCATCCTCATCATCATCATATTCACATATTATTTCATCGTTATGGGACTCTAATTGTCATGGCCATCTTCGACATCATCATAATAGTCATGGCCATCATCATCGTCATTTCCATCATCATCATCACCGTCATCATCTTCATCTTCATCCTCTTCATCACCGTCATCATCTTCATCTTCATCTTCATAAACATCATCTTCATCTTCATCCTCATCATCATCCTCATCATCATCATCATCATGATCTTCATCCTCATCGTCATCATCATCATAATCGACATCATCATAGCCATCATCATCATCATAATCAAGACATCATCATCGCCATCACCATCATAATCATCATCATCATCACAATAATCATCTCCGTCGCCATCATCCTCATCATCATCATCGCCATCTTTATCATCATCATCATAATTATCGTCAACATGGAGCATCATTATCATCATCGACATCATCATCATCAGCTACATCCTCATCCTCATCCTCATCATTGTCATCTTATGATGATACCACTAGTAATAATAATCATCATCATCATCATGACTTTTATTGTTTCATATGAAGATGATGATAATTATGACCATGATCATGACAATAAGAGAACTCATGATAATCAACATCTACAAGATCTTATGTAGAATCACAATTCTCTACATTATTTAATGTGTATCCTTGTTTCTTCATCTTTTATTTACATTTCTTAGTTAGATATTTTGTGGACACCTCTTTTATCACATCTTTTTCCTACCTTTGTTTTCCACTTCGAAATTTATTGATTCAACTATTCAATTAATTTTTCTACCTATGTTGATGTAGATCATAGTGATCCCACTTTTCCTTTTAAGGAAAAAGGTCTTACCAAATAAATTTCTCTTCATTGTTGCTTAGAAGGAATAGTTGTCTCTATTGCCAATATGTATGGTACAATGCCTCAGACGATTGCTAAGGAATAGTTGTCTCTATTGCTTGAATTTTCCCAAAGGTAGTCGTATTAGGTGAATGAATGTGTGATCAAGGATAGGAATTTGGAAAAGAGATTAACACAAATAAGTTATAATAAAAGGAACATGTACATTGATTGTCATGAGATGGATTAAATTTTTGGTTTATACATAACAACATTGTATAGAAACCTTGATGAAAGGTTTAAACTAGTGTACAACTTCTTTAAGTATATGGTTCTAAAGTATTGCAACCAAGAAGATATTACGAACATGTTGAAGGTCATTTCTAGTGGAAGTGGAGTGTCCACTTCGATGAGGATTAAGAAAAAAGAGATAATTACACCTGTACTGAAAAGTTGTTAGAGATTTTTTGTTGGGACATTGAATAGTACTTAGAGAAAAAAAACAAAGATTCATATGAGACTAATCCCTAACCTAAAACACTTAACCCTTATCAATCATAATACCTATAAAACCTATTCCCAAACCCCTCAAAACCCTATCTTTTATCATCACCAACAATTATCACATTTAACCCTTTATCCATATGAGTCTTAACCGCTACAAAGTCTATGCATGTCAAACACCTAATAATTATATCTCTTTATACTTATCAAAATTAAATATTTTTAAATTAATCTTACTTGTGATTTTATATTAAATTTATTTTTTAGTATATATATATATATATATATATATAATTTTAAATACATATATAAATAAATAAATAAAACATAAAACAATAACAAACAACCTCACCTTGCAATACCTTCTGCGCGCTATTTTCATTTCATCTCCAAGAGAACGCTTCTTCCTCTGTGCATCTCGACGAGTGCCTGTGGAGCTCATTCATTGGTGATCTAAGCAACTTGGCCGGAGAGTAATATCTGAGACTAATACCAATACACATTTTCACTTCATCTTCATGCAGTCGCTTCTTCCTCTATGCATCTTGTCGAGTTCCCATGGAGTTCATTCCATGATGATATGAGCAACTTTACCAGAGAAGAATATCAGAGACTGAGCTAGCGACTGGACAGTGTGAGCAACGATTTGGACCCGCGAAGACTAAGGAGAGTGGATTGTGGTTGTGTAGCGGAAAAGGAGGGAAATTAGAAAAGAAATTGTAAGCCGAGACAATGCATCCCAAAATTGTGAGTACCATTCCCTAATTCATTTCTATTTTAAAAATTTTAAAATTATTTTGCAAATCTCCAGGGTTTCATTACTAATTCGATATTCCTTGGGGTTTCATTGCTAATTTGTTAAATGCACTATGATTTTGGTAATTCAACAGTTAGTTTGTCATTGAGTTTGGGCATGATTTTGTGGAGGGTCTGAGGAGGAGACTTGGTGGATTTTTTCCGTGAATTCATACATTGTTGGCTAAGAAATTTAGAGGGGTACATGACAAGGTTGAGATAGGCCTTGTTATATAGTTGTTTTCTTCAACATGAAATCCACCCCAAACAGCAGAGAGCTTCATGCTACTCTTTTAGGTAATGAACCAAAAGAGGGATTAAAATATAACATAAATATTCATAGAGGGTCTTATGGAATTGAAAAACTAACCTTCTTTGTCATATGCTAGGGTAGCATCAAAACTACTCATATGGTCATCACCTAGAGCGCCTAGTAGTCTCTCTATTTGTTTCCTTTGACCATGCTTCTATTTCTCTTGGTTTTATTGTGAATGGACCACAAGAAGGTTGCCTCTATGGTAGTGAAGGTGAATGCCTCTACTTCCATGGCCTCCACTTTTCTGCAAACCTTAGGATCAACAATGTCTAGTGGTGTCACTAGTCATTTAGCAACCACCCATCCTCATTCCCCCTCCTCTCATGCATGCACCAGATAAGAAAGAAAGGCACGAGTAAGAAATAAATTACAAAGTTTACACTAGTCTAATGGGTCTGTATTGATCAGTTACACTATAAACTTGGCTTCCACTTGAGGATCCTTGATTTTTCTAACCAAATCAACCACCTCTTGATTTTTCATGACCTAAAACAACAAAAGGAAAGAAAATAGCAAACCTTAGCAATGTCGTACACCATAAAATTGCAGGGGAATAAGACATAAATTCAAGCATACAAAATGTAAGAACATTTAGCTTAACACAATCGCTATTGAATATTGGATATATCAGAATGCCACCAAAATATCCTATTGAGCTATTTTGGTCATTTGTGGGCATTTATATAATTTCCTTTCCTTCTTCCATTCTCTTTATTGACTATTTTACGATGGGTTTCAGCAAGGATCAAGTTCTTTGCAAAATTCGACTTAGTATTTTTCCATTCAACAAAGACTATGATGAGCTCAAGCAGTTTCCTAGTAGGTTTAATTTAGTTGACATGATTGAACTTCAGATGATTTGATTTATAATCTTTTATGTTTAAAGGTATTTATATTAATAGTTACATATACGTAGAAGAAATTATTTTTCCAATAAGCATTGGTTCACTGGTGAGGTCAACTAAGTGTTAAGCCATCCACCATGTTTCCATTCTCGCTATGGTTTGTTTCATTCCTACAGAATGAGTTTCAAATGGATGAGGCCAGGTGCTACTCCAAGGAATTTGGTAGATAGATACCCCTCAGATCTAGAACCTTAGGAAAGGAAATCCACTCTCTGTAGTGCAGTTCCTTGAGGCATATTTTTTTAAACACTTCCAAAAAACACTCTTTTGTGAAATCCAATACAAATTGATTACAATATACAATACAGTAATGAAAAAATTTCCTAGATGCCTTCTCCAGTCAAATGAGTTGCAAAAACATATGCATTTAACAATAATTATTCAAATAATTCAATGAAAGAAAAAAATGTCTTGCTTTCCACAATCCATCACTAGACAAAATGAGAAATTCTATGGTTTCATCTATGCCCCTATCTATCACATCTAGTTCTAAACTTAAATGTTGCTTCAGTCTCCTTGTTGAGCCTCATTTTGTTATCATTTTTGGTGATTAAATAACACATTTAAACACATATTTTATTTCTTTTAGTATGTTTTATGTCATACAGCTCGTTATTTCGGCACAAGATAAGAACAAATTTGATGCTATTTCCACTTTGGTTATTAATATTATTTTTATGATTTTATTAACTCAAAACTATGTTATTTAAAGCATATTTAATGTATTATTTGATATGTATATTTGTTTGTAGATTTTATAGTTCATTTGGGCAAATTAACAATAAAATGTATTCATCCTTCCTTTCGCACCATATGTCCAGCTCATGATCCAGCTTGGCGTTCATCTCATCATCTAGCCGTCGCATGAGATTCGTTGATCGTTTGCCATGTGTGCCCTAGATTGACGCACTATACATCCAGCTCACAGTTCAGTGTTCTATTTAGCTCATCATTCAACTCGCTCATTAGTCTGCACGTTGTCCATAGTTGGTTTTGAGCATTTAAACATAAAATAGTTTGTAAATCTCCTTAGCTCGCCATCACACCAACTATCTCTATGCTAAACTAATGCATTTAACTCATGCTCTGAAAGGTTCACCACCTAGATGTTCATCATCCACACGTTTAAAGGTATGGGCATTTTCCGTTAACTCACGACCTCCTCTGTTTTAATACTCAACTATCATAAGCTTGTGCATTTAAGGGATAGAACAACCTACGTTCTAGAAGACCGACTGTGTCGCCGCCCCAGCTCTCCACAACACCACCAGTCTGCACACTTGTGCGTATAAGGGACCTGCGTTCTAGAAACTTTTTGTTGTGTACAAACCCGCGCTCAACACCAATCCATCTTCCACGCCAAGGACGGGATTCATGCCACGATGAAGAGGATATGTCCACACGAAGGAAGAATATCACACCACATCAAGCACGCTGTAGAAGCCTGTCCACGCAAACGAAGGATCAAACTCGTCACGTTATGCCATGATCATGCTGAATGAAGAGCCCTACCATGCATTGGTTGCAAATCAATTATGTGCTTTAAAGATTGCCTAAAATTAGAGAGCAGTCGACCTTTAGGGTCAACTCGCTCATCTCTCATGTAAAACTATATATATCAATCTTTGAATGAAGAGAAAGTTAGTTAGCTAGAGATAGAGTTAGTCATAGTTTTTATAAGCACTGTAATTTTGTTTCTGAAGTTGAATAAAGAGATGTATGCATTGTTGTTGAAGATTGCGTTTGACTAGGAGTTAGCAAACTTCACCCCTGATTGTTGAGAGGGCCCCTCATCAACCAGAGGTTCATTAGTTTAGTTTTAATTCAGTTCTTTCTTTTCTGTTTTAGTTAATCTAGTTTAATTTCCAGTTTGTTTTCATTAGATGCTATTTTATTTCCTGTATTGTATTCACTTAGTTTTCTTTCAGTAGTTAAACAAGTATTTTATTTCCTGTATTGCATTAGCTTAGTTTGTATATCAGTAATTAAATAAGTAGATGTGCGCATAGCTTTACTTTCAGTCATTTTCTTTCAGTATTTTGTTCTTAGTTAGTTTCTTTTGGTTAGTCATTTCATTCCAGTATTGCTTTCAGTTTTTAGTTTCAGACAAGTAGAGTAGTTTATTTCCATTTGAATTTAGTTTTGGTTAGTTATGAATTGGTTTAAGTAGAATAATTTGTTTTCATTTCAATGTAGTCTTGTTTATTTATTTCCTGTTATTAATTTATTTATATAACATAGTTTGCTTTCATTTAAATTCAGTTTTGTTTATTTATTTTTCTGTCATGAATTTGTTTAAGGTAATTTCCAGTTTGTTCAAGTTTAATTCTAGTTTATTAATTAGTTTACAATGAAATGTTTTTGTTTTGTTTAAGAATTAGTTTGAAGTTAATTTGTTGGTTAAATAGATTTGTTTATTAATTCTATGCATTAGGTTTAGAACTGCATAACTTCATTTGAAGAATTAGTTCATTTAGGTTAGTTTTTACCATTTTTACTGTACGAACCGTCATTCGGACTGTCTGTCCAGTCTACCATTCAGTCACCCTTTATAGACCTACTATTCAGTTTGTCATTTAACCTTTGGTTTTGTTTTTACTATTTTTATGCATTTTTCAGATTGTTTCTAGTTTTGTTTTGTCAATCTTTGGATTATGTTTGTAGTTGGTAGTTTTATTTAAGCATTTCAATTAAAGTTTGGTTGTTTTAAGTTATTGATTAAGGTTTTATCATTTTTTCTTTTACATATGAATTAAGTTGTTTTTATTCCTTGAATATTAAATACTGATTTTGTTTTACTGCTATTTTATGTCATGGTCATCTTCATTTGCATATAGAGTTTACAGTTAGATGTATTGTTTTTAAGAGGATGTTAAGTTATTTGTAATCATAGGAATCATTCTTGTTTTTATGTGTGTATTGAAAAATAAAGTTTAAATATCTTTATTTAGTTTTCTAGTTGCTTCTGTTTATTATCTTTATTAAGTTTTCTACTTGCTTTTTCAGTTTTCTATTCTTTATAAGATAAGTTGTCTTTTTACCCCAGCCTTCCAGCTTAAGGAGTAGTTAGTTGGTTATTTGTCAATTTAGTTGTTATGATTTCTTTTTATGTATGAGTTAGTGTCTGAAGTTATAAGTATTATTGTTTATGTCTTTCTTTTCAATAGATGTTTAGAATTTGATATTCTAGTCCAGTCTAATTATAGTCCTAGGAGTTTGACTCGGTTTTTCATTTTGAAAGATCTTTCGATCTTTTGTTTATTAGAATAAGTCCATGACACCCTAGGAGCCTTTCTACCTTTGCATATATTTTGTATCAACTCTAAGCTTACCAACCCCGGTTGATAATTAAATATTCGATGTATTTAAGATAGTAGAACACACTGCGAACAGTTTGGCGCCACTGTCGGGAAGTTGTTTTATAAGGTAGAATAAATAGGGTTCCTTTATGAAGTTTAGATAGATAGATAGATTACTTTTATATTACACAAAAAGAGGGAGGGTATAACAGTAAAACACAAAGATGACTTCACGACGGAATTGTCGTAGTGTAACAGCTAGATGCATCCACTATAGTGGGGTGCCCCAAAGCCTTATTGTTCCTTTGTTGTTTTTGTAAGTGTTTTATTTTTTTCATTTGTCATATACTTGTTTTTGTTTTTTTTAAACCAGCGCATATGTTATAACAGGCGCCCCTAAATCCAGCAACAATAGTATAGCATAAGTTTCCTTTAATTTAGTTTTCTTTTCATGAACAGACTTAGAGATCCTCGGGATAGATTTATTAAGGTAGGAAAAGATATCGACATTTCTGCTAACTTTTCCAAGGGACGTAACACCCCAACTACTAACTCACCAGAAAGGTATCGAAAAACACCTGAAGGGGGTAATTCTACTTGGAAACCTAAAGAAACTCTTCCAAGAGATCTTACCAAGGGAACCATAGAAGGAGAAGGAACCTTGACCGGAGGTCCTAAGGACCTCATTTTGGAAGAAATTCAGAAGGATCAACCATTAGTAACCTCTAGTTCTCCACTAGTCACAAAACCAAAGGATACGACCTTTTCACTAGTAGGAAGTCTGAACTTTGTTGACCTTTTGATCTTGAGCAGGTAAAAGCCCTCTTTGGAAACCCCACAGATACAGTTATCTCACAAATTGAGACATCCACAGTAGAACCTACCCTCCCTCCAAGGTTCAATAAGAAAATGGTTGACCAGAGGAAGATCTCTCCCGAAACAGAGCGTTGGGATGCTCCATTATCACCTCAAAAGGAGCTTCCTAGGTATATTTATATTAAAAACCCAGCCTATATGGAAGGGCCAGGAGAGAACGAAGATTGTAACGAAGTTAGAAATAATGAAGGAGAAGGAGAAAATCAAACTGAGGCTACCTTTGGGTTTCCTATCCTAGATACTATACTGGATGTAAATATGAAAAACATCCCTCCTTCTTCTTTACCTACTTTTTATGGAAAAAGTAATGAGGACCTGGACACATTCTTGTTCAAGTTTTATATTCTCTGTAGGACCTATAATTACCTACAAGATGCTCACAAACTAAAACTCTTTCCCGCTACATTGAAAGAGTCCACGCGATGGTTCATGGGATTAGGTGAATCCACTATCACGACTTGGGACGACATGAGAACCTCATTCTTCCGAAAGTATCAAGAATACTGCAAACCTAAAGACTCTCGAAATGATATATTCAAGATACAACAACTTGAAGATGAAATCCTAGAGGATTATCTCGAAAGGTTCATGTATACCCTTCATAAATCAAAGTATCATGACCTTTAAGAAGATGTAGTACGTACACTTTTTCTCAAAGGAATCTCCAAAGGCTTGCTAGAGAGTCTTAATCTCATGGTAGCTGGTGATATTTCTCATAAGACTTTTGCACAGATCGGTGAGATGTGTAAAAATTATTCTATAAGTAGGGGGGAAGTTGGGAAAAACTTTCGAGAGCCTTATAGTATAAATATAAGAGGAAATGCTCCTAGTTCAGGAGGAGTTACAAGGATGGAATTAGGTAACTTATTGTACAATTTTAAGAATGAAATCTTAGGAGCCATGGATTCTCAATTAGATGCTTTACAAGCCAATAAAAGGAAAGATGAAGAACGGGCAGCAATGAGTATTTTCTGTCCAAGGTGTTAAACAAAAAATCCCCAAAGGGAATGTCCGTTAAACAACATTTATGTATGTCACATCTGTACAGAGGAACATCCGACAGATAACTATCCATCCTTGCCTAGATTGCAAGCCATCTATAAAAATGGGCATGTAGGTGAAACATCTAGGAGGCCTCCTTGGAAATATATAGATCAACCAATATACCAGACTTTTCCACCACAATCCCCACCCTATTACTCTCCATACCAACAACCCCAACAATGAAACAATCCTAGTTGGCAGACTTGGCCACCTTAGTATCCTCCTCCTCAATTCCCACAACAATAGTATTGGTCACAAGGGTGGAGAGGACATCCATATCCTCAATCACAACCTATCTCTCCACTGAGTCATCCTTATCCTTAGCATCAATCAAATTTCTAGCAACATTTGCCTGGATTTATACATCCAGTTCCTCTCATTACGCAATAACCTCATCACTTCCAGAATACAAATCCTCTATGACCGACATTATTACCTGCACAACCGATACCTAACCCTAATAATTAGCCAACTCAAGCTCTTAACAATATTGAGTTGCAAACTCTTCCATCCTACCTTATTTCTACTGTACCTATACATGAGATTCAATTACGGTCTAGAAGAGTTGTTAATGATAAACCCAAAACATCAGTCATCATTCGTGAAGAAGATGATGAAGAAGAAGATTCAAATGAACCCATGAATGATGCCATTTTGGAGGATGTGAATATTTCAAAAGTTCCAGTACCTACCTGTCCTCCCCAAAAACTTATTCATGAACAAAGAATTCCTCCATTTCCAGCAAGACTACTAACAGAAAAACCCGTAGTTCACTCTGAGTATGATATCTTGAATGAATTAAAGCATATTTGTATCAAAATCTCGTTATTACAAGATATTAAAGACATACCAATTTACAGTAAGGTGATAAAGGAATTATGCATTAAACGTCCAGGGAAGAAACAAAAAGACCCCCTTACAATTCATGCCATAGGATAGATGTCTAAATATATGACAAATCAGTCCTAGATTGCAAAATATACAAATCTAAGAGCCCCAGTAGTGACTATAATCATAAATAATACTGCCATAAGTAACACATTAATCGATTTAGAATCAGCCATCAATATGATGACCACCACAGTTTTAGAAGTTTTATAATTGGGACAATTTATTTGACCTACCCCTTCCATCTTGGAACTAGCAGACCATACTACGGTAAAGCCTATTGGAGTCCTGGATGACATTATTGTATCATTATCTTCATGGGAATACCCCGTTGACTTCATGGTCATAGAATCAAAGGATCCTTCTAAAGGACATCCTATCATCTTGAGAAGACCATGGTTAGCTACTGTCAATGCTTTTATAGGATGTAGGGATGGGGAGATGACCAATTCCAATGGGTTGTCTACCCAAAGACTTATTTTATATCCCCCAGCACAACCAATAACTAAAAATTCCTGGTGGTTAAATTATTCCTTTGCGGACGAAGATTTTGATGACCTTTCATTTCCTAGTGATTTCTCCTGGGAATTGCAGGAGCGGACTACTGAGGATGTATTGAATCAATTTATTTCCTCCACCACTAGTATAGATTTTCCTCAGTCGTTTGCAAAATTTGATCAAATATTTGGAGACGAGTTTCAAGAAACTATGGCTCTCTCAATGTTTGCAGAAGCAGCTTGTGTCTTCATCATCGAAGAGCATACAGGACCTTTCACCATACCTTGTGAAGTTGGCCCTGAAAAATTTCTGCACATAAATGCAGGATTAAGTGAAGATCAACAAGCTCAACTACTTAAGGTTCTTAAAAAACAAGTCGGAGCATTTGCATGGGAATACACTGATATGAAGGGTATACACCTTGACACTTGTATTCACCATATTTATATGGATCCAAATATACCACCTGTAAGACAACCTCAGAGGAGGATGAATCCTGCTTTGAAGGAGGTAGTAAAAGAAGAATTACAAAAAATCCTTACCACTGGTTTCATCTATCCTATTTCTGTTAGAAAATGGGTGTCTCCTCTAGTAGTAGTTCCAAAGAAAGTTACAGGGAAATGGCGTATTTGTGTTGATTTTAGGGAACTAAACAAAGCCACTCTTAAAGACTACTTTCCTTTGCCCTTTATTGACCAAGTATTAGATACCTTGTGAGGTAAGTAGTATTTTTACTTTCTTGATGGATATAGTGGATACAATCAGATCCTAAAAGCACCTGAAGATCAGGATAAGACCACTTTTACATGTCCTTGGGGTACATTTGCTTATCAAGTTTTGCCATTTGGCTTATGTAATGCACCCTCTACTTTTCAGCGAGCAGTCTTAGGCATCTTTTTTGATCTTATACATGACTGTGTTGAGGTATACATGGATGATTTCACAACCTATGGTAATACTTTTCAAGAAGATCTTGACAACCTAGATAAATTTTTGATCTAATGTCAAGAGACAAACTTAGCTCTCAGTCATGAAAAGTGTAAAATGTTACTGACAGAAGGTATAGTTCTAGGACACCATATTTCTTCTCAAGGAATTAAGGTAGACCCTTCCAAGATCGAAGTAATAGTTGGCCTTCCCTCTCCAAAAACCTAGAAGGAGGTAAGAAGATTTTTGGGTCATGTAGGCTATTATCGTCATTGTATTGAAAACTTTACAAAGATAGCTGCACCAATGTTTAAATTTCTCATAAAAGATGTGGAGCTCCAATGGACAGAATCTTGTCAAAATGCTTTTGATATTTTAAAAGCTAAACTATCAGTAGCACCAATACTTAGGGGACCTGACTGGACCCTTCCCTTTCATATATCTACTAATTCTTCTAATACGGCCATAGGAGGAGTCCTAGGCCAAAAACAAGGACAATCACCTTATGCCATCTATTTCATCAGCAAAAGTCTTTCTCCTGCCAAATTAAACTATACCATTACTGAGAAAGAATTTTTGGCAGCAGTTTATTCTATTAATAAATTCTACCATTATATTATAGGGTACGAAGTTTTTGTACACACTGATCACTCTGCCATTAGATTCTTAATTAATAAAGCGATCACCAATGGTAGAGTTACCCGGTGGCTTCTCCTATTGCAAGAATTTAACGTTACCGTCATTGATCGACCTGGTAAAGAAAACTTAGTAGCAGACTTTATTTCTCATATACAACACGATAATGATATTAAACCTATTGGTGATACTTTTCCTGACGAACATATGTTCACTGTATCTGTTCAAACCCCTTGGTTTGTTGATATTGCAAACTATCTAGCGATTGGAAAATTACCACACCATTTGGCTCCATACGAGAAATGCCACATAATAGTACAAATTTCTAACTATTCTTGGGTTGATAATGACCTCTTTCACACTGGCCCAGATCTTATTATTATAATATGTGTGCGAGAGGATGAAATGACATACATCCTCCAAGCATGCCATGATGGACCATGTGGAGGCCACTTTTCGGATAAACAGACATCATACAAAGTACTGCACTCTGGTTATTACTGACCAATCATTTTTAAGGATGCTGCCAAGTATGTCAAAGGATGTGATAGTTGTCAAAGAATGGGTAGACCCACAACATCAGACCAAATGCCTTTACAGCCACAGGTCATGATTAAGCCTTTCGAAAAATGGGCTCTTGATTTTGTAGGACCAATCTCTCCCATGTCTCGTAAAAAGAAATATATATTGGTTTGTACAGATTATGTTACCAAATGGGTAGAAGCTAAATCTTTATTTAGGTCTACAGAGAAATCTATAGTAGAATTCATATATGAAGAAATATTTACTCGGTTTGGTGTACCCAGAGAAATTGTCACAGACCAAGGTACCCAATTCACTTCCAAATTAATGCAAGAGCTCACTACGAAGTATGGTATCCGGCATTATAAGTCCTCACCTTACCATCCTCAAGCTAATGTCGAGGTAGAATCGACCAATAAAGTATTAGAAGCTATTTTAACCAAGACCATTCACTTACATCATAAGGATTGGGCAGATAGACTTCCCGAGGCTTTATGGGCCTATAGAATAACATGGAGAAATACTACCGGACATACCCCCTATGAGTTAGTATATGGAAAACAAGTCCTTTTACCTATTGAATTTCAAGTTAAAACCTTTTGTATGGCAGCACAGTTAGGTATGGATTTGGATGAAGCACAGAAACAATAATCCTATAGATTAATGAATTAGATGAAATTAGACAAGATGCACTCCAAAGAACCATGCTAATACAAAGTCAGCGAAAGCAATGGCGTGATAAATTTATCAAGAAAAAACAATTTAATACTGGAGACTGGGCATTACTATTCGATTCATAGTTTAAAAACTTTAAAGGAAAATTAATTACTCGTTATTTGGGCCCTTATGAGGTAGTTATAGCTTTTGACAATGGATCAATAAAAATTAAACCAATTAAGGGCTCGGAAGTTTCCTTTATAGTGAATGGACATCGACTTAGGCTTTATCATCAACCAACATCTAGACAGGATTTCATACAAAATGTTTTACAGCAAAGAGAAATGAAGTTGATTGAAAAGGAAGTTATTCCTCCTCCTCTTGATCCATGAAATTATTTTGGGTTATCATCACTTGTATATATGTAGATATGTTTTTGCTTCTATGAATAAATGAGAGTCAAATTGCATGCGACTCTTCTGCTTTCTATGTTTTTATGAATAAATTGAATCATCTAACAAGTGGTTTTGCAGTTTGATCATGGATACCTTATCTCTATAAACATCTCATGAATTATTATTTGGAAAAGGTAATTACGCTCATAAGGTATCTTAACTTTTCCTAATTTTCAGTTTGTAGTGACAATTAAAGATAACTCCTTGCATATCATTTTTAACCCCTCCTTTAATGATTCAGATAGTTTCAGGTATTTTGATTCAGACATGTATATTTCTGATTTGTTATTTCGAATAGTGCTTGACAAGACTTTTCATTATCATTCATCTTGTGCCTATGGATTATTAGTTCATCCTGTACTTGTTATCAAAACTTCTCTCTCAAATATTTCTTTGTGATAACTCGAGAGTGGGTGGAATTTTTACCTGTGGGGAACATTACTTATCTCTTCTGAAAAGGATGGATTCTAAGGTTAAAGAACAACTTTAAGTTATTCTCTTTTGACATGATTTATGATTAAGGCCAGTATGAAAATCTATTTGTAAGTTTATTTCTGTAAAATTGAATTATGTGTTTTAGCAGGGCTTAGCACTTTCTAGTACCAATCGACTTCCATACATGTAATATCATTATATACAAGGAAAACCCATCGAGGTACTAAACGGGCCTACTGGCAGTGGGTCAATGCTAAGTAAAAATTTAAAAACAGGAAGCTCGATAAATACAAGTAAACCCATCGGGGTACTGAATAGAGCAGGACTATACTTGCATGGTACCAAGATAAACCCGTCGGGGTACTAAACAGGCCTGCTGGCAGCGGGGAAATATCGGGTAAAGAGGTCTGGTTAATGCACTACTATGCACATGATTCGTAAAATAATGATCATATACAGGAAATTTTTGAAAAATTATTATAAATAAAATGTTAAGGCCCATTCTCTTTACTGTCACTTGAGAATCACTGTAAGTTGGGCTTGGACCTGGCCATCTAATTCAATTTATAGCTAGGATTTTATTATCCTAGAAATGGGGCCCATAGTTACGTCTCTCACACACTTTGGGGTAAACTTAAAGTATTTGATGATGACAAGATATCTTTACAATGAGGCATAGATGCCTAGCTTTTCCCATGGCATTCTTTCGATTATATTATTATCTTTTTCTATGGTCTTTCTCTGCACTGTTATTTTTCATAAATATACATCTCTGAATCACCTTCCTTTACTAGTTAATTTTTCTTTTCTTTATAAAATAATGACAGCATACTTGCACTTTTCTTTATCTAAAATAAACTATTCTTCTCCTTTGCATGAGGACATGCCATATCCTTGGTTTGGGGGAAGATTAGGATTGGATTAGGAAGATTCAGAACAAAATATTTGTCTGCTTTTATCTTTTATTATTATTATGACAAATGTTAAAGTGTTTTGAGGTTATAACATGAAGCATGTTTTTACAGAAAAATATGAAGAAATTTGATGGAAGACTTTATGAAGGATCTGACTAATGATTCAGATAATGGTCTGAATGAGATATTGTGGTATTAAATCATGGATGATTAAAAATTTGTCAACCAAATTTTTGTTCTTGAATATAGTTTTATTTCTGTATGGATGCTTTGATCTTAAAATTTATTTTGTTATCATTTTACTATTAGCATCTTTTTATCTAAATACACCTGAAAACTATTTTTCTTGAATGTCATTTATGCATTTGCGATATATGTTCAAGCTGTCCAAAGTTTTACTTTGGACATGGTTGAACTTGTTATAAACTTTATAAATTTATTCATCAAATGCATATGCTTGTTAAAAGGTTCTGCTATAATAGTATGGTCTCCTAAGAAATCTAAATCTTCTACTATCCCATCATCATTGCTTTCTATTTTGACATAAAATAAATATTCCTTTATAAGATTAAAGTTTAAATTCTTTACTTCATTCGCCAAGTAGAAGGTAGTTACTAGCGCAACTTTGCCTTCTTCCTTAATCATTTTTCTTTTTGTTCAGTGGGACTTGGCATTTCTCTAGTTTGGGCGAATGTTGAGCCTCATTTTGCTATCATTTTTGGCGATTAAATAACACATTTAAACACATATTTTATTTCTTTTAGTATGTTTTATGTCATACAGATCGTTATTTCGACACAAGGTAAGAAGAAATTTGATGTTATTTCCACTTTGGTTATTAATATCATTTTTATGATTTTATTAACTCAAAACTATGTTATTTAAAGCATATTTAATGTATTATTTGATATGTATATTTGTTTTCAGATTTTACAGTTCGTTTGGGAAAATTAACAATAAAATGTATTCATCCTTCCTTTCGCACCATACATCCAGCTCACGATCCAGCTTGACATTCAACTCGTCATCCAGCCGTCGTATGAGATTCGCTGATCGTTTACTATGTGTGCCCTAGATTGACGCACTATACATCCATCTCACGGTTCAGTGTTCCATTTAGCTCGTCGTTCAACTCACTCATTATTCTGTGCACTGTCCATAGTTGGTTTTGAGCATTTAAACATAAAATAGTATGTAAATATACTTAGCTCGACATCATGCCAACTATATCTGTGTTGGACTAATGCATTAAAATCATGCTCTAAAAGGTTCACCACCTAGATTTTCATCATCCACACGTTTAAAGGAATGGACATTTTCTATTAACAAACGGCCTCCTTTGTTTTAATACTCAACTATCATAAGCCTGTGCATTTAAGGGATAGAATGGCCTACGTTCCAGAAGAATGAATATGTCATCGCCCCTGCTCTCCACAACACCACTAGTCTACATGCTCATGCGGATAAGGGAACTACATTACAGAAACTTGTTGTTGTGTACAAACCCATGCTCAACACCAATCCATCATCCATGCCAAAGAAGAGATTCACGCCACGATGAAGAGGATCTGTCCATAAGAAGGAAGAATATCATGCCACATCAAGCACGTTGTAGAATCCTGCCCACGCAAAAGAAGGAGCAGACTCATCACGTTATGCCACAATCACACTGAATGAAGAGCCATACCATGCATTGGTTGCAAATCAATTATGTACTTTAAAAATTTCCTAAAATTAGAGAGCAGTCGACCTTTAGGGTCGACTTGCTCATCTCTCATGTAAAACTATATATATCAGCCTCTGAATGAGAGAAAGTTAGTTAGCCAGAGCCAGAGTTAGTCATACTTTTTATAAGCACTGTAATTATGTTTCTAAAGTTGAATAAAGAGATGTATGCAATGCTGTTGAAGATTGCATTTGAGTAGCAATTAGCAGAATTCACCCCTGATTGTTGAGAGGGCCCCTCATCAACCAGAGGTTCATTAGCTTAGTTTTAATTCAATTCTTTCTTTTCTGTTTTAGTTAATCTAGTTTAATTTCCAGTTTGTTTTCATTAGATGCTATTTTATTTCCTGTATTGTATTAACTTAGTTTTCTTTCAGTAGTTAAACAAGTATTTTATTTCCTGTATTGCATTAGCTTAGTTTTTATTTTAGTAATTAAATAAGTAGATGTGCGCATAGCTTTACTTTCAGTCTTTTGTTCTTAGTTAGTTTCTTTTAGTTAGTCATTCCATTCTAGTATTGCTTTCAGTTTTTAGTTTCAGACAAGTAGAGTAGTTTATTTCCATTTGAATTTAGTTTTGGTTAGTTATGAATTGGTTTAAGTAGAATAGTTTGTTTTCATTTCAATGTAGTATTGTTTATTTATTTCCTGTATTAATTTATATAACATAGTTTGCTTTCATTTAAATTCAGTTTTGTTTATTTATTTTTCTGTCATGAATTTGTTTAAGGTAATTTCCAGTTTGTTCAAGTTAAATTCCAGTTTATTAATTAGTTTACAATGCAATGTTTTCTTTTTGTTTAAGAATTAGTTTGAAGTTAATTTGTTGGTTAAATAGGTTTGTTTATTAATTCTATGCATTAGGTTTAGAACTGTATAACTTTAGGTGAAGAATTAGTTCATTTAGGTTAGTTTTTACCATTTTTACTGTACGGACCACCATTTGGACTGTCTACCCAGTCTTCCATTCAGTCACCCTTTACAGGCCTACTGTTCAATCTGTCATTTAACCCTTGGTTTTGTTTTTAGTGTTTTTATGCATTTTTCAGATTGTTTCTAGTTTTGTTTTGTCAATCTTTGGATTATGTTTGTAGTTGATAGTTTTATTTAAGCATTTCAATTAAAGTTTGGTTGTTTTAAGTTATTGATTAAGGTTTTATCATTTTTTCTTTTACATATGAATTAATTTGTTTTTATTCCTTGAATATTAAATACTGATTTTGTTTTACTACTATTTTATGTCATGGTCATCTTCGTTTGCATATAGAGTTTAGGGTTAGATGTATTATTTTTAAGAGGAAGTTAAGTTATTTGTAATCATAGGAATCATTCTTATTTTTATGTCTGTATTGAAAAATAAAGTTTAAATATCTTTATTAAGTTTTCTAGTTGCTTCTGTTTATTATCTTTATTAAGTTTTCTACTTGCTTTTTCAGTTTTATATTCTTTATAAGATAAGTTGTCTTTTTACCCCAGCCTTCCAGCTTAAGGAGTAGTTAGTTGGTTATTTGTCAATTTAGTTGTTATAATTTCTTTTTATGTATGTGTTAGTGTCTGAAGTTATAAGTATTATTGTTTATGTCTTTCTTTTCAGTAGATGTTTAGAATTTCATATTCCAGTCGAGTCCAATTATTTAGATATTCTTAGGATTTTGACTTGGTTTTCATTTTGAAAGATCTTTCGATCTTTGGTTTATTAGAATATTCCCACGACACCCTAGGAGCCTTTCTACCTTTTCATATATTTTGTATCAACTCTAAGCTTACCAACCCCGATTGATAATTAAATATTCTGTGTATTTAAGATAGTAGAACACACTGCAAACACTCCTGTCACCGAATGCATGAGCTACAGCAATCTAACCATTAACTCAAGGTACATATCCTAAATACCAACAAAGAACACCATTAATAATACAGTTTATCCCTGTGCCCATTCAAATATTAAACTTGACCAAGAACATTAAGCATAAAATTATACAATTATAAATCAAAACTATATTGAAGTAGTTTCTCATTAAAATTAATTTATGCACAACATTTGTACTGGTACCTGGCAATAGTGTCACAAATCCACCCTTCTTCTTGATGTTTTGGAGTTCCATATTTTGCTCATTATCAACAATTAGTTGAATAAAAGTACCACTTTGACATATAATAGCCCTAGAATCCCCTATATTTGCTACAAAGAGTTTCTTCCCATCAATTAAAATAGCTGTAACTGTCGTGAAACCACCAAGCCCTAAATCAACTTCCTTCACCAAAATGTTTCCATCAGTCCAGTTGTATGAATTCTTGATGGCACCTGTTAGGTATTTCCAGAACTTAGGCTTCATTATTATATGAGAGATACTTGCCAGTATTAAAATATTTTATTCATCATTGAAATCCAATTATACATATCCTATGATATGTTGTTGAATGGTTTTCACTTACATTCCAGTATAAAGAGATGGGTGAAACCTATCCCTTATCCTACTGAGTTCTTGGATGTTCAATCCTATGTTCCAAAATGAGAATTATAGGGAGTTTGAAACAATCCCGCATTACTAAGACAACACATGAAACAACGCAAATTGACAAGCTAAAAATTAATAAATCAGTAAAGATTACAAAATGATATAAATGTATTTAAAAGATTGTTTTCATTCCTAAATGTGCCAAGTAGCAGATCTAGAAATGTCATCTCTTCACCACCATGGATTAGACTACTTGAGGTCTGTAGCAATCTGCTGCGAGCTCAGTGAATGATATATATATGAGTACTATAGGTTACCATTGGGGAAAATGCCTTTAAGAATGTATGTAGCACCTGGTCTAATTTCTCCCATTATTTTGGTGGTACCTACTTGAAATCTCTCAACTCTTTTCAAGTTAGCATTGCGTTAGGGTTGAAAATTAATATGTTAATGTTATACCATAAATTACTCTCCAATATTGTCTTAAATATGGGATGAAAAATTATAAAATCATATTTCCAAATCAACACTACCTTCTAGGGTTCCATATTCATCTGCAAGACAAAACCTGTGACATGACGATACATACTATATTAGCATAAAACCTAAGGTGTACATAGAGCTTAAAACCTTAGTTTGTACAAGTGAGACCTAAGTTGTACATGAAGCATGCAATTGTTGTATAATATGTATTGTATTTGTAAATTTTCAGCTGATAAAAGTCTAGCTTTTCTAAAAGCGATATTTTGTGAATGTTTAATTATGTATTTCCTGTGATGGTCTCCTTTATCCAGTTTCTTACTTCTATGTAAAGAGTTGATTTATTTCACAGTAATGTCAATTGTTGTTCATTGTCCCATAATAAGATAGATCAAGCAAGAATAATGTGTGTGGGAATGATTCTGCATCACAGCAGAAGATCATTAGTGTCATAGTTCACCAGAGTATTTTCAACAGGTCAAGTAATCTACAGTAGAGAAAATAAATTGGGTAACTCTAACAGTATTGATTAACACAACAAAGTGAATCATTCGTTGGTTGTCCATAACAAAGTGGTATCTGATTTGTTTAATGTAGTGAATGCAGCACAAAGCCTCACTCATTTTGCACTGGTGGTAGTGTTTAGTATGGCATGGAGCATTCATGATTTGAAGCCTGATGTCTTGACTTGGATTGTTTTGTAACAAAACAAAGTAAAATTTTCTACTGCACCAATAACCAAGAAATTCTAACATGATATCAGTGCAAACCAACATCTGCTTAAGATAAGCCTAGAGGGTTTTGAGTTATGTAAAGGATACTTTGGATTTGGCATCATATGTGGTAGAGGGGAGGACTTTTAGCTAATAGGGCATACACAATTAGATTCGGTTGGATTAGTTGATTACATGAAGCCCACACATATAATGTTTTTAGCCTCTGTACATGTGTAGTTTTATGGTTGAGTAAAAAATAACATGCATTGGCATTTACATCCACTAAAGTAGAGCATTAATGACAACTTGTGAGTTGGTTTGTCTAAGGAGTATACTTGTTGATATGCAAGTAGAACAAGCTGATCCTATTAGTTGTTGCGGTCTTTTTATCCAAATCTTTATGTCAAAAACATAGTTGATGAGTTGGTGATTTTTTGGTCTATTTAATCACACATAGCGAACTGAGAGCAAATCTTAGAAGTGGCGCCACTGTCACCTCAACAACTTCTCTTCATTTTAGTGCTTAGATAAAGATACAACACTAAGCGGGTTTCCCTAATCTCAACTAAGTCACATGGGTGGTTCTAATGGAGGATGACTTTGGATAGTTGATTTTAGAATTAACTCTGTAGAAGATACTTCAAGTCTTGGATAAAATATTGATTTGAATTTTAGATTTGGATTATGATATATGCAAGGTTGATTTAAGGTTTTGGATCATGATCCTTGAATATCGATTATTAGCCTAAATTTCCATATTTAAAGTGAAACTAACCTGCTTTTATATAGTGTGGATTTGACCAGCAATAAGTGTATTAGAACAACAACAAATTCTAGCGTTTTAATGTGAATGAAAAAGAGTGCAAATAGGGCTAGAATAGAACAAGCAACTAGGTTTTACATGGAATACTTCAGAGAACCACTTAGTTACTTGTATGCATTATCAACCTAGTGTATTTTGTAATATTAATTAGGTTAACAGTGACAATAGATTGCATATCTATTATAGACAGTTATAGGAAAGAGAAAAATGTGAATTTAATGCTTCTAAGAACTTGAAACTTGAACTCACCCATAAATTGTAGCAGATATGAATCTACTTAGATGACTATCATAAAAGTGCTTTATGATGTTAATTATGCCAAAAAAGAACTCTTAAACAATTTTGAAATTTAACCCAGTTAAAGATAGATTGAAGAAGCACAAACATGGCTAATTTTTAAGCAAATCTAGAATTAAATTCACCAGGAATTTTCTGTTAATAATCAGTAAGAAAAACAGACCCTCAACTGCCCTAAAAATCAAATTTAAAGGTGCAAGGTAAAACCTAAAATGAAAATGAGATGTAGCCCTGAAGGCTCTAATGATGCAAATATGTACGGTGTTGCAGAAAAAATATGCCTAATCGGAACCTCAGCCCCACCAATTATTCTAATCGAAACCTCGGCCCCATCGCCATCGTCTTCTCTTTCCCTAATAGAGCCCCCACCTATACCATCAATTTCATGATAATATGGTCAACCCCTCAAAATCCATGTATACTCCAGCACAGCAGATAATGGCGCATGAATTACGTTTGCAATGGAGAAACACATCCCATATTTAGATCTATTGTTCCTAAACCGTTCGATGCTCGTACTAGAAGTTTCCATTTAAATTTAAGTCGTGGGACCTCGAATTGGGGTTTATTTATTAAAATCACGAGACCTCAACTTAGGGTTTGGTAGATACAATTTCTAAATCTAAAAGGCCTCCCTAGGCCTCCAAACTTGGGTCTCACTTGTACAAGTTGTAGATCGGCATAAAACCTTAGTTTGTTTTTAAACAAGTGCATGATCATATTCAGTTCTAGGAAATATGTGAAGCAATTTCATGTAGGAACATTCCTTTGAAACATTGCAAAGCAATCCCTTTTATTCACTATGTTAAATGATGGGTAGTTTTTGGGGAAATAAGCTTGGTCATTCGAGAAAGTTTTCCATCTAGCATTTAAAGGATTTGATGCCATATCAAGGAGTTTACTATCCTATCAAGGAGGAGTGTTCATCCTTGAAGATTCAAATCTACCATATGAAGTATTTGTTCAATATTATTAAGTACCCTTATTTCAAAATTGTTCTTCAATGACTGAAAATGATCATGCTTGATGACAAAAAGAGGTATAGTTCAAAGAGTAACATCTGAGACATGTGTATGCATGTTGATTTTCATGTGCAATCTACATTTATATTAAAAGGTGTGATAAAAGGTCAATGAATGTTGTATCATTTGCCCAAATATTGTTTGATGCACACTTGGACAGAACTTTGGAAGGTTGGTATTAATCAGCCAAACCCTTCCATTCCTTTACCATCACACTGTTCTTGTAATAATGTTACAATAGTATTTCATAACTGTCTCACTGTGACTCTTTATTCTGCTGCACTCTGAAGGAAGGGTTCTACCATTGCATCATATGTTATAGCTTTATGGTCATGGAATTTCATTGTGAATCCATGGTTATTTAAACTAGACCCCTAGGAACTTGTAATACCAACTTCAGCCTGGTTCAATGCATACTTCTGATCCTAGCAATACAATTCGAACTTCTTCATTTGTTTATCAATTTCTTCCATAGATGACCTTAGTTGGCTAACCTATGTTAGTGCAGTGTCTCTTCTTAATATTCCCTGTATTAGTTTTTGGTTTAATCCTTCAATGGTAATATCCGAGTCGTCCATTATGTTAGGGCATAATGGAATGGACTTCTTTGTTTGGACTATAACTAGGTTTTTTCTTGGGAGTCTTTTTGGTTAGAGGAGAGAACCATGATTTCAACTGAAATTTTCCATTTGGGTATTTACTAGGCAATCCAATAATGTATCGTAGTTATGTACCGTAGTTTTTCCAAAAATGAAAGGACAGATGTTGTGGGGAATCTCATACTTCATGAATGCAAATGTTATGGATGATGAGGAACAAATCCCATGAAATGAAATTGGTACACATAACAATGTTCATCTTCAAGATTTTTAGAATGATCACATGGAGGATGGAGAGATTTAGGGTGATTCCAGTTGTTACAGGGTTCTGTGAAGCAAGATATCACACATGCCGCACATCCCCCATCAAGAGTCGCTTTTTATCGTCGATCGGAGTTTGTTTGAGATGCAGCTTTAGATCATCTCATAACAATACACCTCTTCTTTACTTAAAATGGCCTTCCACCTGAATGCTTTACTATTTCGTGTTGATGCAAGAGCATCTCACTCTCATCAAAATCTTTAAATTTTTATTCAGACATTAGGGTCTTGATATTTCCCAAGGGTGTGGGTTCTCTTAAAGGAAATTATTGTAATTTTCCTAATTTTGTAAATAGGTTTTAGGAAGCCTAAAACCATGCATAAATATATGATCTTTGTAGACACTTGTGTAAATATCAAGAAACTAGTTAATGACAAAATGAATAGATAAGGATTGAGTTATTCGGTTCATTGGATATAGGGGTTGACTCTATTATTAAACATTTGTTACAAATTTATAACATTTATTTTAGGAGTTTGTTGTGATGAGTTGGAAGTTTATCTAAGTTATATGTAATACTATGGGTGTAGAGTAAGGAGAGAGGAGTGGCCAAGAAAGTGAATAATCGGGCCAATGTAGAGTGGAGAAGTGACCTAGAATTTGTGTGATTAGGTCAGTGTAGTGATAGAAGCTCTCTGAATGTGAACTCATCTATAGAGGTTGGAGAAAGTAATGCATTTCGTCGGATATACGACATATATGCTATACTACCGACATATTCAATTTGTTTGTTATATGACTTTAGCCATGTCTATAGGGAGCACAATATGAGTGTAGACTGTTTATCCAAGGAAGCATTGAATATTAATGCTAGCCTCCTCTCCTTCTCGTAACTTTTAGAAGGAGAAATCATTGAGGAAGGCATGCTACAGTTAATTTAAGAGATTTTTTTTATTTGTGTGGCATAGTATTTTTTGGTTATTTCTACTATGGGATACATTAGCATCTTTCTTGTTTTATCTAGGGATATAGAGTTTGTTTTAATCCCCCCAGGGGTGTGTTTTCTCCACCCTTAATGCCTCCTTGGATAATTTATTTGGGCTCTTTATGTTCTCTGTGTAGTATTGTTACTTCAATCATCTTGGGATTGCGGGTTCCGTCCCTCCCCTTGGGAATTTTTTTATACTTATGATCTCCACTAGTGTCTAGACTGACTTATTGTCAGGACTATGTAAAAGTTACCTTTGATTCACTATTGAATATCAAGGAACACATGTTTTTCTTCTAAAACAAAGGTACACAATATTTGCAAATGATTTTATTAGATATATTAATATCCGTAAACTAGGTCTTTAATATTTTTAGGTGAGGAAACAAAATAAATTTAAAAAAGTACACCTAAGAATATTGTAAAAAACATAGTTTGTATTTTGAGATAAATTGCCTGAAGCATTTTCTATGGAACGACTTGATATCTATATCATGTTAAAGGACTATGTGATGAACTGTTATACTAGGGAATTATTGATATTATTCAGGATAATGATATCACTATTATGTCATGCTTATAAGTCTTTCCAAGTTTTTTGCTGGTATTTTTCTATTATTTTCCAATCTTTTTTCTGGCCATGGTGTAGGTAGAACCAAACATGTATTTTTCAGACCTGTCTTCCTCTAGAGAAGGGATTTTGTGAAGGCTAGAGGAAAGTGAGACATCCATAGGTCTACAAGGTCTAGGTCAACTAGATGTCAGAAGATCAGAAGAAAATTCAATAAACGCATGGAATTTTTTCTAAGAGGAGGAGGGTCATGTTCCTATGATGATGAGATAATAGGAGACATCGAGGTGCCCTTAAGGTACAAACACCTAGTGAAACAATGGGTACCTAGGTATCTTCCTCAAGTTAACACTGATTTTTGTGTGAATGAGAGGATATATAGAATCGCACCATCGTCATTACATAGATTGGGGTTGTTTTGAATGGATGGCATAAAGGTCGAATACAACAGATGTACAGAATTGATGGAGTATGTTGGACCCTCTTACAACTACAATGATTGGATGCTCCTGGTCCAATATACACAAAGTATGTGTAGATATGGTTTGTGAGTAAATTATTTACAACTGAAAGACAAAGATCAAAATAAAGGAGCAACGTTGTACATTGACGGAAGGAAAAAAATAACTCGGAATATTGCAGGGTCTATAAATAGTACACAACCACGGTCTACACTTAAGCAACCCAAATGCATATTTGAGGTGTGTGAAGGAAACTGTGTCTTTGTATGCTCCATTAAATCAATAGTTGTTGGAGAAGAGATGCTTATTGATTACAACTTGAATCAAGTAGATACAAACACGGTTAGTATGGATGTGGTACATCCAACAGTTTACCCAACATTTTATTAATTATTTTAACATATTTAGGATTATTCGTTAGCAAATAATTATATTTTTTTATTAAATTTCCTATGTTGACTTCACAGGGAGGTGATGGTGGGCGCATCGCACCAGCAACAGGTGAGAGGAGTACACAATCCGTGAGGCAACAGGTGTTAGCACTCAGAATGTACCCAGGTTGTAAAAGGTATACTCCAAGGTAACAGCAAAACCACTTTAGGAAGAAACTGGTATTTTCTTCCAGAGAGGGATCTCTCAATAAAGATTTAACAAGACCAGATTTAAAATAACATTCACAGATTTATGTATTTGGTTGAAACAATCACATAACCATTGGGCATGGAGTCATATACAAATATAAAAATACCACAAAGACATACACATGATATTCATCAAAGGCAAGATAATCATATCATCACAGTCATTCAAATTGATTCAGGTGGAACAGAAAAGATGAAGGAACAACCCATTAATATAGAGCATCAACAAAGATGAGTTCTATACCAACTTTAGCAGAAAAAATCATATAATATCTGAAATGATGATCAGAGCATAAATACATGAATTCTAATCATCTAACACTATATTCCAGATACGAGGAAGAAACAAAACGGAGTGTTACACAAGGGAAATACAATCACATAAAGAAAGACGCACAGACTGTAATATCAACGACACATGAATCTCTGACAAAACTCTCATGTATTTACTTTGTCATTCCAAAACAAATATATTATCCAAGATTATTCCCTACTCGATGGGTTCCAACCCCCATCTCTTAAAAAAGATGCATATTTATACATAAAATGATCGGTGATCCAACAAGAAGATCAATAACAGAATGATCGGCTTAATTTAGAGTTTGTAACTGAATTTTCTAACCCCTAGGAAGTTTGTTACAACTCCAATCCTAACAGACCAAAAAGTATGAATCAACTTGACAACAAACTTTCGCCCATCAGCTCCATATCTTTTCCCCATCAGCTCCACGTCTTTGCCCCATCAGCTCCATATCTTTGCCCCATCAGCTCCATGCCTTTGCCCCATCAGCTCTTCAGTGCATGACACCTGTTCTTAGGGATGGATAATATACTTTGTCTTTCCAAACCGCTCCACAGCTTTCCACTGCTCTGAACTTGGGGTGTCACACTCCATCATTTCCCGAATAGCTACCTCGAGCTCCATATATGCTTCATAGGACTTTCTGGGTAATCTGCTCCTGATGATGGCGAACTTCTGCAGAATCTCGAAATCTTCTGTGAGCATATCCACAATGGTCTTCCCTGTCAGGTTTTTCTCCAAATCATTGAATTTGGTGTGATCCATGTGGCACTGAACAAGCATGTTATGATAATGTTCCTGTGAGAACATCCGCCCTTCTCCCTCCCAGAAATAAGGCAATCCGTCCTCGAACAGTTCTTTAAACTCCTGTTTAAAATTATTTACCTGCAGCAACAATCCTTCTGACTTATCATGGACCGTTTTCATTAAGTGATGCTTATGGATGATTTTCTTTTCCCACATCACTATTGACACTCTGTCCTTTATGCCCAATTCCTGCAACTTCTGATATGACAGTGAATTTAGAAAATTTAATGTGTTCTGAGCCGTAACGAGGGGTCTTTTCTCCATATGTTCGTTTACCAGTTTCAGCCTCTGGTGGGCCAGATTTATCGTTATATTCAAATCATCAATAAAATTTAAATAGTGCCTGAACTTGGTAATCTCTATACACAAGGTATCCCAAATGATGTGTTTTGCCCCCTGAAGAGGGCCTTTCCCAATGCATTTTTCCTTTAGTTCATTAAATTTCTTCTGTAATTGATTCCTGTCTTGTAGTATTTGTTTTTTGCTTTCATTAACTTTGGCCAGTTCAGCTTTCATCTTTTCATTTTCTGCTTTCAAATCTTTGATTGCTTCTTCTTTCAAACTCACCTGGGACATTGGCACCAACAAATCGTCAGTAGAGAAATCATCTAATGGCTTCTAGATATTTACAATAGAAAGGTCCTCACCGGTGGGAGTCTGGCTCATCAACTCTTCCATAATCTCCTTCTCTTCATTCTGATCTTTTTTCATCAAGGAGATTTGGGATAACAGTTCCTCCCTTTCAGCTTCCCATTTCTATTTTTCTTCTTGTAGCTCTCCTGCTCTTCCTTTGTATTCCATCATCTCCTGATGGACTTTATCCTTCTCTTCTTGGAGAGCTAGCAACTCAGATGACTGAACATGTTCAGTACCTGGGATCTTCAGTTTCTTCTTCAGGACCTGGAGTGCATTATCCTTTTCCTCTAATAACCTCTTGACTGCCTGTGTACTGTCTGAACTAGCAATGTCTGTCTGCAGCTTCTTAATCTGAACAACATTTGCTTTATTTTCTACTTTCTCATGTTTCAACTGGATTTCCAATTTGTCTATCAAGACTTGCAATTTATTGATCCTCACCATGGCTTGTAGTAGGTCTGAGTAGATGATATCGCTGGTCTGTTTGTGGAGTTGAATTTTGTCCGGAGTGCTGATTTTGTCTAACCGGATCTCTATTTCAGACATTTACTTGTCACTTACCATAGCCATTTCAAAAGTATTCCTCTCAGCATCTCTAGCAGAGACCAGAGAGGTTTTCGAATTGTACAAACTTCTAACCTTCGAGAGCGAATTTCTCGTTTCCTCCATAGACTGTTTCCTCTTCTCCATGTAGCTGGCTTTTAGGTCTTCCTTCGACTTAAACACGTGGCATAATTCCGAACTGTCTATATCACCCTCCGTATTTTTAAAAGAGAATTGACTTACTTGCACCGCTTTCAGGGGAACTAGGGCACCTCTTTTGGAACCATCAGAAACCTCCTCATCTACAATTTCACCACTTTGAAGCAGCTTTTCCCTTTTATGGGGCCCTTCCTCGTCTACATCCATACTCTCCTTTTCAGACAAACTCCTCTTGACCACAATACTGGCACCTTCTGTTATTTGGGTCGCTGTGACAGGTGTAGCATGTGTCTCTTCATCAAAATCTGACCTGTCAGTATACTGCAGCAAATTGGCCATTTCAGCTAGCCCCTCAATAGCCTGATGCTCAAATGGTTTATTCTTGTTTGCCTGCTTTCTCAATGAGATCACCTGGTGGGGGTCGTAGTTCATATTTACATCTTTTATGAAATCCATATTCTCCATCAACCTTTCTATAAATGCCAGGGCACCTTTACCTTTAAAAATGAAAGGGCCGACTTTAAATGGAAATTTAATATCCAAAGATTTTTTGAAAGCACCAAAGTGGTCTTCCTCAGACAGCAATCTCTGCCTCATGAACTCTAGTGCGAAAATCCTTGGGGTCAAGAAGGATGGTAGCCTATAAGGTTGACCAGTGAAGCCATATATTCTTAACACTGTGTAACCTCTATACAGGAACCAGTCCCCCACCCGATCTTTGGGTGACGACTGCATTAAGCATCTCATTTCGTCCAGGACACGGGGCAGGTCCTCATCAAATAACATTCTGTACATTTCGGACATGATCGAATTGGCAAATTCGACCATGTTGATTTGCTTGGGCAAATCAGAAGAGCATAGAGCACTTAAGAATTTCAATTCAGTAACATTAGAGCATAATAACATGTTAAGCAAGTATGTTTGAAACCTAAAGAAATGGACTTTGGGAAATTCAGTCAACTAGAGGTGGATCGCTTCGGCAAGGTACTCATATAAATTAAGCACAGGGACTGACTGGGCCTCAGGGCTTAAAGAATTTATTTTTAACAAGAAACCAAGGATAACATCACCTTTATGACAATCGTCATCTAGACCTAACACTTGACAGACCAAAGACATTACCAGTTGCACCTCATTCCTAAAAATGTGCAAGGGGTAAGGAAAGAAAAGACCTTCAAGGGACTGACCTTCCTTCAGGATACTTGACAAGAATTGACAGCGACTTTCACTTTCACAATTTTTGAAAAACTCAGCAAGGACAGATTCATTTACAGACTCACGATTTACCAGGTAATTTTCAGGCAGACTAAGGTTTTCTCTGACGACCGAAGCATCAATTTTACACAGTATTTTCGACGCGGATCGACTCACAATAATCCTCTGAGAGGGAGAATAGTTCACCGCACACCACTTGGAAAATTCAGGGAAGTGGAGGGTTTGTTCAAGGGTGAAATGGTACAAAAAATACTTGCATACATTCAGAACGTCATTCCCCTATGAATAATGAGACCACAATTTCTCTTTGCTGTCGGACACGCTCCCTGTGGATAGGAAGGGGTCGCAGACGCCCCTGTGTCTGTCTACTAAAAATTCCTCTCTGTCATCCGCGACCCGACCAGACACATGAACCTCTCTCCCTTGGTCCATTCCTTAATTTATAATGGTAATTGGATGAAGGAGTTACAGGGTTAAAGTCCTACCTGGCTTACTATGGAGGCGTGTGCGCGGAGCATGCCTGGACTGACAAATGGAAGCTCCCAAATCGCCAGGTCCTTTTCGCCGGGTCCCGAGCAAATAAAATAATCATTGGAGAGGTCAACCCTGCCTTTATAGGACCACACAATTCGCCACGTGGACAGCATTTATTTCCGCAACCACCACTTATCCCTAACTGTCGTGCACTTCTATTTTCCGGTTTCATTCAAGACCGTAGATCTGGTTTCTCTTTAATTTCTGGCCTTTGGATCATGTGCCACGTATCCTGTTCCGCCCAGCACCTTGGTGATAAACGACGTGCCAGTCTCCATCCCAGAATTATCTTCCACCGTCGAGAAAATCGCCTTTTATCATGAGCCGTTGGATCGGGTGACATGTACCGAATTTCGCTGGGAGTCTGGGACTTATCCCCCTTGCAAGTTTCAACCCCAGAATCGATCCCAACCGTTGATCATTCCGCCTTAAAGTTTCGACCGTTGGATCAAGCACTATGTAATGAATTCCGCTGGGCTCCTTTCTTTTATCCAACGTGCAGCTTTGATCCCCGGAATTGTTCTCAGCCGTTGATGTGATACCCCTTTAACTCTCCACCATCGGATCATACGCCACGTACCAAATTCTACTGGGCACTTCAAAATTATCCACCGCGCTAGTTCAATCTCCGGAAATCGTAATAGCCGTTGGTCTGATTCACTTCGATTTTCAACTGTCAGATCGATCATCGGGTAACTCATTCCGCTGGGCACCGTAGGTTTATCGGTCGAGCAGGTTATGGTTTCGAAATCAATCTCGACCGTGGATGTGATTCGACTTCATCTCTCCGCCATTGGATTGAGTAGCCTGTACCCAATTCCACCGGATTGTGTCATTTTAACCGGGATGCGACTTCACGAAGCGGATTGGATATAGACCGTTGATCCGCCTGAACCAACCTGACGGCCGTTGATCTGTGCGCCTGGTAAGTGCCCGGTCAAACCTTTATCTTCCTTGCATCTCTGAGGAGTGGAGAGAATACCAGCCATTGATATTCTTCCTTCTTCCATCGCGGCTTAGGATCTTCAGTGACTTGATCGCATTTTGCCTATAGCTCCATTTTTACGATATATCCTTTGACCCAAGTATCCAAACAACCATTTTTCTTTCTCCACCATGGTTTATTATCCTCTTGATAAATAATGGTGTTAACAGCTGGCTCCATCTGGGGATGATATCCTCCCTGCGAGGTATCAAAGAACTCGTAGACCAGGTGCCTGTTTTTTTTTTTTTGACTTTGCATAATAACTCTCAAAAACCCATCTTTTGTCTTTTGTAAATATATCATTTTTATATTTTTCAGAAAATGAACGGTAGGCCTCCTGGATCTTAGGGCTTTCACTGCGAGCTTCAAATACACTCGGCCTACCATCCCTATTTATTTGTAAAGAGAAACAGATATGTACAGTTCTATGATACAAATTTTACCTTCCCTCTCAGGACAGGTAATGCTTTAGATATCTTCCATTTACAGGGTTACTCTCCAGAAGAACCCCGTTAGTATATTCCAGCAAAAATGCATTTTGTCCTCTGTACCCAGCAACAACATAAGGTCCGACCCACATAGGGTCGAACTTTCCATGCTTGTCTTCGTTAGGAGCATCCCACTTCAAAACCAGGTCATCAATCTGAAACTGCTCTTCTTTGATCCTTCTGTCAAAAGTATTCTTCATTTTCTCTTGATAAGACTACACTTTGTCATAAGCCTTACTTCTTCGTTCTTCTAGCTCGATGATCTGATTTATCCTCCGCTGTATGTGATTTGGTTCTTCTTGCTAATCCTGGAAATATCTCATAACTGGTACCCCTAATGATGTTGGAAAAATCACTTCAGCCCCATATACCAGTTGGAATGGAGACATGCCGATGGCTCTTTTAGTACTAATCCTGTCAGCCCATAGAGCATATTTTAGTTTGGTGTGCTAGGACCTCTTATTGTCTTCCAACAGCTTTTTGATAATCCTCACCAGGCTTTTATTTGAAGATTCAGCTAATCCATTTCCTTGAGGGTAATATGCAGTTGAGTGATTGAGGCTTATATGATACCTATGACAAAAGTTAATCATCTTCCTAGATTTGAAAGCAGCTGCATTGTCTATTACTATCCTTTTTGGACACCCGAACCGAGCCAATATATTTTCTTCAAGAAACTCCATGATCACATTCTCAGTGGCCCTCCTGGTAGGAATTGCTTCTATCCATTTAGTAAAATAGTCTGTAGTTGTCAAGATCCACTTGTGCTGGACTGATGAGTTGGTGTTTATTTCACCAATAAAATCCAAACCCCATTGCTGGAAAGGAGCCTCAACTGTTATTGGATTCAAAGGGAGAGGTAGTACCTTTCTCTTACCATCGAAAATTTGGCATTGATGACATTTGCTGATTTCTTTATATACATCTGAGAATAATGTAGGCCAATAATAACCAGCTCTCAGGATTTTGTTGGCAGTCACCTTCCAAGAAAGATGTCCCCCACAGTCTCCTTTGTGAAATTCCTTGGTAATTTGCTGGGCTTCATCCTCCAATAGACAATTTAGTAGAACTCCTCTAGGATCCTTCCAATAAAGATATTTATTTATGATACAGAATTTAGCAGATTTCAACTTTACAGACCTTGCTCTCGATTTACTCAATCCTTCTGGTGCTTGCAAATTTTGGAGGACATATACAATACCAGAGTACCATGGAGAGGCCACAAAGTCAGGCATCACTTCTATCTCTGTGTCCAACTGATCAGAGTGGTGAGTCAAAAAATTGATCTGTAAAGATTCACAATTTGAGTTTGTCATCATCTTTGCTAACCCTTGTCCTTTGACCAGCTTCGTGGGTTTTATTTCTATATCATATTCCAATAATGTAGCTATCCATCTCGCCCTCCTACCTTCGGGGTCTGGATGAGTCAGAATTGCTTTTACTGCAGAGGTTGGAACATGTGCAATTACATGGGAATGCAAAACATATATTCTGAAATCCTTTAATGCTTTAATCAGAGCATAGGCCTAATTTTCCATGATATCATATTTCAACTCCCCATCCCGTAGCATTTTACTGAAAAAGGCTATGGGTTGTTCCAAATTTTCCTCATTTTTCTGTAATAATACTGCTACTATAGTATGTTCAGAAGCATATGAGAATACTGAAAAATCCTTGGCAAAATCTGGACTTACCAAGACAGGAGCTTCTGAAATGGCTTTCTTGATTTCCCGAAATGACTCCTTAGCTTCTGTATTCCATTTTATTTCATGACCTTTCTTCAACATATTTGTAATATTCATCAAGATCTCAGCAAAGCTTGGTACAAATCTCCTCAAGAAATTTACCTGTCCCAGAAATGATTGTATCTCCTTTTTGCTTCTGGGTTCTCCTACCTTCAGAATGCACTCACTCTTTCAAGATCAATCTGTATGCCATCTTTGGATATTATATGGCCTAGTAGCTTTCCTTCCTCTAGTGCAAAATTAGACTTCTTAGGGTTCAAAGATATGCCAAACTTCCTACACTTCATGAAGACCTTCTCCAGATGATGCATATGTTCTCTGTCACACTTTGAGTAGACTGTGATATCATCCATATAAATTACCACGAAACTTCCAATTTCTCTTGCAAAGGCAATGTCCATAGCTCGCTGGAAAGTGGTGCCTGCATTCATCAAACCAAAAGGCATCTTCGCATACATGAAGGTGCCCCATGGTGTAGTAAAGGCAGTTTTCTCCTGATCTTCTGGCAGCACTTTGATCTGATTATACCCGGAAAAACCATCTAGCATCGAAATCCTTTCAGCTCCCACCACATGCTGCAGTATATGATCCATCTTGGGTAAGGGATAGTTGTCTTTCATGGAGACCTTATTCAAATTGCGGAAATCTATGCACAGTCTTATCTCTCCATTCTTCTTTCTGACAGGGACCAAATTCGCAACCCATTTAGAAAATCTGAGTGTTACAATGATCTTAGCATCAAATAACTTCTTTATTTCCTTCTCAATGACAGAGAGCAGCTTAGGATTAATCCTACTGAGTTTCTGCTTAAAAGGCTTTTCTCCAGGTTTTATAGGAATAATATATTGTATGATAGATGTATCATATTCTTTGAGATCTTCATAACTCCAAGCAAACACATCTATATATTTTTTCATCAACTTTACATACTCCTCTTTCTCTTTTTCCGGCAGCTTCTTAGATAATTTTATGATTTTAGGATTTTCCTCAGTGCCAATATTTTTATCTTCAAGGGCATCACCAACAAGTTTCACTTTGGGGTTCTTGGCAACATCATTTTGATCAAAGAGCCTTTCTAAAGGGATCAGGCCTCTTGGTATGAAATTATTTTTCAGCTGGATGATATCCTTACCTCCCAAGGTCTTCCTTAACCTCTCAGTATCTTCTTCTGATTCAATTTCCTCATCATCTCCAGGGGTCCTATCATTATCATTTTCATTGTCAAAATGAGTATTCACAAACTCTCCTGACAACTCTAGAAATCTTCGGATCTGCATATCATCTCCACCTGGTATTCCTTTTGACTAGTCATTGGGGTCTCAAATTTTCCAGCAGATACTGCTAAGGAATCAGCCACCAAATTTTCAACCCTGGGAACAACCTGAATTGTATGCTCTGTGAAGAAATTGCCAAGCATATCCCATACTTCATTTCTGTAAGCCCTCATCCGAGGATGCTTGGTTTGATAACTCTCATTTACCTGGTTTATCACCAACTCAGAATCTCCCAAGATCCTGACCCTTTGAGCCCCCAGATCTTTCAAAGCACGTAACCCCAATAACAGGGCCTCATACTCTGCTACATTATTTGTGCATTCAAAAAGAAATTTGTATGACAAAGCTTTGAAATCATGAATAGGAGAAATGATATAGACACCGGCCCCAGCACCAACCTTTGCAACAGATCCATCAAAGTACATGATCCATTGGCCTTCTTTTTTCTGCTTTGCTTCCAAAGCTTCCTGCTCCAAAAATTATTTTTCCTCATTTGCCTCATACTTCTCTTGCAATGTCTTTTCTACCTCATGTGGGACAGCCTCATTAAAGAAAATGGAAGACCCCAAATCAGTATCAACAGCATATATGTGATGGACTTCAGGTTTATATTGACTGCTAACCACATAGGGAGTTCTTTTTTCACTATATAACCTTCTGCTCCCATCTGGAACAGGAATCGTTGCATATGACATGTCCATCTGTAAACTACCTTTCAGCTTGGAGGTCCAAGATCTTGACAGCAATACCCCAAATTTAGGTGGAATATCTGCTACCACCACATCCATGACTATAGTTTTAGATGGCAATTTATTCAGGGTCACCACCATGTCTTTAATTAAACCAAGGCATTTTACTCTCTTAGAATCAAATGAGTATAAATCCTTATAAGGTCTAGTCACTTCTAATCCCAGACTTTCCATGACTCCTTTAGGCATTAGATTGTGTGATGCCCCGGAATCCAACATAGCATTATGGACCACTTTGTCATGCACATTTAGACTTAAATAGAAAGGAGGAACTTCTTCATCTTCTAAATTTTCAACTTTGAGTTCAAATGAAATAGCAGGATTATCATCATTCAATTCTAAAATGTCTGACTGCCATTCTCCTTGGTTCTTGATCATTTTGGTGATGGTATCTCTGTATTCGGTGTTTCTCAGTAGCTCATTAAATGGAACAGAGATCTTTAGTTTTGAAAGCTCATTTTGTAGGTTAAAACTAGCACCAATCTTTTCCACATCAATCGGAGTCGCCTTCTTTATTATTTTATCCCTTTGTATCTCATTTTCAACCTCTTTACTCACAGAGGGTTCTTTTTGTAGTCCTTTCCCTTTTTCTCCATTCAAAGAACTAGAGGAAGGCTGATTTGGATTTGCCTTCCCTTTATTTATGGGGACATCCCTATTCCTCAGTCTCATTTTCCTTTGCACATCATCCATTGCATGCAAATAACCTCTCTGATATAGCTCATTTTCAAATTCTTCATTTGGACCTTCCTGCGCAAACATATTATGTTCTTCTTCAGTAAGATATATTTCTGAATCCTGTTCCCCAAATAGATGAATCTCATTTTCAGGTGGGTCATTTTCATCCCCAACATAATTTTCAGGGAAAGGCGGACGAATAGGCTGTTCTTCTTGGTTTCTTGGATTTCTCTTCCTGTTCTGGGGAGGGACAGGGGGATTGGGTCTCCTGAAATTTGGATTCCTGATTTGGGGATCCCCCTGCTCCCTATTGAAGGGCCTAGTATCCATGGTTAACCTATCCATCAAATTTTCCATGGTCTTCAACATTGTCTCAAATTTAACATCAGCGGAAGAAGATGAAGTAGAAGGCCCATTGTCTTCTTTTCTCCTCCTGTCCGTGTCTCTATGTTTTATCTTCCCACTAGCCATCATGTTAGCTTCCACTTCTAGGGCATCAGTAAACATGGCAGCAAGATTTGCCGATCTCCTTTCCCGTAATGAAAATGCAAAATCATTATCAAAAGCTCCAGCATAATGAAGTTGAGCAGCTGCAGGAGAAGGTTTTATATCTTCAGGAATAGAGTTGTAAGCCCTCATGACTCTGCTCGAAAATTCATGAACAGACTCAAAACCCCCCTTCTTAAGACTATTGTACTGAGATAAAAGCTGCAAAGGGTTATGTTTATCATCCCACCTGTCCAGAAAGGCGTTTTGAAAAGCCTGAAAATTGGCTATAGATCCATTAGGCAAGTCTTTAAACCACTTCTTTGCCTCCCCAGACAAACTTTGGGCAAATAACCGTAGTTTGACATCAGGATAGTCAACTTCTTCCAATTCAATGAAGTCTTCAAACCTGGCAACATGCTATTTTGCGGTTATATCACCTTCCCCATCAAATAAAGAAATCCTCTGAGAATAATTTTGGGGGAGATCATGTAATACAGCCGGCAAACGCAAGGGAGCAAATCTAGCGGCCATTGGTCTGGGTGGGTTCACAGGAACTGCAGTACTTTGAGAATGCTCGGAGGCTGTTGTTTCAGCTTTAGAGGTTTGTTGCAAGTCCTTCCAGAGGGAATCTAACAGATAGGACTCTAACCTACTAGGATTGGACTCAGTAGTTTTGAGGTTGGATTCGGACCTAGCTCTCAACCTACAAGGAATGAACTCAGTATTTTTTAGGTCGGGTTCAGATCTAGTTCTCAACAGGGTCTGCGCAATATTGACTTCCCATGTTGGATTGATATGAGAATCTGGTGATGATGATGGGCCGAACAAAGGGAAATCTTAACTTCTCTTTATTTTTTCGTTTAAACAACTTTTCTGGATCCTCAAAACTCTTCAGGATTTCGGTATCAGAGTTACCTCGTGTATGTATTCTTGAAGCCAGAATGTCGTTCTTGAATTCTGAAACAATTTCACAATGAATTCGCCAGGGCAAATATACAACCTTCTTTTCTTTTTGAAACTCCTGTTTGCCCACAGAAATCTCTCTTAATCTTTGTCGTTCTCCCGGGGCAGATAAGCACTTTCGTCCTCGGAAACGGCGCCAGTTTGTTAGCACTCAGAATGTACCCAGGTAGTAAAAGGTATACTCCAAGGTAACAGCAAAACCACTTTAGGAAGAAACTGGTATTTTCTTCCAGAGAGGGATCTCTCAATAAAGATTTAACAAGACCAGATTTAAAATAACATTCACAGATTTATGTATTTGGCTGAAACAATCACATAACCATTGGGCATGGAGTCATATACAAATATAAAAATACCACAAAGACATACACATGATATTCATCAAAGGCAAGATAATCATATCATCACAGTCATTTAAATTGATTCAGGTGGAACAGAAGAGATGAAGGAACAACCCATTAATACAGAGCATCAACAAAGATGAGTTCTATACCAACTTTAGCAGAAAAAATCATATAATATCTGAAATGATGATCAGAGCATAAATACATGAATTCTAATCATCTAACGCTATATTCCATATATGAGGAAGAAACAAAACGGAGTGTTACACAAGGGAAATACAATCACATAAAGAAAGAGGCACAGACTGTAATATCAACGACACATGAATCTCTGACAAAACTCTCATGTATTTACTTTGTCATTCCAAAACAGATATGTTATCCAATATTATTCACTACTCGATGGGTTCCAACCCCCATCTCTTAAAAAAGATGCATATTTATACATAAAATGATCGGTGCTCCAACAAGAAGATCAATAACAGAATGATCGGCTTAATTTAGAGTTTGTAACTGAATTTCCTAACCACTAGGAAGTTTGTTACAACTCCAATCCTAACAGACCACAAAGTACGAATCAACTTGACAACAAACTTTTTCCCATCAGCTCCATATCTTTGCCCCATCAGCTCCACGTCTTTGCCCCATCAGCTCCATATCTTTGCCCCATCAGCTCCACGCTTTTGCCCCATCAGCTCTTCAGTGCATGACACCTATTCTTAGGGATGGAGAATATACTTTATCTTTCCAAACCACTCCATAGCTTTCCACTGCTCCGAACTTGGGGTGTCACACTCCATCATTTCCCGAATATCTACCTCGAGCTCCATATATGCTTCATAGGAATTTCTGGGTAATCTGCTCCTGATGATGGTGAACTTCTACAGAATCTCGAAATCTTCTGTGAGCATATCCACAATGGTCTTCCCTGTCAGTTTTTTTGTCCAAATCATTGAATTTGGTGTGATCCATGCGACACTAAACAAGCATGTTATGATAATGTTCCCGTGAGAACATCTACCCTTCTCCCTCCCAGAAAGAAGGCAATCCGTCCTCGAACAGTTCTTTAAAATCCTGTTTAAAATTATTTACCTGCAGCAACAATCCTTCTGACTTATCATGGACCGTTTTCATTAAGTGATGCTTATGGATGATTTTCTTTTCCCACATCACTATTGACACTCTGTCCTTTATGCCCAATTCCTGCAACTTCTGATATGACAGTGAATTTAGAAAATTTAATGTGTTCTGAGCCGTAACGAGGGGTCTTTTCTCCATATGTTCGTTTACCAGTTTCAGCCTCTGGTGGGCCAGATTTATCATTATATTCAAATCATCAATAAAATTTAAATAGTGCCTGAACTTGGTAATCTCTATACACAGGGTATCCCAAATGATGTGTTTTTCCCCCTGAAGAGGGCCTTTCCCAATGCATTTTTCCTTTAGTTCATTAAATTTCTTCTGTAATTGATTCCTGTCCTGCAGTATTTATTTTTTGCTTTCATTAACTTTGGCCAGTTCAGCTTTCATCTTTTCATTTTCTGCTTTCAAATCTTTGATTGCTTCTTCTTTCAAACTCACCTGGGACATTGGCACCAACAAATCGTCAGTAGAAAAATCATCTAATGGCTTCTGGATATTTATAATAGACAGTTCCTCACCAGTGGGAGTCTGGCTTATCAACTCTTCCATAATCTCCTTCTCTTCATTCTAATATTTTTTCATCAAGGAGATTTGGGATAACAGTTCCTCCCTTTCGGCTTCCCATTTCTCTTTTTCTTCTTGTAGCTCTCCTGCTCTTCCTTTGTATTCCATCATCTCCTGATGGACTTTATCCTTCTATTCTTGGAGAGCTAGCAAATCAGATGACTAAACATGTTCAGTACCTGGGATCTTCAGTTTCTTCTTCAGGACCTAAAGTGCATTATCCTTTTCCTCTAACAACCTCTTGACTGCCTGTGTACTGTCTGAACTAGCAATGTCTGTCTGCAGCTTCTTAATCTGAACAACATTTGCTTTATTTTCTACTTTCTCATGTTTCAACTGGATTTCCAATTTGTCTATCAAGACTTGCAATTTATTGATCCTCACCATGGCTTGTAGTAGGTCTGAGTAGATGATATCGCTAGTGTGTTTGTGGAGTTGAATTTTGTCCGGAGTGCTGATTTTGTCTAACCGGATCTCTATTTCAGACATTTTCTTGTCACTTACCATAACCATTTTAAAAGTATTCCTCTCAGCATCTCTAGTAGAGACCAGAGAGTTTTTCGAACTGTACAAAATTCTAACCTTCAGGAGCAAATTTCTCGTTTCCTCCATAGACTGTTTCCTCTTCTCCATGTAGCTGGCTTTTAGGTCTTCCTTCGACTTAAACAGGTGGCATAATTCCGAACTGTCTACATCACCCTCCGTATTTTGAAAAGAGAATTGACTTACTTGCACCGCTTTCAGGGGAACTAGGGCACCTCTTTTGGAACCATCAGAAACCTCCTCATCTACAATTTCACCACTTTGAAGCAGCTTTGCCCTTTTATGGGTCCCTTCCTCGTCTACATCCATACTCTCTGTTTCAGACAAACTCCTCTTGACCACAATACCAGCACCTTCTATTATTTGGGTCGTTGTGACAGGTGTAGCATGTGTCTCTTCATCAGAATCTGACCTGTCAGTATACTGCAGCAAATTGGCCATTTCAGCTAGCCCCTCAATAGCCTGATGCTCAAATGGTTTATTCTTGTTTGCCTGCTTTCTCAATGAGATCACCTGGTGGGGGTCGTAGTTCATATTTACATCTTTTATGAAATCCATATTCTCCATCAACCTTTCTATAAATGCCAGGGCACCTTTACCTTTAAAAATGAAAGGGCCGACTTTAAATGGAAATTTAATATCCAAAGATTTTTTGAAAGCACCAAAGTGCTCTTCCTCAGACAGAAATCTCTGCCTCATGAAATCTAGTGTGAAAATCCTTGGGGTCAAGAAGGATGGTAGCCTATAAGGCTGACCAGTAAAGCCATATATTCTTAACACTGTGTAACCTCTGTACAGGAACCAGTCCCCCACCCGATCTTCGGGTGACGACTGCATTAAGCATCTCATTTCGTCCAGGACACGGGGCAGGTCCTCATCAAATAACATTCTGTGCATTTCGGACATGATCGAATTGGCAAATTCGACCATGTTGATTTGCTTGGGCAAATCAGAAGAGCATAGAGCACTTAAGAATTTCAATTCAGTAACATTAGAGCATAATAACATGTTAAGCAAGTATGTTTGAAACCTAAAGAACTGGACTTTGGGAAATTCAGTCAACTGGAGGTGGATCGCTTCGGCAAGGTACTCATCTAAATTAAGCACGGGGACTGACTGGGACTCAGGGCTTAAAGAATTTATTTTTAACAAGAAACCAAGGATAGCATCACCTATATGACAATCGTCATCTAGACCTAACACTTGACAGACCAAAGACATTACCAGTTGCACCTCAGTCCTAAAAATGTGCAAGGGGTAAGGCAAGAAAAGACCTTCAAGGGACTGACCTTCCTTCAGGATACTTGACAAGAATTGACAACGACTTTCACTTTCACAATTTTTGAAAAACTCAGCAAGGACAGATTCATTTACAGACTCACGATTTACCGGGTAATTTTCGGGCAGACTAAGGTTTTCTCTGACGACCGAAGCATCAATTTTACACAGTATTTTCGATGCGAACCGACTCACAATAATCCTCTGAGAGGGAGAATAGTTCACCGCACACCACTCGGAAAATTCAAGGAAGTGGAGGGTTTGCTCAAGGGAGAAATGGTACAAAAAATACTTGCATACATTCAGAACGTCATTCCCCTGTGAATAATGAGACCACAATTTCTCTTTGCTGCCGGACACGCTCCCTGTGGATAGGAAGGGGTCGCAGACGCCCCTGTGTCTGTCTACTAAAAATTCCTCTCTGTCATCCGCGACCCGACCAGACACACGAACCTCTCTCCCTTGGTCCATTCCTTAATTTATAATGGTAATTGGATGAAGGAGTTACAGGGTTAAAGTCCTACCTGGCTTACTGTGGAGGCGTGTGCACGGAGCGTGCCTGGACTGACAAATGGAAGCTCCCAAATTGCCAGGTCCTTTTCGCCGAGTCCCAAGCAAATAAAATAATCATTGGAGAGGTCAACCCTACCTTTATAGGACCACACAATTCGCCACGTGGACAGCATTTATTTCCGCAACCACCACTTATCCCTAACTGCCGTGCACTTCTATTTTTTGGTTTCATTCAAGACCGTAGATCTGGTTTCTCTTTAATTTCTGGCCTTTGGATCGTGTGCCACGTATCCCGTTCCGCCCGGCGCCTTGGTGATAAACGACGTGCCATTCTCCATCCTGGAATGATCTCCCATCGTCGACGAAATCTCCTTTTATCATGAGCCGTTGGATCGGGTGACACGTACCGAATTCCGCTGGGAGTCTGGGACTTATCCCCCGTGCAATTTTCAACCCCAAAATCGATCCCAACCGTTGATCATTCTGCCTTTAAGTTTCGACCGTTGGATCAAGCACTATGTAATGAATTTCGCTGGGCTCCTTTCTTTTATCCAACGTGCAGCTTTGATCCCCGGAATTGTTCTCAGTCGTTGATGTGATACCCCTTTAACTCTCCACCGTCAGATCATACGCCACGTACCAAATTCCGCTAGGCATTTTGGAATTATCCACCGCGCTAGTTCAATCTCCGGAAATCGTAATAGCCGTTGATCTGATTCACTTCGATTTTCAACCATCAGATCGATCACCGGGTAACTCATTCCGCTGGGCGCCGTAGGTTTATCGGTCAATCAGGTTATGGTTCCGGAATCAATCTCGATCGTGGATGTGATTCGACTTCATCTCTCCACCATTGGATTGAGTAGCCTGTACCCAATTCCGTCGGATTGTGTCATTTTAACCGGGATGTGACTTCACGAAGCGGATTGGATATAGACCGTTGATCCGCCTGAACCAACCTGACGGCTGTTGATCTGTGCACCTGATAAGAACCTGGTCAAACCTTTATCTTCCTTGCATCTCTGAGGAGCGGAGAGAATACCAGCCATTGATCTTCTTCCTTCTTCCATCGCGGCTTAGGATCTTCGGTGACTTGATCGCATTTTGCCTATAGCTCCATTTTTACGATATATCCTTTGACCCAAGTATCCAAACAACCATTTTTCTTTCTCCACCATGGTTTATTATCCTCTTAATAAATAATGGTGTTAACAACAGGTATACATCAAAATGTTATGTTATTAAATTGTTTTAGTGAGTATTTTCGTTTCGTTGGGTAATTTTTAGTACGTTTTTTTATGCAGGGTTCTGTCGGGGGCTCCTCCCTCACAGTAGATGTTCCTAGACCTGCCTCAAGGCGGTAGGTATACATCAATATTGCCATTCTAAAAATTTAGGATGGACAAACAGATCTGTCATTATGTTTTTTCAATAGTATATTTGGTTCGTTTGTACAATCTTATCTATTTTTAATGCAGAGTGTTGATTGGGGAAGCCACCCAACAATTGATCAGACGACTGCAGCCTCGAGTAAACAGGTAAACATGAATGTAATTCTACATTTTAAATACTTTAAAAGTGTACACATATATAACATGTAGCATAATTTTTATTCTGTTATGTATTTTTATTTTTTATGTTTGCGTTCATTATGATAATGTTGTATACTTTTTTTGCAGGTTGATGATTGGGGAAATTCCCTAACTGTTGATCAGACGAATGGAGCCTCGGGGAAACAGGTAAACCTGAATGCAATTCTACATTTTAAATACTTCAAAATTGTACACATATAAAACATGTAGCATAATGTTTATTTTGTTATGTCTTTTTTCATTTTTACGATTGCGTTCATTATCATAATGTTGTATACTTTTTTTTGCAGGTGGATGATCGAGGAAAGTCCCCAGCTATTGATGAGACCACACCATCATATATGCATCAGGTAAACCTAGATGTAATTCTAGAAATCTATCATGATAGACAATTTTTTTTAATATAATTTTTTTCGCAAACTATTGCTTCAACAACTAATCAATGTTTTATATATTTCTGTTGTAGACAAATGCTTCAGTTTATGAAACAACAACTCAACAGTATTTAGACTTTGATGTCTACCAATTGTTCAATGATGCTGACATTGGTTCATCTATAGACCTATTGAAGGTGCTACAGAAGACCTTGAAAAAACAACATGAGGAAATGGTTCGTCTGGAATTGACAGTTCCACAGACAGACGAGATCAAAGCAAAGATTCAATTGTTGATCCAGAGATGTCAGTACTTGAAAGTAAGTTGCAGAATCATAACGTAAATTCACTTAGAACTTAATTTTTAATTTTATATAATATTGAACTTATAATAAAATGGTTTGTATTTACAGGAAATTTTGTAACAAAAAACAAGTGGTGAAGGCGTTATTGCTCCCAATGACCAAACCACTCCATGTACATGACATACTGCGCCCTTTCTATCCACTGAACATTCAACAACACACTCGGTGACACCCCTGAGGCCATCAGAGGGTGCAGCTGATGTTGTCCAATGCACAACAGATTGTGCAGAAGAAAGGGTGGATGCAGGGTTTGATACTAATGTTGATATTGAAGTATAATTTCCTGGATCTTCTCGTGTCACTAGCACTGGTTCAATAGTGACCACATTTTTGGTGAACGATGAACTCGTTCCAATAAAGATAGAGAATATTCCAGGTAATTATATATTGTTCAATTTAGTTTTTATAATTTTGTTTCTAATATACCGCTATTTTTTTTAATGTTGACTAATTATGGCATGATTGTTTTGCAGGAAATGATGTATTTTATAAAAATCTAAATGATTTGGCCTTGGAGATCTTCAAGCCCACCATCTGGATAAGGTGGGACAGACAGCCAAAATCTTTAAAGGATGAGCTGACTAATCGGTTGGTTGGTCTATTCGGAAAAGATACCTTCAATACATCAAAGGTCCTCAAGAAGGATACACAACATCTGAAGATTGTCCTAGACCAATATAGGGTTAACCTAGAAAAGAACCCTAGGTATAAGTGCCCTCCAATGATTCCATCAAGGGAATAGAAAGCCCTAGTGGGAGATGTAAAAGAGAAGGGTCTGAGAAAAGCAGAAAAGATACCACCAGGCACAGGGAGGTATGCAATACATTCCACAATGTAATGGAAATCCTTATTATTATTAATTTTTATAATGAATTTGGAACATCGACTAATGTAATTCAACACTTGATTAGGTTGTCATAAACATCAAAGGCCACCAAGGCAAGACTGGAAAAATTTGGTCAACACAAGCTTAGGCCTGGTGGCTATTCTAATTTGGCGGCATGATTTGTAAGTATCGAAAACCCGATACTGCATCCAAATAATATATAGAAAAAAAAATTTCATTGTATTCCGACGAAAAATGTAAAATTAATGACATTATGCAAATATGTAGGCCAACCAATTCAAATAATTTCCCACTCAAGATTACTTGAAGTTTGGTTTCCAACATGGCTTTGAAGTTGTTGTTGAAAGACGAAGAAGCTTTTCCATGCATAATCAATCTTCTGCTGATCCATCTGGTGCACAGGTATATAAAAACTATATAGTTTAATGAAAATTTATTAATTCTCATGCAATTTATTCATTATTCAAAATTAACATAAACTATTTATTCTATTTTGAGAAGGAAAGTAATGATCCCATTAATGTCGAGGATGTACACCAACCAGTCGAGGATCATACTTCGATTCCTGGTAATGAATTTATTAATATGCTACTATTTTGTATAGATACTTGCATATGATGAACATTAATTCTACTTCTCCACAATTCAACTGCAAAGCATGTAGATGTAGGTAACACTGAACAGGTTGAGCCTAGACAAGATAATGATGAACATGATGATGTGCCCACGCCAGGTAAAAAAACACCTTTGTAATGTTTTTTTAAATGAATTACTTGTAATTATAAAAAAAATTAATGAAACATTTTCACATAATTGCGGCAATTTCAAGCCCCTTGCCTCAAGTTCAACCTGGAGATCAATCTACTATGGAGACCGATCAGCAAATTCCGGAAGATGAACTTCTTGCTAATTATGTAAAGAGAAGAAAAGTTAAAAAGAAGTGACTGAAGAAATTTTGAGTAATTCTTTTTTATAACACAATGTGGTGCATGGGTTTTTCCTCTATTTAATGAATGAATGAATAAATTTTGAGTAATTCCTTTTTATAACACAATGTGGTGCATGGGTTTTTCCTCTATTTAATGAATGAATGGTTAAACGAATGCTTTAATGAATGGTTTACTGAATGGTTTTATCTTCTATTGACTAAATGAATGGCTTAATGATTTTTTTTTCAGCTATTGAATGAATGAATGGTTTAATGAAATCTTTTTTCAGCTATTGAGTGAATTAATTTGCATTAAATTGTTATTTGAAAGTAGATGCATTGGGTTTGGGTTATTGAGAGTGATGTGAGGGGGGGAGGGGCCATAAGAGCTTCCACCTTCACGTGGTTGGTCATGTTTAGTAGAGAATATTAAATTATTCTCGAAACATAGAGGAACTCAATGAATGGTAAGGAAGTATACATTAAAAGCAATTATTTATATAATTGTATTGTTTAAATTTTACTATTTCTATTTGACTCATCCATTGGAACTTGTTACAGATAGTGTTAGGAAACATTTTCATAGTTCAAAGGCAAAAAAAGGTGTTTTGATGTGATCGATGACCTTATATACATAGTGTTGTGGTTCTCCATGTTTCCTTAGGTTATCTCTTATTACCAATTACTTTACTTGAATAGTTGAATAGTATTGTAATTTACATTGTAATAGTGTTGTATTTATTTAGATTGGTTTTGCTATTTTCATAAATAGGAAAATATTTATTTGATGGGTCCTAACACGAAATTATTGCAATAGGAAAACATGTGTAGTACGTTGAATGATGTTTTGAAAGGTAAAGCAGAAGAAGACAGTTCAAAGCTCCATAAATCAAGGCAAGTTGTAATAAAAAAATTATAAATAGTATAGGCAACATATTCCTAATTCTCATACATATTTTTCTTCAGTTAATTTGATTTGTATTCCATACTTACTCAATTTCTACCATTCTTTGTTCCCTATTATTTTAACTTGCTTGAATTGATAATAAAATATATCAGATATGCTTAGAAATTATCAAATATGCTTAGAAGTTCAAAAACATGGACAACATGTTTTGTTGCCTGAAAATGTTAGGTTCCTTGTTGTCGGTTTTGAATGGTTTTCTTTGTAATAGAATCGTTGTCAAAATAATGAACAATAAGTTTTTAAAATTACTTAATTAAGAATACAATGAAAGAAAAATCTAGTGTTGGCCTCCAAATATACTTTCCTATCTTAGGGTTTGAATCCTCAAACCCTAATTCTTCCACTCTTACATCATCATAAGCATCAAGACTTTCATGTAGCATCAATAATACAATAACTCTATGATATTTTCCTAGCCTTACATACCATAAGAATAAAGATCCAAAAACATACAAGGTATTAAATCTACTCTCCATGTTTTCTACTAGGGTAGAAACCTTAGTGTTACAACAAGATACATAATAACCATCATCGGAAATGGTGTATTCTTCTATAGGGTTTGCATGTATAAAAAAAACCTTAGTCATCACAATAAAAACCTAACATCACAAATGAGCAAACTCTCCAAGAACATTTAAGACAATTATCATCCCTTGTCTTCTCCTAAGGTTTCCACATGAACCCTAAGTCTCCAAGACAAGTACCATGAAGGGTACAAATGATGAATGAATATGAGATATTTCTCCTCCCTTATATATGCAAGTAGGTGATGGAGGATAACATAAAATAGGAACAATTTTCCCTACAAGTAACCAACATGGAGAACCCACATGGAGCACTCTACAATCCAAGGTTGTGCATGTCAAACTAGGGTTTTGTCCAACACCGAAAGTGAGATTCCATCCAAGTCAAGATAGGGTGATCAATTACCCTCCTCCAAGATGGTTTGGTATCCAATTGGGTGTTAGTCCTACACTCCCTCTTCCATGTTGTCTCGGTGTCCAAGTTCCCTTGTGCAATTCGTTGCTCTGATTGTGTGTCCAATGCCCTCTCGTATACCCAATCCTACTCTGATATGTACTGATGTCATCAATAATCTCCCATCTCCTCCTCAATATATGTGCTTGGGTCCATCACCAACATCCATGAAGTATGCTATAATTTTATGGCAGTTTAAGGTCATTTCTTGCACACAAGCTTGTGGTGCCATTTTTTGGATGATGTTGGTGAAATGTTTTACAAGGAAAATGTGATGTCATAGTGGTATTTGGTGGCCAAAGTAGTAAAGAAAAAATCATACAAAATGGAAATTACTTGCATCGGAAAGATGCACATTCTAGAGAAAGAAGCACGAATTGGCATGGGCATGTTTTTCTAGGACACGGAGGTAGGTTTAACAAAGGCCATTGCACCCATAGGAGGAACATTTCTTAGTGCAAATTCATGCTAACTTGTATAAATTTTGAAATTCTAAATTTTAATGTGATTTTCAAATTTCACTTCTCGCCAAAGGTTTCCCATATTCAATTCTTATGAATATTAAACCTTCGAATGATCTTGAATATAAATTATAGTATAAAACTATGGACGATATTTCACTTTACATCAACCCGAATCCACTATGAATTGCAAGAGTAAGGATATCAAATGTATGCCAAAAATTTTCAGGTATTTTATGCACACTTTTCTAAAGCTAAACCATATTTGAAATCACTTTAATTATTGTATATTTACAATATTACGTATGCCTTATTATATTTAAGGTGTTTGTCAAATCATTCAACAATTTCAACCCTTAATATGTCAAATTAGCATGAACAATAAGTTTTTAAAATTACTTAATCAAGAAGACAATGAAAGATGAAAATCAAATATGCAATTACATTGGTATTGGATACATGAAAAATTCATATATGAGTTTGTCATAATTAAGTACATGTACATGCCGCAAATTTTTCACAAAGATGGTAAAAATTTTCAACCTCTCCAAAACCCTCGCTAAGGAAATCATGAAAACCCTAGCCACCACCAAATATCTCCAACTAGCAAGCACCAACATTAACAAGTCCTCCTTGGATTCAACAAAAATATTGTGTCACAAACTCTCCACATTAGCATGGTTGTCTTCCTCAATGTTTTCACACCCTAGCAATGTTAAATCGTATACCTATGTGGAAAGAAAAATCTAGTGTTGCCCTCCAAATATACTATCTTTTCCTAGGGTTTGAATCCTCAAACCATAATTTTTATACTCTTACATCATCATACGCATCAAGACTTCCATGTAGCATCAACAATACAAGAACTCTATGATATTTTCCTAGCCTTACCTACCATAACAATAAATATCCAAAAAAACATACAAGGTGTTAAATCTACTCTCCATGTCTTCTACTAGGGTAGAAACCTTAGTGTTACAACAAGAGACATAATAACCATCATCGGCAATGGTGTATTCTTCTCTAGGGTTTACAGGTATAACACAAACCTTAGTCATCACAATAAAAATCCTAACATCACAAATGAGCAAGCTCTCCAAGAACATCTAAGACGTTTATCATACCTTGTCTTCTCCTAAGGTTGCCACATGAACCCTAAGTCTCTAAGACAAGTACCATGAAGGGTACAAATGATGAATGTATATGAGATATTTCTCCTCCCTTATATATGCAAGTAGGTGAGGGAGGATAACATAAAATAAGGACAAGTTTACCTACAATCAACCAACATGGAGAACCCACATGTAGCACTCCACAATCCAAGGATGTGCATGTAAAACTAGGGTTTTGTCCAGCCCCAAAAGTGATATTCACTCCAAGTCAAGATCTTCAGATCAATTACCCTCCTCCAAGATGGTTTGGTCTCCAATAGAGTGTTAGTCCTACACTCTCTCTTCCATGGTGTCTTGGTGTCCAAGTTCCCTTGTGTAAGTCGTTGCTGTAATTATGTGTCCAATTCCCTCTCATATACCCAATGCTACTATGATATGTACCAATGTCGCCAGTTTTCTCCCATTATCCTCCTCAATATATGTGATTGGGCCCATAAGGTATTGGTTGCTACTCTCCTATCAATAGTCTAGGTTTCTAATGCATAACTGTGGAGTTTCATTTTAACCCACCTTGACCTGGCCCTTTAAAAAACAAGTTGTATTGCATCATTTTGTGTGCTTATCTGAGATACAACAAGATCTATTATAACATCAATAATAATATAGTTTCTGCAAGTTTTTTATGTGCATTCAATTCATTTATTATGGAATATCGGTGGTTCCACATATCACAGATGTCGTTCAGGAGTGGATTCAACGTGTTTCTCTTATTTCTATGGATGGAAGTGAAGGAAATGTCGATGTATGTGTCATTGAGTTGGGGGGAACAGTGTGTAAGGACAAATTTGTTAGTTGGGTTGTATTATTTTTAGCTTCTGCTACCTTTACTACTTTTTATGCCCACTGTCATATTGTGTTTGAAGTTGTTCCTTCTTCCTTCCTATGAAGGTTACGCTACTTCTACTTCTCAGGGCCTATGCTAGTTTTGCTTCAGTATGGGTACTTATTATATCCCATAAATCTTATGACAGATGCAAAACTGATATGCGCTTTGGGTTCAGGGGTCATCAAATCAATGCCATTGATTGAGGCTTTGTGTCAGATTTGCTATTGTGTTGGTGTGTTTCCTTTGACACATTCCCTTCTTTTTAGTTTCAAGGGAATTATACCACTGGAGAAAAATATCTTTTCAAGCAAATTAAATTCATTATCAGACTAATTGCACTATGCACTTACAGAATTTGCAGGCCCAGGAAAGTTTTGTCTAGTCCATGTGAGCCTTATACCTGTTTTAGGTGTTGTTGGTGAGAAGGTGATCAATAATGTTATCTAGATGTCGATTATATAAGAAAAGCTTCTTTCATTTTTTCCCCTTTTGCAAATTTGTAAATGATTTTGTTCATGCATGAAAATTGGTCAGTAGCAACAAAGCTATTTCTTATTAGTGCAATATTAAATGCGGTGTATTGTTTTTGAATTTTGTTCACTGTAGAAAACAAATCCAACACAGCACAGTGTCTGAGAACTTCAAGGATTAGGTTTGACACCCAATATTCTAGCCTTTTGCAGCACTAAGGTATAATTATTCTATTTTCTTTGTACTGAATTTTAAGCCCAATTGATTTGGATGGGTTTGGAACAATATGTTAACTATTGTTTTGGATAGGCCTTGGAAGAGAGTATTAAGGAAAAGTTATAAAAAAATTTCCATGTTCCAGTAAGTGATACTTGTACATTTCATAAGGGATCATTGAAATATCTTTAAATCCTATGAATGTCATTGGATACTGAGGACTTGATTTTGTTGTACTGTTACAGGATGGGAACATTCTCACTATATATGATGTTTCAAACATTTGGCATGTCCCTTTGCTACTGAGGGTGAGTGGATAAAAGATAATATTAGAATAATGTTAGGTGTTGGTTGTATAAGAATTTTTGGAGATGGTAAACATTGGTAGTTTTGCATGTCAACCAATAGAAAATGTTTCACTCTAGAGATTCATCAAGTTCTTTCTCCTGGTTGTATCTGATCCTCCATCCATATCTTCTAGATTTCTTTGAGCTTCATATCTTTGTATAGTAAAATCATGGAACATTAACATGTGTTGGGAATGAAGTGTATACATTTACCTTTTAGATGTTTGATAAATTCCAACTTATCCCTGTTAAATTAATGGTAATAATATTTCAAGGTATAAACTCCACATTGCTTAAAGCAACTTGATGTCTAGCATACAAATAAAGATAAACCTAAAACCTATGCAATAAATTTCCGTACGAAAAAATAAAAATAAAAAATAAATAAAATTAGGGTATAATGAATTAGAATGATGATACATATTTATTATGTATGTGTCATTTATTATGTATGTATGTATGTATTATTATGTATGTGTAAATTGGATTTATTATGTATGTATAGTTATTAGTTGTTATGTATGTATGTGTCATTCTCAGAAACAAAACAAAAGTATTCTTCATCTCACAAATATATCCTGCAAGCACTCAAGCAAGGAATTAACTAGTTCAAGATATTTCTAAATCCTGTGTTTTATTGTTAGACTTAATTTAAAGAACCGTGAAAGATACCCTAGATAAAAAAAGATTGTTTGAACAGGGAAATCACAAGATATTGCATTGGAGCCTTTGGCTGGATGGATTTGATTTCATTATTGAAAATATTGACACTCAAGAAGGTTGAAGTATACTTTAAAATGTTGAACAAAGAACCAAAAGAGTGTCCATCATGCAAGGAAAAATGGCTTGAAGAAGTTTAAGGTTAGCATAAAGTAAGCGTAGGTTTGGACTTCCTTTCTAGAATAATAAATATCTATCTCTAAATCCATGGAATTATAGAAAAATGGGAAAATTAGGTTAGTCATGTTACCACTAAAGACTATTTTAGGAATTCAAACAATTTCTATGTATCTAGAATTGAGGAAAATGGGCTTAGGACACTCAAGAATACTTAGTATGTTTTGACCATTAGTGGACCTATCATGATTATTATTTTATCAATGAACATGTGAAGGCCAAGAAATTAGTTTGGATTGTTATGAAATTTTTCTTTCTAGTTCCATTCGACCGGTCACTTTGGTTTAGTTTATTCATGGAGCAAATGTGTTGAAGTGATATTAGTATTTATTATTACATCAAGTTCCATTTTATTGCTATGATGCAATAATAATTAACTAAAGGAAAATATAGCCATGTCTAGTTTGGATTTGAATTTAAATATAAAAGATGTAGTCTTGAGTTAATAACATAGGATCCTTAGGATGGAGAAAAATATTGGCAATTAAAGGAAGATATGAAGGAATTCCTTTTTGCAAGATGATTAATTCCTAGCATCGAGCATAGTCCTTTCTGCAAATGATTTTAAATACTACCACCTATGGCTTCCAAATTCCTAGATGAAGACCCAATTCATGATAACATCGATGACAGGTGGTATTATGGTGATCTGAGTAATATACATCCATATGAATGATACCCACACGATGTTGCTAGCATAGTTAGAGATATTTATATCTTTGTGGAAGAAAAGAGGACCATAATCATAATCTTTGTTATAATTTTTATTTGTGTCTATGGGTACACTATTCACTCAACTTTCTATATGTGATGTCTTGGTGGTTGACAATGGTTCCACTAGTATGAGAAAAAGTTTCTTAGGTCAATTGTCATATTGATCTATGTACTAAAAGTTGTATTGACCAGATATGACAATATCAGGTCCCCACATGTCAAAATAATTTAAGGGATGATAGAACATTTGGTACTCCCAACATGCCCTAGATCTCATACTCAACAATTAGTCAAGTGACTGTTCATTTCCTTTCGACTTACAATAACCAATTTGTGTTTACCAGATATTAGATGTAAAATCTATATAAGCAAGTTCACCTCATTGATTTTCACATTCAGGGTAAGAGTGTCTAGTGTAGATTTTCTATAAAAGTACTTTGAGATTCCCTTTCTTGAAAGCTTTGGGGCATTTTGCAAGAGATTGTAAGGTTCAGCTAGGTTATTTTTTTATTAATATACAGTTTCTCGTAAGTTATTCGACAGAAAATGAGTGGAAACTGTCGTTGTATATCATGCCAAGCCGACGACATTGTTGAAGCTCCAACGTTTAGAGGTCGTTGGATATCCAACTCCTTGCGGCTACTTTCCAAAAAAACATGCCATGGCTCCAACGAACTCAATTCGATGACATAATCACACCATATGTCAGATATTCAACGATATTTTCACACAAGCTATCAAAAATTTGACACTACTTGTATGCAAATACTTCCCCAACATAAGATGATCGGATGCCAACACTCTAATGGGATTCAGACATGAGTTGGATAACCGACAACAAGAGCCATCGCAAATTCGACAAATTAGTGGTGAAAGACTTCTCCTAATTAGCTTGATACTCTGTCGAAATGTTGACGGGGTTTGAAAGGGAGTCAAATATCTAACGAAGTCCCACCGACGAGAAAAAAAAAACATTATTGTCGAATAAAAGACATGTGTCTGTCGAATTTTAGACATGGCATCCCTCGGATTTTGGGCTCAAATCCTATTGTGGTGCTCCGTGCTAGGGTTTTTTTCATCCTCCTCCATGTCTTCGTCGCTTGAGAAATCCGAGCAGTTGTTTTTTACCATAAGTGGGCTAGACTTGATGGAAGTCATGTTGTGCAATGCTACAATATTTTCATTTTAGGGATTCATCTCTAATATCTTATATAGGTATATCTATTACATGGGAGGCATGGTTCACGCCCTCATTCACCAATAGATCTGCGAGCTTGTTTTCATTACACTGGACGTACTGAATCATATCACTAGAATTTGTTGTTTCAAAGTGTAAATCTGCTCAATGCCATATTCTAGACTCCAACCCGGTGAGACCACACTTGGTTTAACCCCATTCTCAATCCTTGTTGCAATGTTTATAATGCCCTTGTTGCAATGAGGGGTATTATATTCCAATCAATGGCACTTTGTAATCCCTGTATGAGGCCCTCGATCTCTACAGTGTTTTTGGTGTCTCAACCTAAGTTTCCAAAGAGGATTCAGAGGATTTTCCCATTTGTGTCATGAAGGAACGCTCCAAACCATGAAGGTCTTGGATTACCTTTTGACACACAATTAAAGTTCATTTTATAGAATTCATTAGGCGACGAGGAACAAACTTCATGGATGTCGACTACTATCCTCATCCCCTTGTGCACTAATAATATGCACTTGTTCCTAAAGGCCCATTCCTGAAGGATCAATTTTTTCGATGGTGTAACCTGAAGGTTTAATTTTTCTAGTGGTGAATCCTAAAGATATTCATCCAGCAAATGGTATATAGTTGCTTAATTCTAAAAGTAGAGAACACAATGTGATGGACCATTGAACCCCTTTTGAGAAAATTCTCCCAGATGAGTATTTGTCTGCTAAAGAGAAACCAAATGAATAATGTGATTTTTGGCTATAGTTTTTCTTTCCAAATCTTACTCCATTTGTGGTTAGTATGGTCCATGTTCTCTGAGATAGTAAGATGATAGGACTCATTGATGCTAAACCTGCCTTTTGAGGTGTAACCCCAGCGTAGGGTGTTTGGAACTTTATTGGTTTTGATTTTCCTACATTACAAGTCTTCCCATGATAGCTCGAATTATTCCTATCCCCATACGTCCCACCAGATGTTAAGGTGTTTCCATACTCGAAAGGCCTGCAAATCAGTTTGGAGCGAAAATAAGTAACGAAGGTGATCTCGGTGTTGTGCAGATGTTGTTGGAAAAGAGGTAATTCATAGGAGGATAGAATAGGTAGTTGCTACTAGGATTCATCCCAAAACCTAGCCAAGGTACCCTCCTGAAACTCCCAAAAGCAATGTCGTTGAATGATGCCTCTTTGATTTCGAGCATGTTTCGATATGTGCGACCCTTTGATTTCTTGGTTGAAGCGGACAAGATCCTTGGTGAGCCATTGAAATGCATACTTGTGATTCCAAATATCTTCCCAGAGCATGGTGTTGGAGGTAAGTTAGTTCCACCATTTTTTGGCTCCAAATATATCAGTGTGTACTTTGGGGTCTCTTAAGCCCAACCACCCCTTTCTTTGGGTTTACAAATCACCTCCAATTGACCAGTGCCCATCTCTATTTTCCATTTGTTACTCCCCAATAAAAATTGTGTTGAAGGTTATAAATTTTCTTCAAGACACATTTGGGAGATGCTAGAACTAAGAACAAATAAAGTGGAAATGACTGAAGCACAGATTTGAGAAGAATGAGATGACCTGGGAAATTTAGAGAACGATAATTACAATTGTCTAGCTTGGAATGGATTTATCAAGAGTTCCTTCTAGGAGGCTTACTTGATGGTTGAATCCGCAAGAGGAGCTCCTAAATACTTAGTAGGAAGGTGAGATACAATGAAGCCAATACTACGAGTGATATTTATTTGGGTGATGTGCAGTGTGTTAAAGAAAAATATGTGATATTTTTTAAGATTCACATTGGTTCCAGAAGCTGCTAAAAAAAGGAACAAGATTTCCTTGATGGACCTTGCTTCTTAGACAGAGGGATAGGCCATTAAAATATTATCATCTACAAAATGTTGATGTGTGAAAGGGATATTTCCATGAAGAGAGAGGCCCATGAGTGTGCCCATAGAGACTACATTATTAAGAGCTCTACTTAACCCTTCTTCCACCAACACAAAAAGGAAAGGGGATAAAGGATCACCCTGTCTAATTCCTTTGGATGGAGTAAAGGTCTCAGAAAGGTTACCATTAATAAGAATGGAGAAGAATGAGGAGGATATGAAGTCCATTTCCCAACTAATACAAAATGGATTGAACCAAAAAGTAGTGAGAAATCCCTTTAGATATTCCTAGTTGAGCTTGTCAAAGGCCTTCGAGAGGTCTAGTTTCAATAAAATGACAAGAATATTTGTAACTTTCAGGGAATGTATGACTTCGTGTGCCACGATAATACCATCCAGAATTTGAATGCCTTCTACATATACTGATTGTTCGAGAGAGATGATAAGGGGGAGAAATTTCTTCAGTCTATTATCCATGATATTTGTTATTATTTTGTAGATCACATTTCAAAGAGAGATGGGTCTATACTTACCTAACGAGGCAGCATTGGCTTGTTTGGGGATGAGTACTATGAATGTTGCATTGAGTGTAAGGAGCACCCATTTCTTACACCTCAACTCTTTGATGACCCTGAGCACTTATTCCTTAAGGACATGCCAAAAATGGTGAAATAAATTAACGATGAAACCATATGGGCCAAGTTATTTACTGTCATCGATTTAATTAACCTCCATTTACAACTCTTGCATTGAAACGGGTTGCATAAACATCATATTTTTCTCCATGGATATGTATAAATTGCAGCTCTGATATCATTAGAAAAAAAGCATTGATGCAAAGAAGAAGCACTGGAGGTAGATCTTGCTACTAAGATAATTCTCACAAGTATGCACAAGGAAAATAGAGAGAAGAATAAAGAGATTGAATACAAGAGAAGTGATATTCCAATAATGAATTGATTGATTAACCAAATAATTGATTGATTATTACAATAGTAATATATCCTTATAAAGGAAAATTGAGTTGGTGGAATACTGTCTCATAAATCAGACATACCAAATATGATAAACCCCAATAGGTGGCTAAAGCACTTCCCAAATCAGCAAAGGACCTCATGAATTAGCTAAAGCATGAGTGATTTGTTATGAATGATGGAAACAAATGATAATCCTAGAATATGGAGAGAAAATCATGGAGGATGGGTTGGCAACAAAAGACAGCAATTTCCTAGTTGACTAGCTTTACCTTATCCACAGAAACGTTGGAATAAAGAAAAATAAAAACAAAATATGCAGGAAGGCGTAGTTACTAATTTTGAAAGTCAATGCGGTGGAAAGGATCAAACCAAAATAGGGATAAAATCACTCATGGGTTATATATGGCATGTGTTGACCATGTGGTGCAAGTGGATGCCAACTATCTAGGCTAGTAGATAGGAATTTTATAAAAAATGATTAAATATTTGTATCCTAAGTATTAAGTGGGTTTATGATATTCCCACACCCCCCTTTAAGTCTGAATTTATGATGTTTATGTATGAAATAATCATATGCATATGGTGCATATAGGTGTATATATGGCCCAACAACAAGGTTATGGTCACCCTTTAAAATTATTCATGTCCAAAAAAGCGGAGGAAAGAGGCAAAACCACATGGGAAAAATCCTCCCTCAAGAAAGGACGAGGCACAAAATTTGAAATATGTCTTCAATTATGTCTTAATATTCACTTTAATGAGCTAAATGAACTACTTCTAGTAAAATACTTTGATGAAGAAAGCATGAACTCCATGGTCATGCGCTAGAGTGTAGAATCTACAAAAAGGAAGAAGAGAGACTAATTGTATCTCATCATCTGATGAAGTAGGAGCATTATATGAATTCTTATTTTTGCTAAAAAAAATTATTTGCAAACAAAATATGAAATGGAAAATATATATGTGCATACTCCTTCCCAAAGAGTACAAAAAATAAGACAAGCAGTTCCTTGTATAGCTGCAAAACTGTGATGTGGATCACATATCATTCTTCAAATATGATGTAGAACCTTAAAAAATATGATATGAGGCTGAAAAAAATATGATATATAATAATTATTATCATATGGAACAACAAAGACAAAGGCTTCAATGTCTCCATGAGGATACGGGGCTAGACTAGGAAAAGTATGAGCAACTAGGGAAAACTGATGACTGTAAAAATATGAATGATGAATGGACTTGATATCTGAAATATAAGTTTTTATAACAGATACAAGCATGTATAAGATAATTCCAATGATGAATAAGGCCATATATAACCAACCAGTGAAAAATAGGTAAGACTTGAAACCATTTGGTATAAGTAACATTGCATAAGAAACCAATGAGGAATCAACTAGTGAAATTGGGATTTGTATTGTCTTAGGAGTATTCAGAGGTATGGTAGATGGTATTAATGTTTTAATGACATGCATATAAGCCTAAAAATACTATTCTAAATCAGAATTATGGAGTGAGGAAGAGCTGCTTAAAGACAAGTCAGGATCTAGTGAAAAATCACAATCATTAGGAGATGAATCTAGGAGACTAATAGGTGGTTTATTAAAGAAAGAAACTGATATTTATGATTCTGATATATCAGAAGGTAAATATATATCCAATATGTTATTAAAGTATATAACTCAGGAACTCAAGGCATAATTTATATCACCTTGGAACTGCGCACTATGACAGTGTTCTGAGGAATCAACATGCTTCTCTAGCTCATCTGAAACTCCAATGTTGTGCTTCTCAAGAAGTTGAGACATGATTTCCATATTATTCTTGAAACATTTATTCTTAGGATGAAATCCCTTGCTACAATAAGAACACTTGTATGTACTTCCTTTCTTCTTGACTTTCTTCATTGAACCTTCATTAGTAGGATTCGAACTTTCATCTTCAATATCTAACTTTGACTTCTTCTCTTTCACAATTTGGCATTCTTGATTCCTTGAACTATGAGATCATGATCATTTCCCTTGGAAGATCTAATAGAACCCATATATATTAATTTATCTTACTCCTTTGTAAGTGAATCAAATAATGTACTCAAAGAAGGCATTTTCCAATTAGAAATAGCAAGACTAGTAGCATGAAAAGTAGACACAAAAATTGAGTATTCAGGGCCCAATTTTGATAGAATGGAAATGATCAATTGATATTCCTTTTTCTCATTCCCACATTTCCTGAGAAATAGAAAAATTGAATTGAATTTGGTGAAGAAACTCTCAATAGAATCGAAACTTCTTGGATTCAATGAGAATAACTCATTCTCAAATTGATGCGCTCTTAACCCATATTGAACTCCAAAGAGAGACTCGAGTTTGGTTCGCACTTGGTTTGGAGTTTTAAAACCATACAGATGAAAGAGTATACCAGGGGATATAGAGAGGCAAAGAAATCCATAGGCTTCATCCAACCTATTATGCCACTTAGCTTTCTCAACAACAGAATTTGGTTCATATTCTAAAGCCATAGAAACTCTATAGAGTCCCTTACTGCGCAATAGAATGCCAATTTTAGCTTTCCATTCGTGATAGTCGAAGGACATCAATATCATAGATGAAGAAGAATCCATACTAATATGTTGATGCACTCAAGAATATACTCTCTACAACCTACACAAATAAAACTAGGAGAAAATATTGTAAGCTTAATAACGATCTCTTCTTCAGAGAGGAATAGGATGTTGGATGTGCTCTGATAGAGAGAACAAATAACTCCTCAATTATGTTGAACTTGAAAATTATTGTTCTCTAATACCATGTAGAAATTCTAGCTCTAATACCATTAGAAAAAGAGACTTGATGGAAAGAAGAAGCATAGGAGGTAGATCTTGCTACTGAGATAATTCTCACAAGTATGCACAAGGAAAATAGAGAAAAGAATAAAGAGACCGAATAGAAGAGAATTGATCCAATAATGAATTGATTGAACTAATGACTTGATTTATTAACCAAATACTTGATTGATTATTACAATATTAATACATCCTTATAAATGAAAATTGAGTTGGTGGAAGAAAACTCATGCTAGCTCATAAATCAAACTTACCAAATATGATAAATCCCCATAGGTGGATAAAGCACTTCCCAAATCAGTCAGTGACCTCATGAACTATATAAAGCATGAGTGATTTGTTATGAATGATTGAAACACATGTTAATCTTCGAATATGTAAAGAAAATAACAGAGGATGGATTGGAAAAAAAAGATAATAGTTTCCTAGTTTACTAGCTTTACCTTATCCACAAAAAAGATGGAATAAAGCATAATAAAGACAGAATCTGCAGGAAGGCACAGTTACTAATTCTGGTAGTCAATAAAGTGGCCATGATCAAACCAGAATCAGGATAAAAGCGCTCCTGGGGTATATATGGCAAGTGTTGACCATGTGGTGCAAGTGGATGCCAACTATCTAGGCTAGTAGGTAGGAATTTAATAAAAATTTATTAAATATTTTTATCCTAATTGTTAAGTGGGTTTATTATATTCCCACGAGATACAATTTTCAGTGTATGCCTTGTAACAATGTTGATTTCCTATGATATGTTCGAATCTGGTTCAGTTAAGATATCCTTGAAGTAATCTACCATCTCATATTCAATTTCCTCGTGAGTTTCCAGGATTGTTATGTTGGCTGCTTTAAGTTGAGAGATCCTATTATGTATTCCATGTTTGATCATTCCTTTATGGAAGAAGTTTGTATTTCTCTCCCCCTCTTTAAGCCATTGGATTCACGATTTTTTCTTCCAAATAACTTCTTCTTGGTTGTTCATTTCCTCTAGTTGTGCTAGCAATCGTTGTTCCTCCTGATTAGTCACCTCGGTTCTTCACTAGTACATATGGCTCAAAATTTCTACGAAATATTGCCACGAATAAATTAAAATTGAAATTTTCATGGATAAACAAATAATTTTTTTGAAAAAATGTTTTGGCCCTCGATAATCGTCGCTATAGCAACAAATGTTTGTGGAAATAGGGATGAAATCATGAAGTTCGTCACTATAGCAATGGTAAACTTGACATCAACATCAACGATCATCATAGTAACGGTCATTGACTTTTTGTTATTGCTTAAATTTGATCGTTGTGCATTTTCCCTGGAAGCACCGTGATTATTGATCTATAAATACATGTTCTTAAGACATATTTCAACAAATTATTTGCTATAGTTGCAACCATTTTTATATTGATTGTTTGATCTATGATTTGAAGAGACTGATACCAGTTTAACACATCGAATTTTTGATCTCCTTCGGTTTCCAGGTTAGTATTTTTAAATTCTTTATCTCCTTTAATGTGTAGGCTCATATATAAAGTGAGTCAACTATTCATTTTCTCCTCAATATTAATTCTTGTATAGATTCATCGCTTAGAAATCGATAGATGCACATGAATATCTATTTTTAAAGACCGTGAAGGGACATTTACNATTTTTCAGTTTCCATGTCACGTCCTTTAATTTACTGTATCCTTTAATATATATATAATGTATATATATATATATATATATATATATATATATAGATAGATAGATATATAGATGAATAGATAGATAGATAGATAGATAGATAGATTGTATTCAATTTACTTATATACTGATTGAGTTTTTTGGTTCTTATAGGCTATTAGAATGTCAAATAAATATACTTGGGAAGAAAATAATAAGAGGTATGCTGAGTTTAAGGAAACATTGGAGGCGAAGGGTGATGGAAAGTGTTATTTCCCTTGCAATGATTGCATGGATTTGCGAACGAGAATAATTTAAGAACAACAGCTGAAAAACATTTTAAGGAGAAGTGGCATGCTGAAGGGGGGTATGAATATTGTCCCTTGGTAAGACGTTATTCATCACATAATGTACTTCTATTAATATTATTGATTATGTATTCACAAAAAAATTTGTCTTTTTAAATATATGTGTTGTATATTATACACTAATGTTATTACATCATTTGTAAATATAAGGACAATTCTCCCTAAATGTCGACCACCAAAGAGCTATTTTCCACATAATAGTAGAAATACTACTTTAAAAGGTGATGAACATGGAGATCACAATATTGATGATCGCGTTCTTAATGATCCTATGGATAAAAGATGACATTATTGATACAAATGGCAAAGATGAGATAAATATATTGCTCCATTGGATCATGAGGACAACCTCCATGATATTCATGACATTCCTCTACTCAAGAAGTCCCAAGAACCTCTTTATGAAGGCTCAACAACAAATATTATATCTGTTATATTGTTGTTGGTGAACTTGAAGGTTTTGAATGGTTTATCAAACACTTGTTTCACACAACGCCTAAGGTATGTAAAATTGACTATTTTCCTCTATTTTTAGTGTTAATTTATTCATAAATTAGGGATATGAAATATTTATGACTTATATTGTTACATTTCATTTTTTGTCAATGTTGTAGATTGATGGGTGAATTTATATTACCGCCATCAAATAATTTACCATGCACATGTCGAGAGGTATTCTTGATTATGAAAGACAATGGAATGGAGTATCAAGCTATGAATGCATGTCCTACTAATCATATTATATATTATGGAGAATATGCATCAGAAAACAAATGCCCACAATGTGAAATTAGTAGATATCGATATGATCAAGTAACAAAAGGGTGACTTGCAAATTTGTTCGTTATATTCCCATAATTCCATGTTTCCAACGACTATTTAGGTGCCAAAGTATAGCACAGTTTATGGATTACCATGCAAAGAACAAAAGTGAACATGGTGTTCTTCGAATGCCTACAGACAGTTCTGCATTGAAGAACATCAAATAAAAATGGAAAAGTTTTAAAGATGAAACTCGTAATGTTAGACTTCCATTGGCAATTGATGGTTTCAATCCATTTGGAGAGCTTCGTTCTACTTACTCAATGTGGTATGTTTTCGTCATAAACAATAACCTTCCCCCTTGGATGTTGATAAGAGAGAGCACACAATGTTGGCTATGATTATTCTAGGTACTTTTTTGAAAGTAATGATACTATTTCATTAATTTATTTGTTTAATTGATGCATGAGAACACCTTTTATATAGTGGGACACATAACTAAATAGCATTGTATGTTGAATGATCAATTAGGTAAGTACCAAGTTAAATATATGAATGTATATATTGAGCGTCTTATCGATGAGCTATTTAAGTTATGGGTTGGCATCACTATGTATGACATATCCATAACAATAGGGTAGAAACAATTTCAGTTCCATGGAATACTTGCATGGACAATTCATGACGCTCTCGGGTTAACACATTTTTGTGGTATATAACTTTTTGTTGCACGTCGTTAAAATTATATGTTTTTAAGGTAAATATCATGCATTTTGTTAAATTAATAATCTTTGATGTTATAACATTAATACATATATCTTGCAGGTCTTCAAACAAAGGGGAAATTTGTATGTACAGTATGTGGTCCTCGGATAAATCTCGTCGTTCAAGAAGTTTAGCAAAGGAGGTGTTTGATGAGTACAGGCACTTCCTCTCTAGGAACCATAGGTAATGATCTACAAAGAAAAAAAAAATCAATGGTAAAGAAGAGGGTGGAAAGAAACCACGAAGAATGACACTTCATCTATGGAAGTTGGAATATAATATAAATCATTGAGGTATGAAAATTGTATATGTAGCATATATAAACATGCAATATTATGAATTTTATATTTTTACTGAATTTTCTCTACCATGGGTACTGTCATGAATTATTGTTAATGTGTTTTCATTTATGTTTATTAAATGTCTTAAAAGCATGAATGGGCTTCCACGAGGAATTAAGAGTTATCCTATAAAATTCAATAGGTTTCCTTACTATGATCACCTACAAGTACTTCATTTATTTGATACAATGCATATCAAGAAGAATGCAACATAAATGATATGGAGAATATTAGATGGAAGGACTGACAAAGAAGAATATTAGATGGAAACACCTAAAAAGGAAGAATATTGATTATGTGTTCTTACCACCAAACAACATCAGAGAGCTCCTTAGGTCGGTAAAAGATATGATTGACCCGATTCTTAAAAAGGGGGTTTACCTGATTCCTTGTGAATGTGGGAAAGCCTACATAGGAGAAACTGGACGGTCCATTTGAACTAGGGTTAAAGAGCACTACGCTGACATCGGTATCAATAGAACCCATATGTCAACTTTAGCAGAGCACTCTCACAACACGAAGCACCCAATTAAAATCGAAGATATGCAAGTACTAGCGCAAGTTGACAATTGGTCAAGGAGAAGAATTAGAGAGGCAATTGAGATAGTTAAAAACCCTAATTGCCTAAACAGAGATGACGGACTTTCTATTAGCCGATCCTGGTTGCCTAACCTAACCAAACTAAATAAGAATTAATTGAACCTAACTTAACTAAATACTTAAATTAAGAATAAAACTAAAAATTAAAGTAAAATCTAAAGTAAGGTTAAAATTAAATTAAATTAATAACATTTAATTTAAAAGTATGATTAAAATTAAAATTAAAAATTAAATGTCATTATTAAACTAGGGTTAAATTTAATGTTATATATATATATAATTAAAATTAATGGTTATTATTAAATTATTAAACCACAAATAGAATTATAATTGATTATTAAAATTAATAAACTAAAAATCAATATATCTAATAAACTAATAAACTAAACTAATGTTAATATTAAAATATTAAATAAACTATAATTAAGATTAAATTATATTAATACGTTTAATTAAAAAACAATTAAAATAAAAATTATATGTAATTATTAAAAGAATAAACCTAAGTAAAATATTAAAAATTGATTATTAACAAACTAAAATATTAATAAAATCAAAATTAATTATCAAATAAACTACTTAGATTGAACATGATCTTAAATAATAATAATTTACTAAAACTTAAGAAACTTTAAATATAAATTAAAAAATTAAAATAAAATAAAACCCTAAAAACTACACACAAACCAAACCAACAAAACCAGACCTAGTAGGCACCTCCTAATTGGGTTATCCCTATATTTATACACCTTTGAAAGATGAACAATATTCCAGGCATCTCTATGTCCTGAAGATGAGCCATGCTTGGCTTGAAACGTTGACATTAACTCCTCCCACCATTGATTCTCCATTAGATGCCATGAATATTGACGGCAGAATCTCAGTTAACCTAAAGATAAAATTGGAAAAATTTGTTGTGACATTGCAGAAGCCAGTCATGCATTGCAAAGTGTAATTATTTCCAATGCCAGAGATGGGGACCGAAATATTAGTCTTCCATGGTTATTGACAAAGAAACAAAGCAATGTTATAAAAGAGGTCATTCAAAAAATAAGGTTTCCAACGGGTTTTTCATCGAACTGATGCCAGGTAGGAGTCATAGGTCCAATACTTGATCTATTCAGCAAGAAAACATTTGTTGAGGGTTCGGCCAACTCATTCACAGATTTCAAATCCGTAGTAAACTCTTTTTCATAATCGAAATTTTGCACTCAGCCATATTGTTAACAATATTGCTTGTTAAATTTGTGAAATGGCTTGTAGACCATCTGATCAGTGTCCCCACTAAATTGACGATGGAATCCAAATAATATGAAGCAAAATTTATAAAAATTTTGTGCACATCAGAATTTTTCTAAACCATGCAAATCCTCCCGACGAAATCGTTGTGCGTCATCGATCTGTTTTGGTGATATATCTCAGCTGTTGATATCAATTCGATTTCCAACGATTAGTTCTGATTTCACAACCCGGCTCACCTTTTATCCTCCTCGCTCTTTTATCAGTGAAATTTCTTTACCACCGTCGATCTTCTCCAATATCGATCTCCACCGCACGATCTTCATTCGTATGGGCGATTGGTTTAGGCTTATCTCGAGCACAACTTTTATTTGTGAAATCTAATTTCAACCATGGATCTATATAATATATACACTCTTTAACTCTCTGGTTGAATTGATCAACGGAATGATCAATTCCTTTCTACAACGCTCCTCAAAGACAAATTCAATTTATATCATATTTTGAAATGCACACATATACATAGAGAAATTCAAATCAATACTTCTGGCGATTGAACCGAAGGTATAAATAATCAAATTACTTGCAGAGTAAACTATGTTCTTCATTCAATTTAACCAGAGGTACAATTTGCACACACACACAATCTCTGCACTCTTCACTCCACACTCTATATTTACTCCTTGATATTCTATCTTTTACATTTCAATTATTTTTATAATATTCTGCAAACCTATCAGATCCAACTAGGTTAGATATGAATACCTAATAAAATAAATCCTATCGAAAAATATATATCCTTGAAGAATTCCTCGTGGGGATCAAGGAGAATAATGACATTCTACCACTTATTACAAAATAAACTAACCCTATCCATCTGACAGTGAACCCTATCCTTCTAGAAGTGATTACATGGAATGTTGACTCATCAATCAACAAATTCTAAGTTGGATGCTCCTGCATCATACTCCTCGGGAAGAAAATAATTCTTCAATAGATCTTCAGGGTGCACATTATATTTGGAAATTTCTTGATCTATCATCCAAGCTGCATCTTCAATAGGTTGATTCTACCATTTTAGTAAGTACTGAAAGAAGGTTTTGTTCCTGGTCTTCCTTAGAATTCTTTTGTCAAGGATGGCTTCAATCTAAGGTTTTTTATTTCTGTGGAAGTTGTCCTTGCCAATCTATAGTTGAATCATCTCCATTTGAAGTTATACCATCTTCCTGGATACCTGCATCTCTAAAAGGATACAAATCTGAAACATTAAAAATTGGTGAAATATGAAGGTCAAAAGGAAGTTCAATCTCATAAGCATTTGCAGAAAAATTACTTAAGACTTTACAAGGTCCAATATTTTTAAGCTTCAATTTATTATAAGTTCCTTTAGGTAACCTTTCCTTTCTAAGGTATGCCATCACTAAATCTCCAACCTAAAATTTTACTTCTCTTCTTTCAAGTCTGCTCTCTGTCTATATTTTTCTGCACTTTCCTATAATCTCTTCTTGATATTCTCCTGCATCTCATGCATGCTAAGTGAAAAGTATTCACCCTATGCACTTATCCTTTCTTGTTTTCCCAAATATATAAGTTCATATACACCTCTTGGATGCATCCCATAGACAATTTGAAAATTACTCATGCATCTACTTCTGTTGGGTGAATCATTGTATGTAAACTCACCCTGAGCAAGAGCCAAGTCCCACTATTTTGGATGTTCATACATGAGACTTCTCAGTATGTTTCCCAATCTCCTATTTACCACTTCAATCTGGACATCAGTCTGAGGGTGATAAGCAGAACTAAAACTAATATTAGTCCTCAATTTCTTCCATAGAGTTCTCCATAAATGACTGACAAACTTTGTATCTTTGTTAGACACAATACTCAAAGAAAACCCATGCAACTTTACAATTTCTGAGAAGAATAGGTTAGCAATATTGGTTGCATCATTAGTCCTTTTACATGCAATAAAATGAGACATTTTGGAAAATCTATCTACCACAACATAAATTGAATAATGACCTCTCAAATTTCTAGATAAACAGAAAACAAAATCCATGCTTATGGAATCCCAAGGCCTAGCTGGAATAGGAAAGGGTTGATACAATATCGTGTTCTGACTTCTTCCCTTTGCAAGTTGATAGATTCTGCATCTTTCAACAAATTTCTTCACATCATGCTGCATCTTTTGCCAAAAATAAAAATTACTCACCAAAGAAAAATTCTTGTCTTGTCTAAAATGTCCTGATAGACCTCCACTATGCTTTTCCTGAATCAAATTCTCTCTCATTGAACATATTGGAATACACACTTTACTATCCTTGAACAATAATCCTTCCTACAACATATAATTTAACCACTGGATTCTTTTATGGGTAACTGGATTTTCACAGTGTTAGGATTATTAATCCTCCCTTGTCCAATTTGGTCATATGTCTAAATCAGGAGTCATGTCTAAATCGGGAGTCCATCCAGTCTATTTTTAGTCACTAGCACCATTGGGTCCACTTGGCCTAATTGGGGCAAATGTTTCAATTACTAAAGTGTGGGGAACACTAATTGAGGCCTACTGCCACTGATTGCACTTGATTGCATCAGTTTAGGAGCCTCCTAGACCAATCCCTACAATTTAGGAGCCACTGGGAGTGCCGAAACCAACCAAGGTCAATTCAGTTTAGTTGATGACTAGTCAAGCTAAGTTAGGAGTCAGTTACATTCAATTCTAGTCCTCTACATTCAGTTAGCGCTAGGTTTACATGCCTGCACTCAGGAGGGGTGCATTTCTCACCTACCACAGTCATTTATCCTTAGTTAACACTGAATTTAACACTTGAGTTGTGTTTTAGAACTCCGATGAACTCCGGTTATGGTTTAGACAAGGTCAGTTAACTATTGAGTCCTCCAACAGTGATTTAGACAAGGTCTTAGTTACCTACATTTAAGTAGAGTCTAATCAATTCAAATTTCCTCATGTGGATTCGAATTGCATATGGCTACTAAAGCCATTGTACATAATTGTAATTATTATCTAATTACTCTTTGATTAGTGAAAAGCATTCATAGCTGCAAGCCATTTTTGCACTGATTAATTCTTCATTAACTGAGTAAATTGTGTAATCTATCTTGTGAGTTGTGTGTTTGTCCACAGATCTATGTGCTCAATTTAATATAGTATGAGAGCCTCAATGGACAAGACACCTCTCCTCCTCCGATCTCCAGCTGGATCATTTTTTTTGAGCAAATTACTCCTTCCAGTACTGCACCAGAAGCGGAGAATTTACCACTTAATATCCCAAGTTAGGAAATTGCTGATCAAGCTTGCTTGATCAACTATGCTCGGTGTGAAGGAAATTCCAAAAGTGCAGACTTTTGAACTTACCTTGTATGTTTGATTCCGTGACAGGTTATCAGCTCTTCTTATAGCATTCACTACAAGCAACCCTTTCTTCTCACTGCATTCACTACAGCAGCTCAGTCCTTCATACTGCATTCAAAATGGCCCATCCAGTAGAGCCTCTCACTCCCTTCAACTATCACCAGTGGAAGGAAGACATGGTGGTAATGATTAACACCAATCAGCTCTTCAGACTCATAGAAGAAACAGAGGTAGTGCCAGCTTTAGATAATGACAAAGAAAAGTACTTGAACAGGCTTGATGAATCCCATGGACACTTTCTCTCCTCAGTCTCTAGATATTTTTTGATTTCACATCCAAGGATTGAAGACTCCCAAGGAGGTTTGGGACAATCTTGCCTCCTTATTTGATAACCAGGATGAGATAAGGATCCATCAGCTAGAAAATGATCTGATCACTCTTAATCCATCCAACTTCGAATCACTGAATGAATTCTTCACAAAGTTCAAGAACTTGATATATCAGTTGAAGCAATGCAAAGTGGAGAAGGATGAACATCATCTCATCCTTATCATTCTCACAAATCTCAATGCAGACTACTCATTCTTTGTATCCACCTTCCAAACAATAAGGCTCACTACTCCAAATTGGAAGATGCCCACTCTTAATGCCTTCATCCAATCTCTTATTTCTGAGAATGATAAATTGATCCAAGTGGGGATCATTCGATATTCCAAAGATCTATCTCTGGTTGCAAGAGGAGATAAGGTAGTGAATGACTAAGGGAAGCAAAGAGATGAGTATCATGTGAAGAAAGAGCAATCAAAAGAGCCTTCAGGTTCGAAGAGAAGTAAGAAGAATGGCAAATGCAAGGTCCTCTGCTCTTACTGTGGAAGGGACTTTCATTCAGAAAGATCTTGTATGAGAAGACAACTTGATGAAATGGCTCTTCTTTTGAAGAAACATAACATTTTTGTACCTGCTAGCACAAGGAAGGCTCTGAAGAAGAAGATGAAGAATACCAAAGGAAAGGCCATGCACTGAAGGCTTGCTGCACATCAGCACATGTCTTCCTCATTGATTCTAGAGCTTCCAACCATATGGCTGCATCCAGAGAATCATTCTCTTTTTTTCAGTCCTTTGATGGTCCAAGTATTCAGATGGGCAATAACAGTAAATTCAAAACAAAAGGCAAGGGCTCTGTCAAGATTGAACATGGAAGGTTCAAAGATGTGCTATTTGTTTGCTCCCTAGCTTCAAATTTGTTATCTGTCTATCAGATGACCCATACTGGATCTCCAAAGAGAGTGATCTTTGGTCCTGACTCATTGGAGATCACAGATATCTCTACTGGGAGCATCATAGCGAAGGGTGCTGCAAATCATGCTTCAAAAGCATATGATTTCTCACATTTCATGCCTCCTTCAAAACCAGTGCACTCTCAGCAGCAACTTACAAGGGAAGGTAAAATCATTGCATCTACTTCTTGTATAGCTTCTACTAGTATTGCAGATCCATCTTTATCAGTTTATGAGATTAAGATTAAGGGTGACTCAGATCTAGATTCAGTCCCTATTTCCAAACTGGAAGCTAGGAAGATGACTGGAAACTCACTTGACACTCAGAAAAAAAAAGACCCTTACACTATGCCATGTAATCTTACCTCCTTCAGAGAGATGCAATAGACTCCCTGTAAGATTCTATATGGAAAGGGCTTAGTCTCACTACATTTAGAAGAATGGATATGATCATACACCTCTTCATCTAGTAAAAGACAAAGGTTACATTCCTCCTTCCTTCCATCATCATTTTTGGAGAAGAAGGAGAAGTCTACATGCCAGGCCCCAGAATACCTGTGCACAGCACACCATGCATGCTACTTCGCTACCTCATAGAGATGAAGATTGCAGCAACATATTTTCAAGTTTTTCAAACTTGAGACCTAACTCTACCTGCTTAGATAGAGGGGGGGATTTTTTCCCGTGTGGTTTTTTCCCTAGCTCCTTGTATTAAGCAGTTACTTTATTTTACTTGATGTAATGGGTGACCTATGGTCTTAGTTGCCAGGGCCCACAAATTGTCCAAGTTAGCATTCAAGGGTGGTGTTAGGATTATTAATCCTCCCTTGTCCAATTTGGTCATATGTCTAAATCAAGAGTCATGTCTAAATTGGGAGTCCATCCAGTCTATTTTTAGTCACTAGCACCATTGGGTCCACTTGGCCTAATTGGGGCACATGTTTCAGTTACTGAAGTATGGGGAACACTAATTGAGGCCTACTGCCACTGATTGCACTTGATTGCATCAGTTTAGGAGCCTCCTAGACCAATCCCTACAATTTAGGAGCCACTCGGAGTGCCGAAACCAACCAAGGTTAGTTTAGTTCAGTTGATGACTAGTCAAGCTAAGTTAGGAGTCAGTTACATTCAGTTCTAGTCCTCTACATTAAGTTAGCACTAGGTTTACATGGCTGCACTCAGGAGGGGCGCATTTCTCATCTACCACAGTCAGTTATCCTTATTCAACACTAAATGTAACACTTGATTTGTGTTTTATAACTTCGATGAACTCCGGTTATGGTTTAGACAAGGTCAGATAACTATTGAGTCTTCCGATAGTGATTTCGACAAGGTCTTAGTTACCTACAGTCAAGTAGAGTCTAATCAATTCAAATTTCCTCATGTGGATTCGAAATGCATATGGCTATTAAAGACATTGTATATCATTGTAATTATTATCTAATCACTCTTTGATTAATGAAAAGCATTCACAGCTGCAAACCATTTTTGCATTGTTTCATTCTTCAATAACTGATTAAATTGTGTGATCTATCTTGTGAGTTGTGTGTTTGTCCACAGATCTATGTGCTCAATTTAATACACAGGCTACATAGATATCCTTGAAATCTAAATATTCTTTATACATATTATTCAAATTTTCAAATCCCAAAGTGCTGACCTTAAATTCTTGCAAGACCAGATTTATCCTGCTCAAAGCATCAACAAATTTATTAGACTTACCACTTGTATGTTTGATAACAAAGGTAAAGTTCTACCAAAATTATAGCCACTTAACATGTCTTTGGTTTAATTTAGGCTGACTATTTATGAACTGCAAAGCATGATTGTCAGAATACAACACAAATTCCTTAGGCATCAAATAATGTCTCCACTTATTAAGAGCCTGCACAATAACATATAATCCTTTATCATATGAAGAGTAATTATGTTTTGCTTCATTCAATTTTTCACAGAAGTGTGCCACTGGCCTCTGCTCTTGACTCAAAAATGCTCCGATTGTTGCTCCACTAGCATCTGTTTCAACTTGAAACACTTTGTCAAAACTGGGCAAAGCCAAAAAAGGCTTCTCAGTTATCATTTTTTTCAACAACTTAAAATTCCTATCAGCTTCTTCTATCCATTTGAAAGGTTGTTTACTTCCTCGGAAAGTATCTATCAAAGGTGCACAAATATTACTAAAATTTTTGATGAAATTCCTATAGAAACTAGCAAGTCGATGGAAACTCCTTACGTCATAAGCATTCTTTGGAACTTGCCAATTTAAAATCGCTTGTACCTTGTCAGGATCCATCTTCAAACCTTCTTTTGAAACTACAAATCCCAAGTAAACTAACTCTTTCTTCGGGAAACTACATTTCTTCAGATTTATCAGTAGTTTCTCTTTCTGCAAAGTCCTCAACACCAACTTAAGGTTCCTTAAACGCTCCTCTCTATTCTAACTGAAAATAAGAATGTCATCTAGATACATTATCACAAACTTCCAAGTAAATTCTTTTAAAACCTCATTCATCAATCTCATGAAGGTACTAGGTACATTAGTAATCCCAAATGGAATCACTAACCATTCATACAATCCATCATTAGTTTTAAATGTCATCTTCCATTCATCCCCTTCCCTTATCCTAATCTGATTATATCCACTTTTCAAATCTATTTTGGAAAAATATTTTGAACCACTTAAACAGACCATCATATCATCAATTATGGGTAAAGGGAATCTATCCCCGATAGTGATCTTGTTGATTTCCCTGGAGTCAATGCACATCCTTCACCCACCATATTTCTTTGGACTAAGTACATTGGATACTGCACAAGGACTCAAGCTTTATTTTATCAATCCTTTCTCCAAAAGCTCCTATACCTACTATTTGATTTCTTCATTTTCTTGAGGAGTTAATCTGTATCCTGCTTTATTAGGTAAACTTGTGACAGGTATTAATTCAATGTGATGACTAATACTTCTTATAGGGGGTAAATCATTTGGAAACTCATCCACAATAATGTCAGCATACTCATTAAGCAAAGTTTTAACTTCAAAAGGAAAATCATCTAAAATTGTAGAAGTTAAAATTACCTCTAGCTTACCAACAAGGGAAAAATGTAGATCCTCCTTTTTCTGAACTTCTTGCAACAGTTCTTTTCTAGACATCAGCAAAATGTTTGATCCTGAACCTTCCTCAACTGCTTCATCTTCTAAGGGTGACAAAGTATGTCTCTTCCCATCTTTCTCCAGACAATAAGTATTTTTCCTTCCATCATGAACAAATTTCATGTCATACTTCCATGGCCTCCCTAAGAGTACATAGCACACATCCTTAAGCATTATGTCACATAATACTTCATATTTGTAAGTAGCAATCTGGAATTCCACATTACACTACTCATTCACCAAGAGTTGATGTCCTTTCTGCAACCGGGACACTTTGTAGGGAGTGGGATGCCTCATCCTCTTCAATCCCATATTCTCTACCATCTCATTGGAAACCAAATTATCAGTACTACCACTGTCATTAACCATTTTACAACACTTATCGTGTGAATTATACCTTGTTCTGAACAAACTTTTCCTTTGAGTTGATTCATGTACTTGTTTCTTTGTTTTTACTAAGACTCTCTTCAAAATAAGAAATTATCCTTCCTCTGGAGGTTTATTTATCTTTGTTTCTTCTTTTGAATCTTCTTGAGCTTCTACAACATTCACAATTCTCTAACTTGAAGACTTATTTCTTGGACAATTCCAAGACATATGTCCAATCTCTCCACAACCATAACACTTTACTTCTCTGCATCTTCCTCTTCCTCTGCCTCCTCTGAATCCTCCTCTCTGGGATGACTGATTTCTAGAACCCTCAATTCCTTCTTTGGAAGTCCTACCTCCACTACTAGGAGATCCTCTTCCTCTTACTATATTCTTTCCTCTGTCACTTCTGGTTTTGTTTTCTTAACAGTTTCTCTTCTAGCTTTGAAGCTACCTGATATGCATCTTCTACAGTTTTCTGATTTAATAAACTGAGCTCATCCATTACATCATATATTAATCCATTGATATACCTAGCTACTCTTTCTCTACCTCCCTGTGTGTGTCTAGCTCTAATACTCAGTCTAAAAATTTCTTCTATGTATTTTTTACAGTCGTGGCCTTCTATCTAAGGTTATGTAATTGTCTAATACGGTTCAATTGATAGTCCTTAGGCATAAACAAACTCTTCATATTAAATAGCATCTTATCCCAAGAGTTTATTTTTTACTTACCTCTTCTTTCTCAGTATATTTGGAGCTCATCCCACCAAATAGCTCCATTTCCCTTCATTCTGGTGGTTGCATATCCTACTTTCTTCTTGTCTTCAATTTATTCAAAATCAAATATTCATTCAGAGCATTAATCCAATCCATCGGTTCTTCAACATTTAATTTACCTTCATACATAGGTACTTCCACTCTGCTCTACTACTAGCTTTCATCAGCGACTTTAAAACTTTGAATTCTTCATGTTTTTTATTCTTCTTCATCATGGGATTCTTCTTCTTTATCACTGTTATCTGAATTTTTTGAGTGGCTCTTTCTTTCCATAGCTTCTAGTCTATCTTCCAGTCTCCTCATGTCTCTCTGCAGGTTGTCTTCCTCAACCACGTCCTACAGGAACCCCATGTTCTCATCCTCGTCTTGGTGGCATATTTAGCCAATCTCTTATACCAAACTTGATGCTAGGTAGGATTCACGAGTCCAATACCTGATCCAATCAGCAAGAAAATAGTCATAGATTTGTCGTCCAAATCATTCACGAATTTCGAATCCGTAGTAAACTCCTTTTCATAACTGAAATTTCACACTCAGCCAGATTGTTAACAAGCTTGCTTGTTAAATCTGTGAAATGGCTTGTGGACCATCTTATTAGTGTCCCCACTAAATCGACGATGGACTCCAAATAATATGAAGCAAAATTTATAAAAATTATGTGCACATCAGAATTTTTCTAAACCGCGCAACTCCTCCCAGCGAAATCGTTGTGCGTCGTCGATCTGTTTTGATGATCGATGATGATCGATCTCGGCCGTTGATCCCAATCTGATTTCCAACAATTAATTCTGATTTTTCAACCTGACTCAACTTTTATCCTCCTTGCTCTTTTATCAGTGAAAAGTATTTACCATCGACGATCTTCCCTAAGATCGATCTCTACCGCGCGATCTTCAGTCGTATGGGAAATTGGTTTAGGATTATCTCAAGCACAAATTTTATTTGTGAAATCCAATTTCAATTGTGGATCTGTATAAGATATACACTATTTAACTCTCTGGTTGAATTGATCAGTGGAACAATCAATTCCTTCCCACAGCACTCCTCACATACAAATTCGATCTATATAAAATTTTGAAATGCACACATACACATAGAGAAATTCAAATCAATATTTCTAGTGATTGAACCGAAGGTATAAATACTCAAATTACTTGTAGAGTAAACTCTGTTCTTCATTCAATTTAACCATAGGTACAATTTTCTCGCACACACAATCTCTAGACTCTTCACTCCACACTCTATCTTTACTCCCTTATATTCTATCTTTTACATTTCAATTCTTTTTATAATATTCTGCAAACCTATCAGATCCGACTAGGTTGAATCTGAAGACCTAATAAAATAAATCCTGTCAACAAATATCTATCCTTGAATAATTACTCGCATGGATCAAGGAGAATAATGACAATCTGCCACTTATTACAAATAAACTAACCCTATCCATCTAACAGTGAATCCTATCCGTCTAGAAGTGGTTACATGGAATGTTGACTCATCAATCAACGAATTCTGAGCTGGATGCTCCTGCATCACGAACATACAAAATATCTAAACAAAAAAATGTGATTTTGGTGGTGATAAAACTCATGACTAGCATACATTCATTAAGGTAATTATTTACGTATATAATTTCCATTTAGTACATATTTCTAGTAATTGTTGTCTATTATTTGGAAACATTAAATAATGATTTACTTTTTCCTACAGTACGTTCTACCTCTATCACTCCCAGATAGCTTTGACGACAACATAAAACAAGTTATATATGATCTTGGTCAAATACATTAGGTAAGTAACAATTTATATACATGAAAAAATAATTTTCTTTGTTCCATAGGTTATTGACATATTGTGTTTTATAGCTTGGAACTTTATTATAAATTCCTCAATCTTGTTCATCACTGTTATTTTCTTGTATCATTTGTAGGTGGCTTTCATCTAAAGAAATCCATAAAGAAGATATTAGGTATTGAAAGAGATAAAGTCCTCGTCTAATGTGTGAAATGCATAAGTATTTACCTCCAACATTTTTCAATGCCCAAGAACACTATCTCATACACCAAGTTGAGGAGATTAAATTGTGTGGACCTATAAAATCAAGGTGAATGTGGATGGTGGAAAGGAATTTGAATTCATTGAAGGCTTTTGTTAGACAAAGAGAAACTCTCAAGGGTTATATGGTGTGAGGTTATATGGTATATCAATCCATGGTGTACATTAGTCAGTATCTTCCAAATTTAGCAAAAAATATCAATATGTATCACATTTGGCATGTCAACTCCATCAACAAATTTGAAGGGGTGTTGCTTCCTACAATAAATCCCCATTTCGAGTCACCAAAATGGGGACCCCCATTGACTAATTTTTCTAGCCATGCCTCACTTAGGGAAGTCATCAAGTTGTAAGTTCTTCGTTATTTTTGTGTGGATTGAATAAATTTCTTCAATAAACCTTTTTTTTTTTCGAATTTCAGGACCCTTTTATCTATTTTCAAACTTTTCATAGTTTCCAATCCCTGATTTCTTAAATCGAAAAGCGGAAATCCCTTTATTTTTTAGGTAAGTTGAAGTTTGTTTCCCGATTTCTGGATGTCGAAAACCAGAAACTCCACTTTTGTTAAATTTATTTGGTGTTTTCCCGATTTCCGATTTCCAGATGTCGAAAACCGGAAAACTCTGGTTTCATTAAAATTATTTGGTTTTCTTCCGATTTTGGATTTCCGACATTTCGGATCCCGGATATCGGTAACATCATTTTTAATTTATGATTTTATCTACCTTTCCAGTTTTTGACTTTTCCTTTCCCATATCGGAAATGAGAAACCCCATAATGTAAATTTTGTAAATACTTTTCTTTTTCTTGCAAGCTTTGAAGGTGGTCTTATGGATTTCATTTTTCGATTCTTAAAATCTTTAAATTTTGGCTTGATTTTCATTTTATTGGTTTTCGGATATTTCAAAGATCTCGTCATTTGATTCTAACTATTGTGTGTAATTATTGATTATTCTTATTTAAACTTGTTTGAATCATTTGCATGATTCAATTTGGACTAATTAAATTCATATGATAGCCTTGGAAACAAATTTGAAATTCATTGAATCAATAAGTTTAAAGAGCATCTTGACAGGTTAGAATAATTTGATTGTATATTTATTTTTTCATTTTGATTATGACTTGAAAGGGTGTATATCAAATGATGGAACTGTTCATTTAATTATCAACTTTGAATTGACTACTGAATTTTACTAGCCTTGAATATTTGTTAAAATTTGTCCTTTTGGGAAAATCTAAAATTTTAGGACAAGTTTTTAAGGCCTATGTTATATTCAATTGAATCCTAAAAAACATATTTTCAAACCATGGAAAGAGTCAATAACTTTTTCATTAAGCAAAGTATTATATTTTACAAAGAATAATTAGCTTTGCTTGTTCATAAATTATTATTATTGTTTAAATTATATTCAATATACTTTTAAAAGACAATATTAATAATTTATTTATATAATTGGCTTTTAATATCATACTATTTACAATATTAATGCATAGTATTTCACTAAACCTTAATTTTGTGTTGCTCTGAAGGACGAAGTTTAAAAATGGATCGCGCACCTGTAGAAGACATGTTTTTGCGTGGAGGATTGCGAGAAAACTGTGAGGAATTAGCTCAAACTGTTGAAAAAACACTTCCCAAATGGGCTCATTTACCCCTAAATGCACACAGTTTTGCAAATTTATCAACAATTTGGAAGAAAAAATGTGACTGAACATAGGTGAATTTTCCATAAATTCATTCCAGACGTTTTTTTGCATAGTTAAACAAACCATACATCTGGGGATATTATGTTATCATTCCCATTTCTCTTCACTTCTATAAATTCGACCTCAACATTTAGAGAGAAAAGAGGAGAGAGGTCTCAAAGGATGGGAAGGATTTTTGTTCTTCCTATATCTGCTTTCTTCTTGCAATGTTTTGGTTGACAAGGAAGAAGGAGAAACATTGCCACCAGAGGGAGGAGATGATTTATGTATGAAAGAGAAATGTATTTCTTCTTTCTCTGCTATAATTCTCTTGATATCAATTTCTTGTGTTTAATAGATTGGAGATCATAGGCTCTGCCTGAAGTGGCTATTGATTATCAATTTGAAGCTTTGTAAATGTTTTTATTAAGCTCAAATGGTAATACATGTTTTTCCTGCAATTATCTTTTATCTGTTCATGTGCATTTAATCATTTTTTTGTGTTCACGGATCGGATTTATCTTTAGCTACCTCTTTTGTTATAATTTGTCAAATGTATTTGATGGATTGTGATTTTGCTTCAACACAATTTTAAGCATTGTTTATTGTTTGCAATTAATAATATGCATTGATCTATAGTTCAGATTTCTCTCTACTCATAATCTATGTAATTAGATGTTTTAATTAAATGTATTTATCTAAAACATTTTAACTATTTCTATAAATGATTCATAGAAATCATTGAATTAATGTTAATTTGTCAATTAACATTCCAGCTACAGTGTTAGATTGTATGCACTTAATTCTTAAGTTATTTTTGATTAAAATGTCTTTAGATGATTATATCTTGAGCTACTGAGTCAAGATCTAGTTTTTCATGTCTGTTTAATTGGTGGAAAGATTTAGTAATTTTCAGATCAAGTTATCATGTGCATAAACGAAACACTCTTTTCATAGAAGATTTAACTTAATTTTGGATTCTTTTCAAAGTAAACTAACGCATAGGATTAATAAAACTCTTACAAGTAGCTAGACTTTTGTCTTTCCTCACATGAAGACCAGATCCATTCGATCTGAAACACTTTGTGCCATTGGAGGCCTCGTATCCATAGGAGATTGTTATCCCAAACAACTTGGGGATAAAACCGCCTCTGCGTGGGGTTGTTTGAAGCCTTTCAGGTTGGACTTTCTCCTCCTATTGTTGCCTTGTAGTTTTTCCAGAAAACATACCCGACGCGTCAAAAAATGGCGCTAGAAGGAGGGCCATCGGACATGTAAGGTCATTTGAGCTATCTTAATTAGATTATCTTAAAATGGTTCCAGCCCGAAAATTTGTATATAGTTCATTTTCTGCTCATGAGTCTGTATTTAGTTGTTTTTCTAGAAAAATTAGTTTTAATTTTCAAGCAGATTTGCTTAAGCGACTGGTACAAGTAAAATTCGATGGTGAGGGAGGAATTTTAGCACAAGAACATGTTCTTCAATTTACTTATAATTGTCTTGTTAACGAAATTTTGGATCAAGATGTTTTGTGCAGATTGTTAGCCTTCACATTCGAAGGATGAGTCAAAGAGTGGTTTGTAACCTTACCTTCTGCCTCTGTTTGTTCTTTTGAGTATTTTGTAGATATTTTCTTACTTTCTTTTGCACATTATGGCTTTGTTAGATTATGTGATGAGTGGAAACTCCTCACTAGAATGAAGGATGAATCATTATAAGATTTTGCAATTATAACTTTTAATCTCTATTATAGATTCCATTTAATAGATCGTCCTATGATACATGAATGGTTTCATCACACTAGTTTTGTTTCGCATGAATCTAATCAATTAATAGATGATAAATCTGAATTATACGCCAATGATTAGTTACCTCTTCGTTTAGATTTGCTTGAAGAATCTAAAGATTTAAAAATTGTAGAAATGAATTCATTCTCTTTCTTAGATATGGATCATGATCAATATGATGATTTGGGTGATTTGAATGTTGATATGCCCATATCTATCTCACATGAAAATCAAAGTTTAACAAATCATGAAGGAGATCATTTTTATATTGAAGATCCTTCTAAAGTAAAAGAGGATAGTTCTAATCATAATATTGAACAACCTTCTTCTAGAATAATTAAAGAGCTTCAAGATTCTGATATTCATTATCTTGGTAATCCTTTAATAGATCTTAAACCAACTAACTTTTCTGAAACTTGTGATATGTTTTCCCAATTATCAGTTTCTGACCTAAGTGATTATGTAGGAGAGCATATTTCACAAGATGATGATACTACATTACAAGAAGAGATACATTCTTATTTTGAAGAGAAAATCCCTCTTAAGGAATCTCGATCCAAAAATATTCTATGAAGAGATGAATTCCATGCACTTACTTCCTCTTCATATTGGTCTTTGTATCCTGATCTATTTGATAACAATCACTTTCCATCATATATTTTGGATTCTAATTCTACATTGTTAAGTCTTAAAGAGGTACAAGTTAATTGTGAAATACATGAAGAATACCAAGAAGATTCATATCTTTATCATCAGTCTATTTTTTCTTGTCCTTCTTCTTTGTTGGAAATGGATGCTATTTATAATGATTATTTTCAGAGTTTTCCCTTTTTATGATTCATCATGCAATGAAGAAACATTTTCTTCTTACAACTAATTACTTGATGGAGGATATTCTTATGAGAACGTTAATGATACTAGACCTACATTTATAAATTCTCATCTCTTTGGTTCTTCTCAAGCAAATACTCAAAGGAAACTTAATCATAATGATGCAACGATCAATGAAAATGAATATTTTGAGAATTATGGAAAGGATTTTTCATTTATTTCTCATGATTTTAAAAGTCCTTCTTTTTCTTTAGCATTCAATCAAAAGATGAATCTTAGAATAGAAATTTTTGAAGATGCTAATGACACTTTAGACTTTGTAGAGCATCCCGATCCTACTCATTTTGTGAAATCTGAACATTCGTCTTCATCCTTCGATTTTGATTGTTATGACCAAAATAAGAACCATAAGTCTCTATAGGATGAGTTGGCTGAAATTGACATTGAATTTCAAGATATTTGTTCCAAATATACTTTTTCCATGAATCAAATTTCAAATGAAAAGTCATTTCGATCAAATAATTTGAAATCAAATAAATTCGATGCACTTGACAAGAACGAATATCTAAATGACGAAGTCAATCATTCACAAGATTCAAGTTCCGATATTTTATTTTAATACAATAACGATCATACATTGCTAAAGGAAATATCCTCCACTTTCCATTCTGATGAAATTCTTGTGAATCATCATCTTAATAATTTCCAACCCACTTTTTATGATCTGATTTATCTATGGTTTGAACAATCATTTTTTAACCACTTTCTATGTCATTTTCATTTCTTTGTAAATAAAGAGCCTAGTTTAGTTTTTCCAATTTTTGGATTTACATTTTTTAAATTTTTATTGATGCATCGTTTGTTTTTTCTTGCAGGTTCCAAGTTACTAGGTTGGCTCCATTGGAAATTTGATTATACATAGTTTTTGTTTATTTTTAGAGTAGTGTAGGAGTAGGGTATAGTAGAATATTTTTGATAATTTATTTATAATTAGATTGCTATTTTGGTTTTCTTCAATAATATATTTGCGACAACAAGCCAAGTCAAAGTTGGAAACGACGCTTCTTCAAATGCATTCAGGGAAGCATTTTTATCATTTTTTCACTATCTATTATTTATGCTCTCACTTATTAACTTTGGTTCAAGGAACTCATGTCTGAATTATATCCTTATTTTTAAAATTATAATAATCATGTCATGAAATGTTTTGAATTAACTCTTTTGCAAGTTTTAGGAGCAAGAATATTATGGAAGAAGACAAAGTAAGTAAAATTAGAACATCTTCATTACATACCAATTCTTGATCTTTCTTGGATATGTCAAAAGAGGTTTTTACAGATCTTTGTCACGAATTGCACATAATTTAGTTTAGTATTATTTCATTTTTTCTTTCTGTATGTAATCCTTAATAAAGAAAGGCAGCATTGTCCTAAACAACTTTATGCGACAAATAACCATGTTGATCGTAATCCTTCACTGAAGGAGAATAAATTTATTTTAGGAGTTTTATTATAAATCAATTCATTTCAATACATTTTCATTTTCTGAATTGATATAATTACTCTTTTTACATTAACAAATTCCTTTGATTTTACAAATACGACAACAAATCTCGCTTTTGTTCGCATAAGACACTACAGTAAGGCCTATTTTAACAATTATTTTTCATTTATTTTCATTTAGTTTTCTAAATAAAAGGGCTTCAATTGGATCAATATCTCATGTGGTGAATAATACTATCAATTGAATCTTTAGGTAAAAGAATCTGTAATTGCATTTAAGGGGTGCTTTTACAAATGCAAATGTAATCAATTCTAGTAATTATGTACAATTTAAGAATTGATACTAATTGATACACTATCTATCACCCCTATTACAATAAAAAATTCTTTTCTACGACAAAACTTTGATAATCATTTGCATTGGGGCGAAAGGCTGAAATATTAATTATAGAAAAATTGATTTCAATCGATTCTACAATTCCTTGTTTGAATCATGTTTTATCTATCAAACCTTTTCCAAAACTTAATTGATAGGGGATTATTGATCCTTAGTTAATGATACTCTGAGGCAAGTTATTCATTCGAAGCCTACATCTTTTGAATTCTTGTATGTGAAGAGATATTTCCAAGCTGATTTTCTAAGAAGAGGCTATCACTTTATCCGTGGTGGAACACTTTCATACATAAACTTAGTTACATTGATTATCTTTCTCCTTTTAATTATCACAAATCAATACGCAAAGCTATTCTTTTAATTAGATTATGAAATTATGTTCTAATTGGATCATTCTTTACAATCAAATGAGTGGGGCTTGCATTGTTATCATCTCAAACCTCTTAACACCATCCCACTCTCTTAAGGAGTTTAGTGGTTTCCCCATACATTAAGTAATCTCTTATGAGATTAACATTAAACGTAGCCCAATCCTCGTTTTTAACATCTCTAGGAGTAAGTTGGGAAACAGGAGGTCTTATTACAAGCCGGTATGTTCATGATCATACCTTCTTATGGAATGACTTTATTAATATCTGGTCATCGGGATAGGGGACTGGCTTGTAGCCGCAAAAATGGTTGCAAGACAGGGGGTCTCATCACGATCCAGCCCGCTCATTATCTGTAAGTTGGTGTGAATGACACAGTCACCAAGTCGGGACAGTAGTTTCCAACTTATTTATAGGAATGCAAATATTTAACAAGGATTGATAAGCTTCGCATCGTTAACTAATGGATGGGATACAGGTAACTTATTGGGTTAAAAGGTAACCCTGTCGAGGTTATAAACGGTTGTCGACAGCGGGGCCATACCTGTGGTATTAGAGGTAAAACATTAAAATAACAGCTTCTTGTCATCACAAATTGTTCATTTAGAGCATGTTTCAATGAAGAACATATTTTGTTGTAAATCTAATCAATTAGTATTTTTTTTTGCATTCCAACTGATAATTAGAAGGGCGTCATTAAAAAATCAATTGTGGTTGGGTAAACCTTTAAAAGGTTGACTTGTTAATGTGGTACACAATTTTTAGGGAAATCTTTCTTGGTAAAATCCTCATATTTCATCCCTTTATACACATACAACTACTATCTTTTCAAGGCAGAGATAACTGCTTCTCCCCAGCAAGTCACCATTTGTTGCTTACTGCAACAGATACCCATTTCAAGTCATCAACATGGCAACCCCCATTGACTATTTTTTCTAGCCATACCTCACTTAAGGAAGTCATCAAGTTGTAAGTTCTTCTTTATTTTTGTGTGGATTGAATAATTACTTCAGTAAACCTTGTTTTTTTTTGGCTTTCGAGACCTTTTTATCTATTTTCAAACTTTTCAGAGTTTCTGATCCCCGCTTTCTGAAATCGAAAAGCGGAAATCCTTTTTTTAAGGTAAGTTGAAGTTTGTTTCCCGATTTTCGACATATTGGATCCCATAAACCTTATCTTTTCAGATAAAGAAAATTCATTGTTCCTATTTCCGATTTTAGGATGTCGAAAACCGGAAAACTCTGCTTTTGTTAAAGTTATTTGGCGTTTTCCCGATTTCCGATTTCCAGATGTCGGAAACCGAAAAAAACCGGTTTCGTTAAAATTATTTGGTTTTCTCTCGATTTTCAATTTCTGACATTTCAGATCTCAGATATCGGTAACATCATTTTTAAGTTATGATTATATCTACCTTTCTGATTTCGGACTTTTCCTTTCCCATATCAAAAATCAGAAACCCCATAATGTAAATTTTGTAAATACTTTTCTTTTCTTGCTAGATTTGAAGGTGGTCTTATGGATTTCATTTTTCGATTCTTAAAATCTTTACACTTTGGCTTGATTTTCATTTTATTGGTTTTCAGAGATTTCAAATATCTCATCATTTGGTTCTGACTTTTGTGTGTAATGATTGCTTATTCTTATTCTTATTTGAACTTGTCTGGGTCATTTACATGCTTCAATTTTTGCTAATTAAATTCATATGATAGTCTTGGCAACAAATTTGAACCTCATTGAACCAATAAGTTTAAAGAGCATCTTGACAGGTTAGAATAATTTGATTGTATATTTATTTTTTCATTTTGATTTATGACTTGAAAGGGTGTATATCAAATGATGGAACCGTGCATTTAATTCTCAACCTTGAAAGGACTACTGAATTTTACTAGCCTTGGATATTTGTTAAAATTTGTCCTTTTGGGAAAATCTAAAATTTTAGGACAAGTTTTTAAGGCCTATGTTATATTCAATTGAATCCTAAAAAACATATTTTCAAACCATGGAAAGAGTCAATAACTTTTTCATCAAGCAAAGTATTATATTTTACAAAGAATAATTAGCTTTGATTTTTCATAGATTATTATTATTGTTTAAATCATATTCAATAAACTTTTAAAAGACAATATTAATAATTTATTTATATAATTGGTTTTTAATATCATAATATTTACAATGTTAATGCATAGTATTTCACTAAACCCTAATTTGTTGTTGACATGAAGGATGAAGTTTAAAAATGGATCGCACACCTGTAGAAGACATGTTTTTGCGTGGAGGATTGTGAAATTAGCTCAAACAGTTGAAAACTCACTTCCCAAATGGGCTCATTTATGCCTATCCTTAGAAATTTTTGCAAATCTATCAACAGTTTGGGAGAAAAACATGGCCAAACAAAGGTGGATTTTCCCGAAATTAATTATGGTTGTTTTTTTGCATATTGAATGAACGAGACATGTAGGGATTTGATGCTATCCTTCCCAATTCTCTTCAATTCTATAAATTTGACCTCAGCATTCAGAGAGAAAAAGGGAGAGAGTTCTCAAAGGATGGGAATGATTTTTTTTCTTCCTATATCTACATTATTCCCTCAATGTTTTGGTTGACAGAGAAGAAGGAGAAACGTTGTTGCCAGAGGGAGGATATGATTTATGTATGACAAAGAACTGAATTTATTCCTTTGGAAAATATATAGATAGATAGATAATACTGATGTAATTTTTATTTTTCCATCAGTATTTTAAGGTAAACTTAATTTCCTTTAATGATAGCTAATTTACCAGCAAGTCAGGTGAATATTGAGGTGGATGGAAGGGGGCATGAGCGGCACGCGGAAGAATTACATGTCTCTTGTGCTAACACCTCATCACCCCCAAAAGTGGATCATATAACTCCTCCCGCGATGGTTTTTTTGAAGGCTCACAGTACCCACACTCGAGTGTGGTCGGACGCAGAAATGACTAGTGAGGAGGATGCATAGAGAGGCGAAGGTTTGCATCATTAAACTTTCATCTGGTTCCATTAATTTATGATTTCGAATGCATTTGATATCGTGTGGTGGAGGTTTCTCATCAACTTGCGGGGAGGCCACATCTTGAATCAGACTATAAAGGCTATGGATTACCTCATGGATTGCATAAGACAACTGTCATTTGGCCTTTGGAGATTATCTGAATGTGGTAGGTTAGGTCGAAGGTCTCCTTCTGGTCTCCTCGTGGAGTACGAAAATCTGTGGACTTAGTCATCCATAAATTTGGTTACCTGTGATTTTGGTTTTAGTTATTTGTGGGTTTTTTCTACCGATGGTTTTGAATCGTATATCCACGCTTCGTAGGTCCAGGGAGTTTGGGTCCACTCTTTATGAGTCTGAATTTTATTCTGGAGGTGCTCTCTTCGCTCTATAAACAGTTTGGTGGTGGCTTCCTTCACTCTACAACGCTCTCGACCCAACTCCTGGGGCTTCTGGGTTGAATTTCGATAAGCTTCGGTCTGCCTATGAATCAGTTTTATTGTTTATATACCTTCTTGTTTTTGTTTCCTTTCATCCATTTAAAGCCTTGGTGGATATTTTTTGAGGTATGGATGTGAGCCCAACTCCGAGTTCAACGAGGTAGTAATCCTATCCCCCTACGATCACATGTCTTGTCTCAGCATCCTTTTCAGAACCCTTCATCCCTGATTTGTCTCCTCTCTGTCTCCTCTCTGCTCCCACAACCATTCCTCTACGAAAATGCACTCACAATCCTTCGTCTACATCCTCTTCTCCCCCTAACAGATCCATGTGAAGCATAGTGCAATCGAATCATATCGTAGAAATTCAATTCTAGAACCCATTAAAGAGGATATCAAAGAAACAGAAAGTGAGGCTCATCTCACCAGAGGATGTCTCACTGACTAGGAGGTGAAAAATGAATTTGAATCCCTAGTCCCTAACCTAGGCTATTCAAGAGGACAAACCTCCCTGCATTTGAAAACAATGGACTATTATTGGTAGAAAAAATATGTTCTCAGTCGCGCCCTTGTGGAAAGAGGGGAGACTCATGAGGAAATTCTCCTGAATTTGGATGAGCTCTCCCGACATATGCATCAAATTATGGGTCACCTGGAAATCAAGCTGGTAGACTCCATGGACTCGACCCTTGTTTTCACTGATATCAAGCCTAATATAGGCTAGTTTATTTTTGTGTTCTTTCTTACTATCTATTTCTTATGAATACCTGTAAGCGTTATGCAGTAAAGATTTCTCATACTTGATGGTTCAACCTTGTCTCGTTTAGAGGTAGATTTTGATTTTTTGAAAATGTGAGCCTATTTTTCCTATGTAGGGAGGGCTCATTTTGGATGCTCTTTTTGTAAATATTTTGGAAGGAAATAGAAGTTGTTATCTTATTTACAAAAAAAATGATAGCTAATTTAAAATTCTTAATTGTTATTTTTTCATATAGTTGGTCGTGTGTGGGATGCACTACATTTAATAGACATTGCAAACAATCTTAATTGGATGGAGGAATGGATAGAACAATGTACATAATTCTATGGTACCTTATCATGGGAAGGAGTAAGTAAATTGATTAAAATGGTGCATCGTTATCGAGAAGAATATCTCGATGAACTTACACAAAGGGAAATTGATTTAGCATGTGGTTTAAAATATCAAAAGGCTAGTATATTTACACTGCTCATTTTTTCATCGTTTCTTATATATTTATTTACTAAGTTGGGCATGATGTAGTTGATACACCATAAGGCTATGTGGTGTAATGGTCATAAATTATGTATCAAAAATTTGGCAAACAAGAAGAAAACATCTGATTGTGGGATAACTGCAATATTTCAAGTCACTAATGTTTCCTCTAGAAGTGACAAGCATCCACAAGTATCTGAAAATAGGTACTATGATTATTTGGAAGATATAACTGAGTGTGACTTTAATTCCTTTAATATAGTTTTTTTTTAGGTCAAATGGTATAGGCCTAAGGCTACGAATGAATGAACGTGATCCTGAAAGAATTTTTATTGAGCATGCCAATGGATTTACCATGGTTAATACAAGGGCACTTGAACCGGGTACAGAGCCTTATGTTCTTCCAACAATGTGAGTAGGTCTTTTACTCAAAGGTGTCAGGTAAAGTAGGTTGGGAATATATTATTAGATATGATCCAAGAGGAAGACCAGTCAAGTATAATGCACCAGAGGAAGAAGACAATGTTGAAGAAGAAGGTGATGCAAATTAGGAGCAGTTGGTTGTCGATGTAGATGTGTCAAATGAAGAATCTGATCGAGAGGATGATCACCCAAATGATGTAGCAAACAATGACGTAGTCAGTGATGATATCGATGATGAATATATAACCAAAAATGACATTGATGTTGATGTTGATATGAGCGATCATTTCAACGATAGTGATTTTGAACGAGATGATGATACAAATGTTGAGTCAGATGAAGAAGATTATCAATGACATTGTATCAATGCCAGAATATAGGAGATATGTGCATGATGGGCCATATGATAATTATTCCAGGTATTTTTTTATGTAACATCTCATTTGTCGTATTTGTTGCACATTGTCATATGTTTTTTTTTTCATTTACTCATAGATATTATTTATATATATATAATAGTTGTAATAATTATGTATTGTATATGTTCGAATCATTTAGGTAAGTACCAAGTTAAATATATGAATGTAATAATTATGTATTGTATATCTTCATTGTTACCACCACCACCACCATCATCATCTTCATCATTATCATGATCATCCTCATCCTCCTCCTCCTCCTCCTCCTCCTCCTCCTCCTCCTCATCATCATGTTCATCCTTATTAGAATAATCACAGTCATCACCATCTTCATCTTTATGATCATCAATGGTATCATCATAATCATCATCATCTTCATCCTCCTCCTCTTCATCATAATCCTCCTCATCCTCCTCCTCCTCCTCCTCCTCCTCATCATCATCATCACCATCATCGTCATCATCACTGTCAACATCACCATCATCATGATCATCATCATAGACATCATATCATCAGCAGCAGCATCATCATCAATGTTATAATCATCATCATCTTCTTCTTCATTGTTATCATCGGTATCATCATCAGCATCATCCTCATCCTCCTCCTCCTCGTCATCATCATCATCACTGCCATCATATCGTCATCCTCATCAACAACATAACCATTTTCGCCATCATCATCAACATTACTCCATCTACATATTGAGTGGTGAATGGGGTGAACGTTGAAAGTTCTTAAAATTGAGCTTGTATGAGTTGTAATTTGACATGGTTATCATCATCATCATCATCATTAGCAGCATCAACATCATCATCATCATCACCATCATCATCTTTATCCTCATCGGTGTCATCCTCATCCTCCTCCTCCTCATCCTGTCCTCTTCCTCCTCCTCCTCCTATCATCTTCCTTCTCCTCCCCATCCTCCTCCTCATAACCATCACCATCACCATCATCATCACCACCATCATCATCACCATCAGCATCATCGTCATCATCACCATCATCCTCATCATCATCATCGACATCATCCCCAACCTCATCCTCAACCTCATCTTCATCATCATCAACATCATCCTCAACCCCATCCTCATCATCATCTATGTTATAATCATCATCATCATCTATGGTATAATAATCATCGGCGTTGTCATCATTCTCATCAACATCATCATCATCTTCATCATCATCGTCATCATCATCATGATGTTCATCCTCATCATCATCATGATGTTCATCCTCATCATCATCATCATGTTCATCCTCATTAAAATAATCACAAACATCAACATATTCATCTTTATGATCATAAATGGTATCATAATCATCATCATCATCAATGGTATCATCATAATCATCGTCATATTCATCCTCATCATCATCATGGATAGCATCATCATCATAATCAACATCATATTCATCCTCATTGTCATCGTGGCTAGCATCATCATCATCGCCATCATCCTCATTATCATAATCGACATCTTCATCCTCATCCTCATCATAATCATTGGCATCTTCATCCTAATTGTCATCATCATTAGAATCACAATCATCATTGTCGTCGTCGGCATCGTCATCATCATCATCCCCATCATCATCGTCATCATCACCATAATCATCGCCATCATCCTCATCATCATCATCGACATTGCCATCATGCTCACCGTCATCGTCATCATGATTTCCATCCTCGTCATCATCATTTTCATGATCAATGCTATCATCATCATCCTCATCATCATCATCATCAATAGCATCATCATAATCATCGTCATCTTCATCCTTATCGTCATCATGTCTAGCATCATCATCATCATCATCATCATCACCATCATCACCATCACCATCATCATCATCGTCATCACCATCATCCTCATCATCATCATCGACATCTTCATGCTCATCCTCATCATAATCATCATCATATTCATCCTCATCGTCGTCATTATCATCATCATCATCATCATCATCACCATCATCCTCATTTATGCCCCCAAATAATAGTTACCCAAAATATCACACATTTTTCGACTGCATGCTTCTTGGTTCAGTAAGTATTGTACAAAAAAGTCGATGCTTGTTTTTACTTTGAAATTAAATGCTTAGCCTTAGTTGAAAATATATTTGTAAGAAAAGTTGTTACTTAGTATTTTTATTATATTATATTTTTATTATGGATCTTGGTCAGTATACCAAGATGATGAAGTGTGATAGCCTCCTCTCCTATATGGTTAAGTCAGGTTGTTTCTCAACGGACTACACACCCCTTGATGATATAGTGACAAATGTTAATGGAAATAGTGACGAAATCTACCATTACATCTATCGGAAATTAGTGAAACAGGTGATGTTAATGTAAGAAATATGTAGTCATATAAAATCATAACAATAAACAACTTAAATAATCCCTAATGACAAGTGAGAAAGGTAACTCATATCAAGACAAAATACTAGTGAACATATAGGTAAATGACCACTAGACAAACTATATGGAATCTCATTCATAAAAGAAGAAATAATGAAGATAAAGCATATCGTGAAATGACACTAACTAATGTAATCAATCTAAAAGAGTTTGACTCAATGGAACATCCCATATATTCAATTATCATCTAATAAATCCTAATCTCTCTATAGTTTCTACAAGTGTTAAATAAATGATAAAAAGAGTGGAAGTGTCTTCACCTTTAATTTTTCCATCATCAAAGTGAAATATAGATAAACAAAAAATCATATTAGAAAAAAAAAGGAAAACATGTTTAAAATCATCAAGAGATGCCAAAATCCTTTATATGATTTGTCTTTTCTCTCCTTAAGGGGTTGTCAAGAAAATATAAACATTTAATTTCCATTTTCATGGCCATCTTCATCAAAATCAAATAGGGTCATTTCATGTTTGTTGGCAAGTATGGTTTTGTCCCTTCTCTTTTCCTTTTGACTTGCTATATATCTTTTTCTTATTTAGTATCAGCCACAATTTTGGTATGTTGAGTTTTACATCATTTTTATTTTAAGCATGGGGATCTTCAAGTCATGCAAAATTTAATTTGCTTCATTTCCATCATTTGTAAATAATAGGCCCAACTTGTCATATGGTAATCTATGACTAGTCCAATTGTCCACCTTTAGGTTACTAATAGTACCTTTCCATGAGGGTACCATGTAAATCCACTATATAAACAATGTAAACCCAAATATATCATTATTTCTAAATAACTAGAATATCTGATCATGGTCTCGTTATAATACATTTGATACAAGGTCTATTTAAATTCCTTTATCAATAAAACTATGGTGGCCTATTCATACAATTGTATAAAGTGTTGCTAATCATTTTGGAAAGTGTCAAATTCCCTTCATTGTTCACTATTTAAATATTGATGATGATTATGATAATGACGATGATGACTATGATGATGATTATGATGATGTTCATGATGACAACAATGACGTTGATGAGGATGAGGATGATGAGGATGATGAGGATAAGGATGAGGATGGGTATTAAAAATATGATGGAAATGATGATCGTGATGATGATGATGGGGATGATGAACATGATTATAACTATGATGATGATTATGGTGATGATGACGATGTCTAAGATTATGATGATGTTGAAAATGGTGATGATGAAAATGACGATGACGTTGATGATCATGATTTCAAATACAATGATGATGTTGATGATAATGATGATGATAATGATGATTTCATTGATGATGAATATGATCATGACATGGATGATGATGATGTTGATTTGTTTAATTTTTTTCTTGAGTTGTTGGGGGTTCCATGTTTTAGGATCTATAGGGAATGATGACACTAACAATGCCAATGATGATGTTAATGATGATGATAATGCTATGACAATGAGGAAGATGATGATGATTATGGTGATTATTAGGGTGAAGAGAGTGATGATGAAAATGATTATGATTATGGTCATGATGAAAAGGGTTAAATTTTAGAGTTATATGGAATTAAGGATAACAATATAGTTGGGTTATAATATATAAAGTTAAACATTAAGCATAGTGATAATAATGGTCATAGTGGTAAAAAAAATTAATGTTTTAGGTTACTAGTGGGTTTAGGGTTTTGGGGCTATAATATTTAAAATTAAAATAAAAAAGAAACAAAATTAAACAAAATCAAAATTAAATTAAATTAAAATAATTTAAAATAATAAATAAAACAAAAACACTAAAAAATAAAAACAAATTGCAAACAACATTTACAAAAAAACATACCAATACTTACCCACATAATACAATAGTGTTTCCATCATGGTGAGAACCTCAACCTATTTCCCCTGCTCGAACAATGTTGTGGTCATGGCATCATGGTGGTGAGAACCTAGTCAACTCGTTGTCTGCACTCAAACAATGTTTCCATGGTGGTGATTAGAACCTTGACTCATTGCCCCTGCTCTAATAGTGTTTTAGTCATGGAAATCATGGTGGTGAGAACCTAGTAAACCTATTGTGTGTGCTTGAACAATGTTTTCATTGTGCTAATAACCTCGATTCGTTTCTCGTGCTCGAATAGTGAAGCAATCATGGTCGTCATGGTGGTTGGAACCTCGGGTGTTGCACGTGCTCGAACAATGTTTCCATTGTGGTGAGAACCCCATATTGTCACCCCTTCCCAAACGGTGTTGCATTTGTTGCCATTGTGGATGAGAGTTGTGGCATAGTTTGGCCCTGCCGTGTTGCTGGAGAGGCCCAAAAGTAACCTAGAGAACATGGTAAGTTTTCAATGTTATTATCTATTCTTTTCATCTTATGGCTACAAATAATTATTCAAAACAACTCATTTTCTGTAGATTTTGGGTGTAATTCCTCCACAAATTTTAGGGCATAATTCCTTATCAAATTTTAGGGCATAATTCCTTATTGAATTTTAGGGCATAATTCCTTCACAAATTTCAGGGCATAAGAACCCATCACAGTTTCAATTGCAAATCGATTTATCTTCATGCCTACCCTATTCTCTTATGTGTGCCCTATTCTCTTCATGCATGCCCCATTGAAACCCTTCCATTGAATCATTAGAGAATGGACCATCGAATACAACATGTACAAACTTCTAGGTATTAATATATATGATCAGTTATTCTAACTGAAGACTAGTCTAATTGGTTTGATGCTTGTGAGACTACTTTTGAGACATTGAAATAGGATATTATTGAAGTGTTGATTTCGATCTCTCCTACATGGAATATGCTACATAAATTCATCAAAAAAAATTATTGGCATAGTCTTAGTGCAAGCTTGTGATGGAAATATTGACCATCCCATTTAATTTGTAAGAAATAAATTGAATGTAATAAAACACAATTATACAACCATGAAGTATGAAACTCTCCACATTATCTAGAGACTCTAGATGTTTCACCATTTCCTTTTGAGTAGAAACCAACACAATTAATGATGCTCTTACTTGTTTATGTGTCCCAACCCTCCACATTCCTACAAATGGCCACCAAAATAATCCCACCATCACTAGAGATCTACCAGAGAAGATCCTAAAGCACAAGCAAGTGCTTAGGCTCCCTCTCTTGGAATTAAACGAGATGATAGTTCACACATGGGATGAATGGTTAGTTGAATACCATGCCACCATTTTCAGTGATTATGATTTTGTCGTATTAGATTATAGTTTCTAACACCTTCCATTAATATAGTTCTATGGTAGCCACCTCTATTTAGGGTGGCCTCCATTTTGTATAATGACCCTTTTGTCCAACTTCGTGGCTTCATTGGCAAGATCATTTGCATTAGAACTATTACACCTTTGAACATGAAGGAGATGAGTTTCTTTGATATGGTTGAGACACCATAAGATCATTTCATAAGTTCTAAATAATATGGATCCCTCTTCTATAAATTGATTTCTTACATGTTTAATGATGAGGAGAGAGTCATCTATAATGAATATTTTGGGAACTGAAGTTTGTAGATCATTTCTACTCCTATATGTAAAGCATACAATTTTGCTTGATTGTTAGTTTCCCTACCTAGGCCCCAATGAGAATAAGTAAGTTTTAAATTCTTTATAACAATGGGGTGGAAGAGGAGAATACTTGAGTCTTGTAACTATTTGAATCACAAACCTAATATTTTTTTTCTCAATGTACATTAAAAACATGTATTGTTTCCTATATTCAATTGTGTAGGCATATCTAGGTCTATTGAGGAAAAATAAAATTGAGAATTGTTCCACATGAATCCATGCAAAGGGATGAGTGTATATATTTGCTATGTTAATTAGACCATGGTCTGTCTTTCCATCTTTCCCTATCCCTGCCATTCTCCCTAGTTTCACCCTCGAATTTTCATTTGAGGCAATCGTTGGGTTGTCCAGTAAATCGGGTTTGTTGTTGTTATTGCAACAACATTTACCATTCCCCCGAACTACTGTAGAATCCTGCTTCTACCCCCTTCCTTCCATTCAACACTACATCCTTGGGACTCTTCCCTAAGGCTGTTACAACCTCGTTCCTATTGGTGACATTCCTTTACCCTCCTCTCGGTCTAGTGCAAATCCCTTTATTACACTGTGTGGAATTTACCCATACCTTAGGGATTCCCTTACCGTGGTATCCCTCTTTACTTAAAACCAAAATATTGTCTCTATGGATCATACATTTGATCCCCGCACACAAAACAATACAATTTTTAGAAGATCGCATATTGTTTGACACTAAATGGAGGATTGATGCATCTAGACCGTTTTTCATATTCAGTTACATACACACAATCTACAAGTGAATACATCTACTTCAATCTTTTTAGCTATTGCAAATATGAAACTGGTTCAACTAAATGCACATGTAATCAATAATTGAATTCCATCATGAATGTTAATACATCATTGATACTTTGATAGTACTCTTGTTCATACTTCATTCCAAATGGTTAATGATGTTTTCAACTAAAGTCTGGAACTAATGATTGCATGATAATTATAAGGGACTGATATCATATTGTTTCATGACATTGGCTTGTTAGATTGATGATCCTCAATGTTTGTATGACATTGTGTTAGTGTTATGATACTTGGTCATTTCCTTATCATTGAACAACTGAAAGAATGCATTGTTAATTGCACTTATATATTTCACCTATGAACATAGTACACTCTCTAATTTGACTGGTCATTACCATTGTTGCATGTAATGAAACTGTGTGATAATGTTAAACTAAACTGGACATCTCATAATATTCTCTTTTCATTCATGCCCCAAAATAGTAGTTACCCAAAATCTCACACATGTTTCGACTGCATGCTTCTTGGTTTAGTAAGTATTGTATAGAAAAATTGATGCTTATTTTTACTTTGAAATTAAATGCTTAGTCTTAGTTGAAAACATATTTGTAAGAAAAGTTGTTACTTATTATTGTTATTATATTATATTGTTATTATGGATCTTGGTTAGTAGACCAAGATGATGAAGTGTGATGACCTCCTCTCCTATATGGTTGACTCAGGTTGTTTCTCAAGGGACTAGACACCCCTTGATGATATCGCCAACACTTAACCTTCAGGAGCAATGGGAGGAATGAAGGATCACTTCATCCAGTTAGGACCTTCCTATATGGTGATGATGAAAACAATTATTGTATGGAACATGTGGAATATATACCTAGTAAAAGAGAATACCTTGTTGATTACCTTTGTCCTTGTATTCCTCATTATTCAATTATTCTTTAAGATATTTCCATCTCTAGTCTCTTTATGTTTGGAGGCTATGCTATGGATTCTTGGGTGCTATGGTTTCATTACACTGTAATTCTTCATATCTTTATGTGGGTTTTTTCTTAAACCTTGAAGTGAACCCTAATGTTGATCTGTGTGCCCTAAAGTTGATTCGTGAGGCTTATATGTGGGATGCATTGTTGATTAAACTTGGAATGTGGAATAAACTTGGACTATTGGGATATCCTAAACTGTGGGCTCAACCATGGCTAGTATGTGACTCAACCATGGGATGGAACCATGGACTGCTTTGTGGGTTGTGGACTATGTTTCCACCTATTCTAAGCCTGGGTTGGAACCATGAATTGATTTTGTTAGATTTTTATCATTTAAGCAATATGATCTAGGATCTTATCTGAGATAATAACATGCACAACAAAAATCACAAGAGACAAGAGACACAAAGAATTTTCCTCGGGGAAACAATAAAGGAGAAAACCCCGCAACTTCCTCAGAGATAGAATGAGCACCAATGGCAGTAGTAAAACCCATAGACAGAAAAGATGATCTCCACAGTTGTTATCTCTCTCTCACTTGAGAGAGCTTCTCCTCTCTCACTCATGCGCCCCAGTGAATAAGTGTGTGTGTAATAAATAGAGAGTCTCATTCTCTATTTATATTCTTTCGTTCACTTTATTTCTACTCCAACATGTCGGCCTAACTTAACAATTACTTACCAGGGCCGACTTCTCTAGGAGAGTCTAATAACCCTAGTACCCTTCAACTGTGGGGACTTTTCCCTCCGATCAACAAGGAGGGTTAATCATTGACTCAATTATGGGGACTATTTCCCTGACTTACAATGGAGGGTTAACCTCAATGAATTTACATGACTTGTTTACATTATTGAATCTCCCGATCGGAACATCGGGGCATGACATGACTCAATTACATTACAGATACTTCTCGGAATAAACATCGGGGTAAAATACATAAGATATACAAGTGAATACATTCTGAAGTCACAAATACATCAACACTCCCTCTTAACTAGGAAGGTATTTTCTCAACACAATTTATCAGCACAAGTCTTCTTCTCTGTATCATCTAGATCATCATCAAGTCATCTTCATCTTCAAGTCATCTTCATCGTCAAGTCATATTCATCAAGTCTGGATCATCACTTGATCTGGAGCATCACTGGATCATCACTTGATCTGGAGTATCACTGGATCATAATCAAGTCTGGATCATCACTTGATATAGATCATCATCAAAGCTGGATCATCACCATCATCAATGCCTCTGCTATCTCAATCAAATGATGTTATCTCTTCATTCTTCTCGTCATAGGAAGTTCTATAGAGCCAACCCTTTTTCATGCTGGTTGAAGGCCTAGCCTCCATGTAGGTCTTCTTCGGCACTTATATCTGACCCTTGGTCAGAATGGCCCGCCCAGCACTTACATCTGACCATGCCAGGAACACATCCAACATACATGTTAGAAAGGCATGCCCAGCACTCACATCTGACCATGGGAGGAACACATCCTAAATCCATGTCAGAAAGGCCCAGCACTCACATCTAACCATGAGAGGAACCAATCTAGCATTCATGTCAGAAAGGCTCTGCACTTACATCCGACCATGCAAGGAACCAATCCAACATACATGTCGAAAGGGCTCTACACTTACATCTGACCATGCGAGGAACCAATCTAGCATACATGTCAAAAAGGCTCTGCACTTACATCCGACCATGTGAGGAACCAATCCAGCATGCATGTCGAAAAGGCTCTGCACTTACATCCGACCATGCGAGGAACCAATCCATCATACATGTCAAAAAGGCTCCGCACTTACATCCGACCATGCGAGGAACCAATCCAGCATACATGTCGAAAGGGATCTGCACTTACATCCAACCATGCAAGGAACCAATCCAGCATACATGTCAAAAAGGCTCTTGGACTCATCACTTCCCTTTGGAGGGAACCTCAATCTGGAGAACACCAAGATTCTCCCTGAAGTACTCAAACTTCACTCTAGCCATTTCTAGCATAGAATCACATCGGGGATGATTATGTCCAAGGATAACCTGCGATCTTCACCAAGACCGATTACATCCGAGGACAACCTACATGACCGTTTACGTCCGAGAAACCTACAAGCTTCGCCAAGATTTATGCTCAGACAACCTGTCTCACCAGCTATGCTAGAACTCCCTCTTTCAAGAGATCTCAATTTGGATCACAAACTGGAGCTTCACTGCTCCCCTCTGCATCATACAAAAAAATGAAAGTCAGATCAATCAAATCAAATAGTAGTGTTCAAAAGAAAAATACTACCTCCCGAATAGCAAGTGGCAACATCTTTTGCCTCGAATGTACTCAGCGCCATGCAGGAATCCATCCTGCAAAACCAAGAGATCACTCCTGATCTCATATTAAAGTAGCACCTCAAAGTACTCTTCCTATCAATGGCACTGCCTGCCCAATACGAACCCACATAACCCTCCAGGTAAATCTTTATATGTGTATCATACTTGATCCCATACTCAACTGCACCCTTCAGGTACCTCACTGCATGCTTTGAAACCATCAGGTGAACATGTCTCAATGTGTTCACAGTAAAGCAAATATTTGGTCTCGTATTTGTTAGGTACATCAAGGAACAAATCATCTGACGATACATCGTGGCATCAACCATCTCTGATGAAGTAACACTCAATAGCTTTAGGTTCGATGCCATAGGTGTGGTCATGGCCTTACAGTCCATCATCCTGAACCTCTTCAGGGTCTCTATTGCATACTTCCCTTGTCCCAGGGAGATTCCATCTGCATTCTGCCACACCTCTATGCCTAGAAAGTAGTGCATCATATCCAAGTCCTTCATCTTGAACTTGACAGCAAGTCTCCTTCTTGCATCTCTAACGAGTTCCTCTTTTCCTATAAAGAACAAGTCATCGACATATAACAGGAGCATCACTGGTCTTCTTCCTTCAACCTTGAAGCAAAGGTAAAGCCTAGAGTCATCATTAATTTGTCCATCCTATCATACCATGTCAAACCTCAAGATCTTCTGCAGTCACTCTTTCTGAAGCGAAGCATCATACTCCCTCTATATTTCGTACTCTATGTATTGAAACATTATGTACTGGAGTGACAAGTAGCTTCCTATGCTACTAATATTCTATGTATCCATATAGGGTCACTGGATACCAATATCCTCTATCTTGAGCCATTTTCAAAAAGTTCTTCTCACACCCATATGTGAGCTTGTTATCGTCTATAGTCTTTTATCTTCAACCTTATAGCGAAGGTTAAGATATTCATCAAGCTCCTCATGTATGTGTTATCCCATGGGTGTCTTCTAAGTTCATATAAGGCCTTCTTTAATTTTCACACATGAGTCTGCCTGTCATGTGCCTCAACTCCCAATGGATGCAAATGTCTCTTCGTAGTTTATGCCTTCTTTCTGTGAGAATCCTCGTGCTACGAATCTTGCCTTGTATCCCACGATGTTGCCATCTACTGCATGATGGAACTATGAACTTCCCTTTAGGTATCGATACTAGACATCATTATTCTTGAACTGGTAATCTCCTTCCCTTTCTTCTTGGCTACTTCTTCATAGCTGGAAGGATTTGCATCAATGGTGTCGCTCAACAGTGTCGCATAACTGCACTGTGTCTGAGATTTCTTCTTTCTTTGAAAGTATTGTCATATTATTCTTCATCTTGGATTCTTTCCTGAATTGTCATCACTTGTTCTTCAGAACAAGTATCATCCTTCTTTTCTTGTAGGTGATTGTACGTGATATTTCCTACAAGTAAAATGCATTAGTTGTATGGTTAGAAACATTTCATAAGGCATATTCATAGTGGCAAATTCTTATGCATAAATATATGATCATGCAACTATTTTAGCCAATACAACATTCATCCATATCTTACGGAAACTTTCTAGATGCCTTCCATCTCTACCAGGACAACATTGAGATTGTGCACTAATCCAATATGTCAGCAAAGAGGTTTCATTCTAGATAAGTAGCAATGGAGAGTTGTATAGCACCATGAGCTACTTACCCATCACATGCATATTAGTAGTATACTGTCATTAATGCAAACATTCTATCATGCATAATACATCAACTGAATATAAACAAATGCATAACAAAACAATATCATGAAATGACAATTGAATACTTATATTTATTGGTTTCGTGGGTAGACTCTTTCTTGAGCCTTCAGCTTCATCATCTTCTTCATTCATCATTTCTTATCCAAATGCTAAGATGGATAAGAGGTTCTTCAAGAGAGTTGAGTCCTTTGTATTCTTTATCGCTTAAGGGATCTTCTTTGGATGGTGAGATCTTGATCTTCGGTTGTTCCCATCTTCTCTTCTCTTATTATGAGTCAAGCTTCTTATTCTTCCCAGAGTCTGCTGAAAGTAATTACTTCTTTCTGGCACACATTCCTCGAATGAATGAATCCCATGATCTTGGGAGTCCATTCAAGGTAGTTATCAAAACTGTTGCATTCTCCACTTCTTCTTCTACTGCTACAAGTTGTTCTTTGATTTGAAAAACCCTTGTAAAGTATGACTGTATGGTCTCTGCATTCTAGATCTTCACATTCTTCAACTGGTTTCTTAAAGTCATCTTTCGATTTATGTTCTTCCCTTCAAATAGCTTGGTCAAGGAATCAAACATCTCTTTAGGTGTCTTTATGGAATACACTTGTGGTATAAGGTGATCCTTGATTGAATCAGCAATGATATTCTTGGCCTTGACCAAGTTCTTCTTATGTAAGGCTTTAGCCTCATCTCCCTCTGGAACTAGAACCTCTCTACTTATGTAGCTGTCCAATTCATTTCCTTCAAGAACTAGTGAGATCCTATACTTCCATGCTTGGAATTTTTCAACCTCACCAATCTTTTCATCAAGATGGTGTGATTAGTCATCTTAAAATGAGAACCTCAACTGTAAATATACAAAATATTAGCTCTTACCGATTTGAGGTGTCCTTTCTGGTTCTGGAGCTGGTTGATCTAGGGTTTGTTAGAGAAACCTTAATTTTCAAAACTTGGAATCTTTCTGATATGATTGGATAGAAAGATAGACCTATTCAAGGTGAACTTTCCAATGTACTTCTTTTTTGAAAACAATGGAGGGAAGCTCCTGGAACCGGAAGCCCTAGTTTTCCAATTTCTTCTGCATAAATGTCTAACACTGTTTCTACGGTATCTCCGAAAATATTGCTCCTCCATGTCTGAAATTTTGTACTGCGGTAAACTCATATGTCCTATTCCCAACACCATATGTTTTACCAGAGTTGGTTTCACCAATTGGGACTTATGATCATTTTACCAAGGTGACTTGTTTCAGGATTGTTCAGCATAGTGAATTTGTACGGACTGACACGTGTCACTGGTGTTTCTTCTGGATCTGAAACTTTTACCACAGGAAGTAAAGTCTGTGCCCTTTCTATAACATATTGAGAAATTTAATTTGGACCTTATTAGTCTGATATATAACAATTATCCCCAAGTGTCCTGTTTGGGGAGGAATCCTGGGAGAGGCTGGAACCCTAAATTGGAGGAATCATATCTCCTAGAATATAGTAAATATGAGGATGAAACTTGGACACAGTGTACATAAATAATTAATATTCAACCTATAAATGTTTTGGAACCTGAGCCTTCTCCAATATCAAGATATAGTGAATCTTCCAAAACTATCAGTTTCAGAATTTTAGGGTTTTTCAGGCCTGGGGTCATACTAGGGTTTGAATTTCCCAGAGTTTTACCCAACCAAAAATCTCGACCCAGGTCTCTAAAATTCGATTTTGATGAGGAGAAAAATCCTATGACGGGCTCACTCAAAAATTCCTCTTCTATAAAATGCCCTAATTTCCCGCACCAAAAACTGAAAATGCTAGGAATCAAATTATGCTTCGACAGAAAGATGCATCCTTCAATGGAGGTTCAACCTAGCCTCCTTTTGCTGATGGATTGTGGAGAGAGACCCCAAAATTAAGAATCCCTAGCTTCTACAACTGCACATCATCTTCTTCTCAGGTTAGCTCTGATACCATGTTAGATTTTTATCATTTAAGCAATATGATCTAGGATCTTATCTGAGAGAATAACATGCACAGCAAAAATCACAAGAGACAAGAGACACAAAGAATTTTCCTCGAGGAAACCATAAAGGATAAAACCTCGCAACTTCCTTCGAGATAGAATGAGCACCAATGGCAGTAGTAAAACCCAAAGACAGAAAAGATGATTTCCACAGCTATTCTCTCTCTCTCACTTGAGAGAGCTTCTCCTCTCTCACTCATGTGACCTAGTGAATGAGTGTGTGTGTAATAAATAGAGAGTCTTGCTCTCTATTTATATTCTTTCATTCACTTTATTTCTACTCCAACATGTCGGCCTCACTTAACAATTACTTACCATGGTCGAATTCTCTAGGAGAGTCTAATAACCCTAGTGCCCCTCAACTATGGGGACTTTGCCCTCTGATCAACAATGAGGGTAATCATTAACTCAATTGTGGGGAATATTGCCTCGACTTAGAATGGAGGGTTAACCTCAATGACTTTACATGACTTGTTTACATTATTGAATCTCTCGATTGGAACATCGGGGCATGACATGACTCAATTACATTACAGACACTTCCCGGAATAAACATCAGGGTACAATACATAAGATATACAAGTGAATACATTCTGAAGTTACAAGTGAATACATTCAAGGCATGACATGACTCAATTATATTACAGATACTTCCCGAAATAAACATCAAGGTACAATACATAAGATATACAAGTGAATACATTCTGAAGTTACAAATACATCAACTTTGTGGGCCATGAATGGTAACAATATTGTTTAGTTTCATCATTTATAATATTTTTATTGTACATGGAATTTGATAACACATTCAAACTTGGAATATATGGCAGTAGTGAAATGATCAAGATTTGAAGTTGTTGTTCCTGAAGCCCAAGTATTTAAAGGTTTGTTGGTCCATTCCCAACCTGTGTTTCCCCCTTCTTTTCCCAATCAACACCCAGGGGTGGATGATGCAAGCCTAAAATCATATACATGCTAATTACTTCCTACAATTTCCCTTTCTCGAGGAAACAAAACAATAGTGTAAATATGTTTAAGTTCTTCTGAGAATTGAAGGAAAACACAAATACCATCAGTGCACATTTCAATTGTTTAAATATTTGGTCTATTTTAACATTTTTTGGGGTTCAAACATAAATTCAATTAGTTGCATGATAAAATCACTATATAAAATCACTATCTGAAATCAATGCAATCACATCTCCTCTAGTTTCATGAAAGAGATTAGACAAGTTCTTACTTCCAGTTGCAATTTCTTCCTTCTGTTCTTGCTTCCATATTTGACCATTTTATGGAAGATTCATTTGGAGGTCCAACTACATAGGTTGACAGCCATAAACTTGACTTGTTTCTCTTGGATCATGCAAAGTCTTCGCTTTTCTGGTTGAATCGTAATAATATATTTTCCATGTTTGAATCATTGATGAATTCAATAACCAACAAAAGAAACCATTAATAAAAGAGAAACACAATTTGTAATCATGAAAAAAAATAGAAGAATGAAACAAACCTTAAGGTGAATTCAATGATAATTTCCAGTGCCTAATAAAATGCCAACTAATTTCAGTTAATCTATTAACTCAATTTCTAGAATAAGATATAATGCTTTGCATGTATGAGAGTTGCTCATATTTTCCCTCCGTAAATTGCAGTAAGGGTTTTATTAATAGTTTCGGTTTTCCAACTTTTATTACACCTTGTCGAGTTTTACCTCTATCAGCTATTAAGGGGAGTGAATTATGTCATATCACCAACCTTACTTGTCATGATGTACATCAATTCTCCAAATTCCAACTTTCTGTTTAACTCAAACATTTTATTACGATCGCTGATACAAAGGAAAAATAAAAATTGAGAATTGTTCCACATGAATCCATGAAGAGGGATGAGTGTATCTATTTTCCATGTAAATGAGTTGTTCCGGTTTTAATTCCTGGAGAAAAATCTGTTGGAAACAACAATTATGAACAAGTTGCACAATTAAAAGAAACCTAAGCTAACCCTAAGCTAACAAATAAAAGCAACCTAACTAACCCTAACAACTAGATTCTAAAGGAAAGAAGAAGGTTTGAAGCCTAGGTAACTAACCCTAGCTCTAACCTATTTAGTTCTCTGTCTGCCTTTCTATCTTGCACTATCCCTCTTTTTCTCCCTACTTTCACCCTCGAATTTTCCTCTGCAGTAGCCCTTGGGTTTTCCAATAACCTGGGTCTGTTGCTGCTATAGAAAAAACCTTTACCCTTCCTTGAACTATTGTAGCAGCCTGCTTCTAACCCCTCAATCACCCTATAGGCTGCTAGTAGCCTCGCCCTTCCTTCCCTTCAAAACTACATCCTTGGGACTCTTCCCTAAGGCTGTTACAGCCTAAGGATGATCCTCCATGTTTGTATGACATTGTGTTACATGTTATGAGACTTGATTGTTTCCTTATCATTGAACAATTGACGGAATGCATTGTTCATTGCACTTATATATTTCACCTATGCACATAGTACACTCTGTAATTTGAATCCAATAAGGCACTAGTCATTAACATCCTTGAAAGAGAATATATTTTGGTGTCTAAGTGTTATTTCAAAGGTATCTAAGTGCAACCCTCTTCCTGGACTGTTTTGTTATAGCCTTATGAGATTTGTGCTTACCTTAAACCATCTATCTCTCAAGGTATGATTGTGTTACTTGGTAACTTGTTTCTTGAAAGACAAGGTCGGATCCTAAATGTGTTTGAGTATCAGGAAGGTCTAAATCAGTATCTTTTGATACTAAGTTCTGATTATTTTACTAGTCTTGAATTTGCTTTTTTACTATTGTTATTGTGCATCTCAAGGACCAACTTTAGCAAAAGGATCATGGAAGAATGCCAAATTTGAAAGGGATGAAAATTATTTTTAAACTATGTTACTGCTTCAAATCTAGCACAATGTTGTAAAATTTACTCATGAGTTGTTATTGTTGTACTATTATGAATTTGGATCACATCATCTAGTTTGGATCTTCTCTTTCATTCCTTTTTACTAAAATTTTGAATTCCACACCTTCGCAAAGTTTGAGGAAGCTATACATAAGTCTAGTGACTAGGGTGTGATTGTTTGTGTTATGTTCGTTGGTGTTTAGGGTTTCAGATTGCACACATTGTCTTTTCTCTTTAGATATTTTTATGGACATTCTTGAATGCCTTTGTTATTTGGTAGGTCATGCCTCCATGGTCTCCAAGTTTGACGCTTTTGAGCTTTGCACTATCCTTTTACAAGACTTTTAATAAGGGAGTAAACTTGCACACAAGCTATGAATCCAACATGTTCTAATGATGGCTTTGATAATAATAACCACCCTCGATATTGTAAGAAGTTCAACCATTATTTTTATCAATCGTAACTATGGAATCAATACAATCTGTAATAAGCTTACCCATATCCTATATGGTAAGCTCATCACTTTGTGCACCATGGGTCGTCGCTATAGAGACACTTAATCCATCGATTGTATAGCAAGTTTGTCTCTATGCGCATGAAGGGTTGTTGGTCTAGGAACGATGGTTTATCATATAGCGATGGAAATTGATTTGTAAGCATTTTCCACGCATGCCATGTGTCATCTATTTCCTGTCGTCATAGTGGCGAATGGTTCGACGTGTGGCTATAGCGACGAAAATGTTTCCACAAAAATATGTGGTGATTTTCATCACTATTGCAACACAAAAGTGTTGCAATAACGATGATTTACCGTGGGAAAAATGTGTACATGTACTAGTGCTTCCATTTTGGATTATGTCCTGCTGCAAAATTTCCAGGTATTTTTCAATGTTTTTCTTACCCTGAAATATATCTCCAAAGACCTCCTTGTTCCAAACTTTTAAATGTATTTTGATTTGTTTGGGTTTGAGTTAGAGGTTGGCCATCACCCTGCTTTTGGATGGATTTATGTTTTGCCACCATTCTTTTATCATGTCCTTGAATCCAGTATGGGAAATCCAAAATTTCTTGAAATAGAATGGCTTCCATGAGGGAATTCCACTTCTCAACCACTGTAGGATGATTGGCCAATTGTCAGATCTTGACGAAGGTAAAATGGTTTCCAACAAATCTCTATCCCATGTCACAATGTGTTCAGATATGAGGAGCGATCAAGTTTTGAATCAATTTGGTTGGCCCCGCCCCTCTTATTGTTTAAAGTGTGAAGTCCATTTTAGGTTTCCATGTCAACCACATTGTTATTTGCAATGAAGTCTTTGAATTGTCCATCCCCAGGTCTCAAGGTGCACCTTCCTCCTTTCTTTTCTGAGAGGCACGTGATTATATTGAATTCGTCACCCATGATCCAGTTTTGTCCAGTGAAGCAGCTGCTCCACCACTCAAGTCCCTCCTAAAATATTTTCTTCTGAGTTGCCTCCTATAGTCCATAAACATTGGTAACCCAACCCTACATTTGTGCCAATATTGTGGAAGGTCATCCTTATTATATTCCCAGTTGTAGAAAATTCTATCAGTGATACTTGTTGTGGATTCCAAAGTATTTCCATTCCACCTAAGGCTCCAATGGAATCAACTACCATGACCTACCCTCTGCTCCATATTCGAGTCCTGAGAGCTTCCATTATGTCACTTGTGCATTTAATGTCCTGTATAAAAAATATTGTTGGGTTCTCCCCTCGAAATCCATTATGACATATGCTTCTGCAACCACCACCTTTGGGAGAATTTAAGCAGAAGAAGCTTGAAATGGGTCTTTGGAGGAAGTGTTACGGAGAAAACTTTTTATGGCTCGGGGTACCACAACAGACAGAGTAATCCTTTCCAATATGCAAGAGAAACCAAACATCTAACACTAAAGGATCTCGATACATACCTTATTCCAGACGGTTGATATAGATCCCCGTTGAGATTTTCCACTCTCGCTTGTATAAGTAATTTGCTATCTCGACATTCAGCAAACAAGACAAGCATGCTAGATATAATTGTGTTAGACCTACTCTAGCATATATAATCAATAACATATAAGCATTTAAAAGCATCCATGGATTCAATACTCATTTAAACACACATTATTGGACAGGAAAATATATTTCTATTAATATAAAACAAAGATTACAATAGTGACAACCTCTGTCGGAACGTCTACGAATCGGAGAAACTGAGTCCTCCACCTGGGCCTCCACCATTTCAATCCTCCATCTCTCGATAGCAAGCTCACAAGCAAAGGAAAGCTTAGGAAGAACATGAAGTGCCCCAAGGGACAAAGGGATGCAGACTCGAGTATAAGCTTCGGCAACAATGGACTATAGTTCTCTTACTCTTCAATTCCTCCTCCTTTCAATGTATCTAAAGGGTTCCTTATATAGTGCTTCAATGGGGTAATGGAAGGTCAAATCCGAGTGATCTCAACGCATATGGAAGGCCAAGAGACAAGTGATTCGGATCCACATCAAGGAAACCTCCAAAAATATTTGGCCTTTTGCACACATCCCGATTTACGCAGGTTTAAGGGTCAAATCCATGTATATACGCGAGAATGGGTTTAAAAGTCGCGTATATCAAATAAGACATGTTTTTAGGGATGATCTTGGAAACACCAAAGGTACAAAAATGGTCCATGGGGTCTAAAGAGTCTACAAAGGGACATGGAAGGCCATAAAGGTGTGATCCACCATGTGTGGTAAAATCAGTTGTAACAGGAAGGTTGCACTTCATGCATTTCGCTAGGATCGGAAGGAGAATCATTTTTTTGAAGCTTCTTGGCCATATGTAGAGAATTCTCCTGAGAAGGAGTAGCGGATGCATGTTGTGTGATTCAAGGGTTGGGTTCTTGATGACTAATGGAGCTCTTTGGCTGCTCAATTAATGGCTAGAAGCTACTACTTGTAGGAATAACTTATTTTTTCTCTATGGCTTGTGTCTTCCTAGGTGCTTCTTTTCTATTGTTAACCCTTCTGAAACCCTTTGAATCTTTTCCCATGGCATCTGTTGGCTCTTTGTTTATTTTATTGAGGGAGCAGTCCCTAAAGAGATGCCCGTGTTGGTGGAATTTTTAGCAACAAAAGGGGACATTTTCAAAATCCAGTGGCTATATCCATTCTAACTCTTCAAGCTTGAGGAAACTCGAGTTTGGCAATTCCTTGGCAACATGCATGTAGACACATATGCGTGCATAGGAAGTGTATTTATTAAAATTGGTTTTTTCTGAGATGTAGATGAAGTCTTCGAGATAATTTCCAATTGGTTTGAAGGTTTCCATGTCCCAATAGTCCTGGGGTAGAGTGTAAAGGCGGATCCAAACGAGAGCCCATGCAAAAGTATCCTTATTTTGGTTGAAACACTCTACCTAATTCTTCATATACAGTCCAGTTGTGAGAAAGATGTATGGACCTCCATTGAACACATTCCTTTTGTATTCAATATTCGACAATATAACAGTGAACAACCCCTTGGGACCTAGTTGAAGGTCATAATGTGCCTTGGTTCTCCATTGGGTTGTTATCCATTACAATTTCACCAATGCTTTCTCTGCTGACCAGATCCCCAGGAAATTTGGCTAAAATTAATTAGCCTATGGCAGAGTAATGATTGTTGTCGCACACTCATTGTTGGTCAATAGATTTCAACGAGTTAATATCTAATGGTCATCAATCATTACTCTTCCCCAGGCTGGTTAATGGTCGCCCAAAAGGAATGGATTTACCAATTATTGCATGATCACAGATGTACTATATTGTGACATTTATTCGATGGGAAAGAAGGGTATTCTCGGTCGCTCTATTGTCTTTGCAATGCACGTGTTGGAAGTGTTTGGGTGAGTCCCCTACTACTTCATAGATTCCTTGTTCTTCTGCTACCACATTGGATCACTTTTATGAATTTGATCATTTACTGCTGCAGAAAAGCCCACATTGGGGTTTTCGCCCATGTTCAGGCCTACCGAGTCTTTCATTCCGACAAGGGGAGGGACAGAGGACCCTCCCCAAGGTAGATCCATTTACAACTTACTGTCAGGAAGAGGAGAGGACACGCGAATGTGTTATTGAAAGGGACATCACAAAGGAAGGGAGCTAGAAATCACCAAGAAGAGATTGCAGAGCTCATTCTAAGGGATTTATGCAATGATTACATTTACTTTATGCATGGCTTGTGAGTGGATATAGTTTTAATTCTGGTGTCTTTTACATTCATGCATTTTCATATGCATTTATTAGTTATGTTTCTTATGGGAGGTTTAAAATAGTTATGAATTTGAAAAAGGCCCCATGGGATGAAATTTAGAAACATGAAATTCATAACTACCCCCTCCTTTATCCAGAATGATGGATAGGGACGCTACATCAATGCACAATCATTATCTCTGCTTTGGGTTTCTTACCACCATATCCTAGGCTAAGTGGTCATGTGGCCCTTTTTTTCATTCTAACTAAACCTTGTATCAAACCCAAGCATGTTTCTATCTTTTTAACATGCTCTTGCTTGGAATCTTCCATCCACGGGCCAATAAGTCTCCTTAGTGTCTTGTATAACTCTACTTGCTTCCTGAGTTGACTATTAAATCCTTTGCCAACTGTCAAACCCTCATTTTTATGCACATGCACAATCCAATATCATTCCCCTTCTCAATATTGTCTCGGACACCCAATGTGCTAATTTTTCCCTTTATCATGCACATGTGTGTTGGCTATTGATGTGCTCAAACCCAATGATGAGTGTATTTATGGGGTTTCATCTCATTCCCCGAGTGAAGGATGTTACATCCTCCTCGACTCAAAGTGTTTCCATCCTTGATAACTTTTCAATAACTCTTATCATTTTCTCCAATTTATTGTTCATGTCCTATGTACTCAAGCTTTTCAAAGCAACCAACTACTAGCATTATCTTTCTTGCTACCTTTGGACGTTGTGTCCCCGAGAGTATACTCCCATGAATAACAACTTATTAGCACCATTTTATCATCACCCTAGGATTGTCTACCTAATTGGACTTAACATTCTATAACAAATTCAAGTCACTGCCCACCACTGCATGTATTTGGCTTAGTACTGCATCGTTCATCAACCAATCTAGCCAAGCTATTGTACACTAATAGCTCCCATGTGTTGGAATTACAGTCTAACCAACATACCCATGCAATGAGAATGTACTTCTTCATGATTGAACAGGTCGATTCTATCTACACTTCAATATCAATATTTCTTTAAAGCCATGTAGAGAAATATAAGAGCACAGTGTTCAAAGTGAACATGTCACTAGGTCCACCTTTCTTTTTGTATGATTTAGTCATTACATTGAAGCACTTTTCCATGCTCTATAACTTGAGTAACATGGAGAAGAAGAATCTAAATCTAGAGAACAATTCCATGCTCAACACTGATTACATCAAAGGATACAAGATTCAAAGGATGTTCAAACAAATTACCTAAACAAAGATCCCATAACTAGTAATGATATCCTTCCATTTCGTAAATATCTTTACCATCTCTTTAAAAAAGTGGAGAGTATAACACTTTTTTTTCTAGAAAATAGAAAAACCTATCATAACTTAGTAGTCCAATTGACAGTGAGGGCACTGGTCACTAGATACTATCCATTAATGTGAGTTGACTCATCATCATTATTCAAGGAAAACCACTCCACCTTAAATAACTCATTGGTGGTTTGTAAGGGGCATACTTCCCCCCTACCAAATGCCTTTGAATCTTGAATAGTTAACCTATTTCCTTGTGTCCAACAAAAATGAGCTCGTAGTTTATCAAAAACGGTTTTAGGTTCTACTCTAAGAACATAAAAGTATACTTCAAAAGTTAAACAATAACATACTATAGTATAAAATTTAAAACAAAATATACTATCGATATCATTTTTTATTAAGTAAAAACAAATTGTATTTATAATCTTTAATGTGACCTCTCCATTTTTTCCACCATATGCAAAAGTTTCAAAGGGTGGAGATATAACACCCAAACTTTGATTCTAGATTAAATAAAACTAAAAACAATATTTTACCTAACATAATTAATATTTACCCATTAAAAATTAATCCCATTCATGATATTAAACTAAGCAGAAGGAAAATAATGTGTACCTATAACCACATAGGAAACCTATCTATGTACTTCTAGGTTTATGTAGACTGATTAGACCATCAAGTCAGGAACATTCCATTTTTGTTGTATTAAGTACAACCCAATAGGTGCTAGCCAAATTCCCCACTTGTGAATGTTGGAGGATAGCTGGACATTCCAATTTATTGTATAGTAAGGACAACCCAACAGGTTCTAGTCGAATTCCCCAACACATATTCCCTTTCAATATCCTATGACCTCTAGAGGATGGTGCTATCATGAGTATCCAACGATGGTGGCTCTCCAAACTAGTCGAGAATGAGGTCCTTCCAAATAACTTCAAACTACAAACAAAGAAAGGGCAAGGAGGCCCAAAAGAACACACAAAATGGCTCACGGTGTGATGTGATAATATAACAACCCATGAGGCACTAGCTATCTTAGATGCATGAGGGAAATTGCTTGTCGTCAACTTATTTTATCCATGGAGACAACTAAGACTACATTATCTCAAGGGGATTGTGAATCGTGACCACTGCAATTGATCTTGTTTGTACTTGGAGGAGTAACAAAATTTAAATGCTGGCATCTATACATTTCATGCATTGAAAAACTTAGGCGATGTGGTTGATTGATGTTACCCCATTTTTTTTTAGAATTCCCTCATTGCTTCTAGCATCATTATTTTCCGTTGTATCTTCTCGTGATATTCCCTTTGGTTGTGTTGACGAAGAACATGGAAGAAGTTTATTTTGGTGAAATGATTTGTCTCAATTTCTTTTATCCCGGTTATCCATCAAGCAAGAACAATGTCCTTGGGAGAAGAGGAACTTTTCACCAACTTGATCATTATCTCAGAGTCCCATATCACCGTGAGACAATTCAATCTTAGTGAATGGGCTTTTAGAATACCTTGATATAGAGTTGTCGCTCATTCCAAGTCCCCATTCAAAGTATTATTATTTCTTTCGTTTTTTCTTTCTTTTGGTATGAAGATTTTTTCCATTAACTTCTAGTTCAACTAACCTAACCTTAGTTTTTTCAAACATTTTAACAAACTTGTTTCTTTTAAAGAGACTTAATAGTAATTAAGGTCTCTTTTTAAGTAACTTTCCTAACTAGTTTCAAGAATACCTAACCTCTTTTTACACTTTACATTTAACTACCCTTAGTTGGTTTCTTAAAAAAAAAAATTAAAATTTCTAAAATTTTTAAAAATTTAAATTTAAAATTTTTTAAATTATATAAATAATATTAGATTATACCTTAATATTATTATATTACAAAAGAATTTATTTAATATACTAACTTTTAACCTATTAACCCTATTTACAACATTTTTCCCATTTAGTACAACCTTTGAAATTGATTTTAGTTGAAATTATAGAAAATTTTAATGATTTTAGTGAATTTAAAATAGAATTAAGTGAATTAAAGTTCATAAAAAAATTTAACCTTTTAAATTTTATAAAATTTAAAAAAATATATATTTTAAAAATTAAAAAAAAATTAAAAAGTTTTAATATTAAAAAATCAAATTAAAAAGGAATTTTTGCTAATTCTATTTTAAACCTTTTTAAAAATTTACAAATAAATTTTAAAAGAAAATAGTTTTAATATTTAAATTTCAAATTAAAAAAAGAATTTTTGTTATTTCTATTTTAAACCTTTTTTAAAAAAACTTTAGAACTTTACCTTTTACCTTAAATTAAAACTCTTAAAATAAAATAAAAAATTGGTTTCCAAACCAAGAACTCTATTTGGCCTCACCGACTTGACACGTTTCTCCCGAAACTAAACATTCCTCCACTTCTCAACTATTAGTAACTTGGTCCTCACACTCTCCATTCTTGACAAATTAGTCCTGATGATGATTCCTAATATAGATTCGAAACGTCGACAAGAATAATAATGTTTATGTACAAAGAGAAGGAAATATGTTTGGGTGAAATCTGCATCTTCTTAATGTGGGTTTTATTTGGTGTGAATGCAAATATGAATTCAGATAATATAAATACAATTTTAGTTGTGGAATTTTGCTACAAAACCCATATTAGGGATTTTGAGCTACATGCATACCTAAGGAGACTAATTAGAAGGGGGATTTGATTGCACTCGATAAGTGGGTTTATGTTTTGATTCAAAGGATCCAACTAATTAGAAGGGGGGTTTTATTGCACTCGATAAGTGGGTTTATGTTTTGATGCAAAGGATCCAACGTGAGTGATCTGAGCATATTCAAACGTTTGACATTTTTGTGGCTTTTGAAAAGATTGTTGCTCCTTATTATCACATAATTCAAATTCCATCAGGTTTTAAAGATAAGGATTTCACATTCTTATTTCCTTTCATTGGGGTTATTTCTTTTTATTTTGTGTTTATAGTGAGGAGTGGTGGGCAGGGATGGTTTGAAGTATCTCATATTCTTATTTCATTTAATTTATGTGTTCGTGGTGGGGGTTATTTTTTTTATTTTATGTGTTTATAGTGGGGATTGGTGGGTAGGGGTGATTCTTTGTTCATTTAGGAGGTCTACAAATGCCTATTTTCATTGAAATACATAATTGTTATGTTGTAACAAATAATTTGTTTGATGCATTTTATTTGAAATGAAGGTTAACAAAAAATTAGGTTTAGAAAATAATCTTCTATGGGAAGTCAAATGTAGGATACAAAAACATATCGATTATGATAGACAATGTTGGGAAAATTGTATCTATAAATAAAGTTATCTAAAAATTAGGTTTAATGGCAACCAACCATGGAAAGCCAGATTTAGGATACATAAACATACATATCGTGTAGGGAATTTCATCCCCAATTTCTTTTGTCATAGGGATAAGTGGATTTCTATTTTCATTCAAAATCCCATGCCAGTGATATGAATAAATTCAAACATGTGAATTCTTTTGGAGTTTTTTTTTAAGTTTTGTACTCCCTATTATGACATAGTTCACATGCCATAAATATTTGAAGATAAGGATACCATATTCTTAAACATGTTAGTTGAGGAATGCAAGAATTTTCTTAACATATTCTTTTTCCATCACAAACTTGTATTAAGTTATAAATCCATGGTTGTTCGATAAGGAAGAGAATTGTTGGTTGTATGTTATGTTGATTCCATATTGTTCTATATATTTTATCTTTCTAATGGGTTTTGGAAGGGCTATAATATTACTAGTATAATTGGTTGTCTTGTCATTATATTTTGGTATTTTTTCCCATTAAAATTTTTCTTATCTGTTTTCCATATTGTATGACACACTTTGTTGGCCTTCCATGTTATTGCACTAATAGATAGGATAAACTTAGTTCAACATGAAGCAATTGTAGCCTTCTAAGCATCATGTTTCCAAAATGGTTTGAACTTTTCTCAAATGGATTTCCATGTATTTCTCCCTTTTCATCCCATTATTGTTCATTGATCACACTTTTTCTATTTATTCAAGTAATCCACTTGCACTAGCATATATACCCTTGGATTGAATCTCTTTATGTAGTCTGTATTGTGATAATATGGTGGCCCTTTTATAGAATTTTGGATGATATCTCTTTTTATGATGAGTTTAAGATATCTCTTTTTATGATTGTCTCCTACAGAAACTACATTTCACTGCGTACATAGATTTTGACAAACTTCCTCTATGCAATATTCAGTATGATGATATCTATGACCATTGTGGAGAGGGATATGCAATGCAAATATTTTGTTTCAAAGAATATCCTATAACGTATTGCAAGTTGTAATTATGAATCTAAAAAGGCATTTTATGCTTAATAAAATATTTGATATGGTTTAGCTTTGGTTGTGTTTGAATTTTATACATTTTGGGGAATCCACATTTTACCGACTCCTACCCAAACTCTAAAAACTAGATTTACCAAGCAATTATCCATATTGTGAATTGATTAGCTTAAATATTTGTTGTGGAATGTGTAGCAAAAACGCTAAAGAATTTTCACTTAATATGATGTGTAATAACATATATACATAATTTCTTCTTATCATGTTTATTTGCGTCCTACCGATTTATTTGCTTTAGCATCTCCAATGCCACACCAACCACAATAAATTTCACAAAAGTTAAAAAAAGTCTCACAACAATGATGTAAAGCCAAATAAAATTGGATCTACAATAAAATTGAAGACAAATAAAAACTATACTACTAACTTTGAGTGTGTCTCTATATATTTTCCCATTATTTTAGCTCTTTCACTCACTAATAAATTCATTTTTTCAATTTGAACTTCCTTTGTTTCTAACCATATTCAAAGTCCAACATCTCTATTTCTATTTTTAGTTGACTATTGAGCATGATTTTTTTATATCTAATCATGAGGTTAGTGTGTGACCTTTTGATAATATATGTAGAGTTATAAAAACATCATGACTTATTTTGAACTATTGAGCACTATTTTTTTGTTTCTAATAACAAGGTTATTTTTGTTGTTTTTGTAACATTTCTCCCTGAAAGTAATCATTTTTACCTAAAGAGTGAATATCTACCTCGACTTTTTTCACGAATAGAAAGATCTAGTTTATGATGTTATCTTGGTATTTTTCTATGAATAAAATATTTATATTTTTTAAAGGAGTAAACTCTCTACCCAACCATTTGCACCAATCGGATGACCTGGCTCACGTGAGCTGTCACATCACGTGAGCCAGGTCGTCCGATCAGTGCAAATGGTCAGCATAAAGTTTAAATCTTTTTTAAATCCTAAATGATTACTATATTTTTTTTATGTAGGTTGTTTTAGGAATACAATAAGCACTTAAGTAGTCTTTTTACATGGTCCATGGTGAGAGGTATTGATGAAGTGGCGTCAAAGGTGGCACCATAAATTTCTATCTTTTGGTACTTTTTGTTGAGTATGGTTTACCTTGGACATTAAAAACACCTTTATTGGGTTTTAGGTCATGATTGCCTCAAGGGCCACGTTGACTAATTACCAAAACTTCATTTTTTTTTGTGGACTATTTGTTATCCATTGATTTCTTATATGGCTTGTTGTGTGGTGTTCTATGAATTATTCCTAAATTTCCTTTTGAAGAGATATAAGAGCAATTACATATATCATCTTCTCTTCTTTTTACTAAACAAAGATGCATGTGATTTTTGCATTACAGTTTTTGAATTTTTCAATTTGGCCATTAAATGGTGTAAACTCTTATGAATAGAAAGTTTTTATTCTAAAGCTTAAGAAGACATATTTATATAGAAATCTTGGTAAATCTATGAATACTCTATGTAGATTTGTGGGCAGGGAAAAATATTCAAATAATAATTTTTTTAATGAACTTTTAACTAAACTAAAGAGTGTGCAACAACCAAAACTTCATCAATTCTTCATTTATGGTTGGTAATCTATGATATAAAGTGATTTTTATATGATCTATTGTATTTGTGGTCCTATGAAGTTTATCCTTGGTACATTTGTAGTCATTGGCCTCTACGTGTATGAGTTCTTATGTCTTAATTTTTCAATGTGGTTTATGGCTGGAGAGATTGCTACGACCATGAATCCAAGCCAAGGTGCCCACCCAAAGGGGATTCACCCTATCGGCATTACATCAATGCCTAACTCATAAGGATCCAGAGAATTGAACTCTCGAACTCAACCATATTATTTCTTGGTGCTGGAAGATCCAACCAACTGAGCTACCACACGGGAATTTATTATGTCTCACCTTTTGTATAGAGCCTTTGCATTAGACTTGTATCTTGATTTTTCCTGTGCGCATTTTTCCTTATTTTGGGTGCCTTACAAGGGTTTTTATGACATCTTTCTCTAATTTTGGAAAGATTGAGCTTCAAGAAGTTCTAAGATTTTGCTTGTAGTGATAAAAATATTTTGTTTGTATAACTTGTCATTGAAGCTTAGATTCCACCTCAAATACTTATTCTGGAAATCATGATAAGTTACATTATTTTGTTAATATGTTGAAGCATAGTTTTGATGCCTCTAGTTTCTCCTTTGTCATGTTAATATTGCAACAAAACATGTTATCTTATGGGAGTACACCTTGTCATTGTTGTGGGAGTACACCTTGGCATTATTTAATGTGCGTGCATGCGTGCGCGTGTGTGTGAGAATTTGGAATCAAGTGTACAATGGCTTGTGTTATTTTTTGAAAATGCATTTATGGGTTATTTAAAATTCATCTATTATATTGGCATTACAAATAGTTTGAAAAAAAATAGTTATTTAGTTTATGATTACTTTTTAATTTTCTTGTTAGACATAATGTGTAACAATGTTATATTTTTTAACATCTAAAAATATTATAAATGAAAGAAAGGACTACTTAAAGTGGTATATTAACCATGACTCTTCAAGTTAACATATCAGGTATATCACTTATTCAAGTTAACATATCACTTATAATGCATTTGAGTTGAATGAGACAACAAAAACAAAGCACACCTTTTTTAATTTTCTAGAAGGTGGTAGGGATTATGTTGCTTGAAACCCTTGTTTTGATATACTTTTAACTTGTTATATTTATCTTTTGTGGTCATTTCTCATATTATCTTAGCAAGTGTAAATAACCACAAATAAGGTACACATTCTTTCATCCAAGTTGGAAGGTCCTCAATTAGAGGGTGCTTTGTAAGTTTATCAATATAATCTCATTTATTATGCCAATATACTAATTTAATATATGTCATTGTTAAATATGGTTTTCTTGTTTTGCATAAAATTAAATTATTATAGTCGAGATGCAACTAAAGAAGAAATTAAGTAATCCGTGAAGAATGGTTGAAATTTACTCGCCCATGCCTTGGTAATTAACTATTAATTATGTATGTTTTTTGTAACTTATATATAGTTGCAATTATTCATTCATTACTTGAAATATTATTATATTCATATAGATCTAATATGACGAGAGTGATTCAAAGAAATCAAAGGGTATTGGCAATGGTGTATCCTATATTTTTTTATTACATATTTAAATCTTGTTAATTCTTTATTTTATTGAACTCGTGTTGTATTATTATGTTTTTATAGTGCAAGGATGAGAAGGGTTTATAAGAAGAGGGAAATCGCAACATTTCAATTGAATTATGATGTCAAATTCATTTCATT